>CP092865.1:13414643-14014643 GCA_030710605.1 Cordylochernes scorpioides
TAAAGATTTAAATATGGATTGCTCCGTTTTCAAAATGATATATATTAAAGATAAAGTCGTTTCTCCCTTTAAAATAGATATCAAAGCTAAATGCTATCTATTGACCGTCGTTGCAAACTAGTGGCCTGGGGTCGATTACAAAGCCACAACACCAGCTTTGGAAAACTGAGAAGTGTCCATCTAGAGACCATGGTTTCGGGCTAATGGCCCTCGTCAGCCTAGGGCGGACTTTATTTAAGGAGATCCACAAGTGATCTAATGGAATCCTCACAATCTTCCAAAGAGGTGTTTAGCTGGTAAAGCGGCTAGGCCCAATCTATGTCCAAAATATAGCTGGGAATTTGGCTGGGAGGATATTGATCTTCAAGATAAAAGTCTCTCGTCAAATATAAGTACACCTATCCCCTGATTTACACGGTACTTGTTTTACACGTTTTTGCTTTTACACGGTTTTCCAATTAGTTTTTTTTTTGTTTTTATCGCACTATACTAAAATGCGATATTCTACTCTATACTACCTATGTTGAAAAGAATATTGGAAGGCTCTGATTCATGAGGGGGCGAACACCTATTCAGATTTGACAGTTTAATATACACCTATCCCTCGATTTACACGTTTTTCTCAGGAACGTATCTACCGTGTAAATCTAGGGATAGGTGTATTTTGTAAATCAATAACGCGTCATCTATATATAACAAATGAAAACATTAAAATGGCAATGTTTCTTTTGCACATCAATCAAACTTCTACTGTCCATACTTTGATGAAAAAATATTGGGAGGGCTTGGCTCATCAGTGGTGAACCCTCCCAGTGGGTTTTCCAATTTAATCTACCAGACCGCTTCTTTAGAGCTCTAATATTGTATTGGATCATTCTGTTTATATATGCTACACTGAAGGATGGAATCACCGAATTTGTATTTTAAGCAAATTATGGACATAAGCTTTTAGAACAGTAGTATTACATATAAATATTCACATCAAGCAAATTGACGAAACCGCTGAATAACCAAGCCCTCCTAATATTTTTTCCATCGCAGTAAGGACAGTAGAAGTTTGTTTGATGTATGAAAGAAACATTCGGGGGCTCTGACACATTTGTAAATGCAAAAGTCGAACTGCTTTTCACATGTGTAGACATGTGGTGCACTTACAGTAAAAGCAGTCACCAACATCTACCTACCATGATTATCATGGCCTGTACCATGTGTACTAGTGGTAATAATAATGAAAAAAGAAACATTCACATCTTAATGTTTTCATTTGCTCTATAAATATATTATAAATGAGACAAACACCTGTACATATTCATCATTATCATAAGTTGAATAGCCACCTGGAGCAGTAGTTTATCAAAAGTACAAAATCATGAAGCGAAGAGTTTGTTATAGGGTTTTTTATTGAGCTGAACTTTCGACCATTTGTGTTCTTCAACAGAAGTAAAAAATAATTCCTATAGAAGGGTAAAAATGCTTGAAAGCTCATGTAAATAAAAAAACCTACAAGAAACTCATTTCCCCACAATTTTTTCTTTTGATAAAATTCTTCATTGTAGATTTTAAGATCTATATATTGCTCTTCTTCAGAGGAATCTGATTAAAGAATTTGAAAAGCTCTTTCTATATAAAAGTCAAAATATGTAAATATATATTTATTAAGACATTTAAGACAAATTAAGCAAATTTAAGCAAATTAAGACACGAATTGTTTCTTTGGAACATAAAACAAACTTCTACTGTCTTTACTGCGATGAAAAAAATATGGGGAGAGCTTGGCTCATCAGTGGTGAATTCTTCTAGAGGTTTTACCAATTTTTTTTTTTAATCCACCAGACCGCTTCTTTAGAGGTCTAATACTGTATTGGACGATTTTGCTTATATATGCTACCCTGAAGGGTAGAATCTCAGAAATGTTATTTAAACAAACAATGGACATAAGAGCTTTTAGGACAGTAGAATTACATATAGATATTTGTACCATATATAAGTTTCCTCAATATTTGACCAATATAAATGATATTTTAACTGGATATAGAGTTATGTCCAGAAGAAGTCTAGCCAACTAGAAGAAACCAGCTTGCAGTCTAGCCAACTAAAAGAAGCCAGTTTTCAGAGATGGTTAATAAATGGAGCATAGTTTTTGCCGCTATTTTGACGCGACAGTTGACTTTAAAAAACAGATTACACCATACAAGAGTAAAGTTGAAGAAATGAACGAAATAACGGGGTAATTCGGGTCACAGTAGACTTTATCAGATGATAGCTAGGTCGCTAACCGACGGACGGTATCAGAATAGCGACCTTGAACCTCGCATTACATGTGTTCCCAGTGTGACCGAGCTGTTATCTTTATGCTGCCTTAGCCAACACACTTTTTTTTTTTGTAAGTAAGGGAATCTAGAGCAAGTTTTCCTTGTCTCTCCAGATGCTATGTGGAATTTGTGAATTTTCTTCTTTTAATGTAAAATTTCGATGTAAAGGTAGGTAATACAAAAGTGAAATTGTTATGAGATTAAGTTGATATATTAAGAATAGCAGGGAATGCTATTTAGCCAAAAAATCTGCTAAGGCAAGCCTCACAACCTTTAAGGAAACGAACACTGACGTAGACCGCAATATTTATGTCTCAAATAGGAAAAGGTACACGACCTTAATAAACTTCAACAAGAAAAAATATCTTCAGGAAAAACAAGAACTTCTTAAAAATGCCCGTGACTCCGCAAACTTTTGGAAAACTATAGCTACCTTGAAAGACAAAAGCTATATACAAGGAAATATAACAATTTTAGAGTGGCAATGCTTTTACAACAAACTGCTCTCTGCTGAAACGACGATAGGAAGCGACCTATCTACTCTCTCACGAATTGATCCTGAACTCTACTGTGAAATCTCCATAACAGAAATAACTAGAGAAATCTCCAGTCTGGCAAATGAAAAAGCTTGTGGCGCTGACGAAATTCCGAATGAAGCATTAAAGACCCTACCTTTCGAACACCTTGTTACTCTAAAAAATATATTCAACAGAATCATTAATTCTGGTTCATATCCCTTAATATGGTCTAAATCTATCATCCATCCTATTTTTAAAAGCGGTGACCGGGATAATCCATCAAACTACCGCGGAATTGCCCTTATTAGTAATCTGTCAAAACTTTTCACATCAATACTAAAATCGCGATTACGCAACTGGATTGAAGGTAGATCAATTATTCCAGAAAACCAGGCCGGATTCAGAAAAGGCTACTCCTGTCAAGATCACATATTCACACTGTTGTCCTTGATACAGCTGACTCTCAGACGTAAAAGAAGAAAACTCTATGCTTTTTTTGTGGACCTAAAAAAGGCTTTTGACACTGTTCCCCACTCACTTCTGTGGTCAAAATTGGGTGAATTAGGTCTGGATTTCCGCTTTGTTAACCTTATCAGGAACTACTTCGAACAAATGACAACGACGGTGAGATGGAATGGACTATTTACTGAACCCATCAAAATCCGATCGGGAGTGTTACAAGGAGAACCCTTATCACCCTATCTATTTATACTCTTTGTAACTGATTTAATCAACATTTTTAATGACTCTACTCTACCAGGCATATACCTCCCTAATTTTGGAACGGTCCACCTTTTGATGTATGCCGACGACATAATTCTCATAGGAGAATCAAAAATCAATCTACAAATAAAAATCAACATGTTGAAAAAATACTTCGAAACAAATCATCTAACCCTGAACGAATCAAAATCCAAGATAATGGTTTTCCGAAATGGTGGCCGCCCTGCAAAATCGGACAAATGGTTCTGGGGAGACCAACTGTTGACAGTGACATCGAAATATCTCTATCTTGGCTATCCCCTCACAACAACAATCTCGTTTAGTCAAGTGGCTTCATACTTTAAAGGCAAAGCGCTTGCAGCTACCGGCGAAGTATGGAAAATTATGGAGAAATCCAGGTTGAATTCATTTGGTTCATCAATGAAACTATTAGACTCGATTATCCTGTCAACTCTGCTGTATTCTGCTCCAATTTGGGCAAGCGAAAAGTACAAAATCTTGGACCAAATTCAGAATAACTATCTCCGACGACTATTGAACTTGCCGAGTAACACACCAGGCTACATACTACGCATGGAAACCGGACGCTTCTCACTAGGAGTCACAGCAACCAAACTAATTCTAAAGTTCTGGTTAAGAATATTAAAAATGGAAAAATCCAGATTGCCCGCAATCTGTCTAGCCCAATTATGGGAAACGTCCACTCTGACGAATGCCTTTATAGGTTTTACAGAAAATTTAATGAATATCCTAAACTCAACTGGATTCATGTGGTTAAAGAATTGTTCAGACCCCAATATTCTACAGAAAGCAATACCTCAAATTATCAGAATCACTATAGAACAGTCTATCCAAACCGACCAATCAAGAATAACCAATTCGAAGCTACACACACACTACAAATATTTACATAAAACATTCGCAGCAGAGAACTATCTACTAAGTGAACTCCCACTGCCGGCTAAACGCCTCATTGCGCAATTGAGAATTCTATTTGTTTTATATCGAGAAGACCATATAAAATATCTAAGGACAGAAGACTTGTATTGCCAACTATGCAAAAATAGAACCGAAAATGAATTAGAACATTATATATTTGAATGCATGCCTCTTGACACGGAAAGAAAAATACTCTTCTCTAAGATAGGCCATACACACTTCACATTATATTCTTTATTATCCAACTTTATAGACAATAGTTCAGTAGCTCTAAATCTATATAACTTCCATAAAAATGCTGTAAAAAAGAAAGACTTAACCGAACATTCAAACATACCAAAAATTTCTGTTTGATAAGAAAGACAGAACCAACATCCAATTATTTGTTTAGGCAGATACGATAAGTTAACAATGATAAAACGGTGTTTACCTTACAACCCTGAACACGAGGATTTCCTGGGAAATCTCTTAAAGATTTCTTAAAAAATACATGGCCCACCTGCCTGTTCCATCTTGTTCCATATGTAAATACCTGTTTTCTTTCCTCTTTTCGCTCTCCACTTCTCCCATCCATATTTCCAAAAAAAATTTTTTTTTTTTCTCTTTTTTTGATTTTTTTTTTATTCTTCTTACTTTTTATTCTTTCTTATAATCTGTATATATTTACCAAATGTATATAATCTTTCTCCATTTTTTATTTCCCACTTTCATAGGTTCCTCCGTTTTGTAACCCCAAGGAGAATCCTCTGTAAGACCTGTGTGTCTTAATAAAGGCTTGTGTGTGTGTGTGTGTGTGTGTGTGATATATTAAGAAGAAAAATCATCTCCTGGTTGAGTTACTGACTTGTCTATAGCGCCCCCTTTCTATAGTGCCCGATTTTAAACATTAAAATGGAAACATTTTACATTAAAAGTGACCTGTCTATAGCGCCCCCTCTAAATAGCGCCCTATTTTAAACATTAAAATGTAAACATTTTACATTAAAAGTGACCTGTCTATAGCGCCCCCTCTAAATATCGCCCGATTTTAAACATTAAAATGTAAACATTTTACATTAAAAGTGACCTGTCTATTCTATAGCGCCCCCTCTAAATAGCGCCCTATTTTAAACATTAAAATGTAAACATTTTACATTAAAAGTGACCTGTCTATAGCGCCCCCTCTAAATAGCGCCCTATTTTAAACATTAAAATGTAAACATTTTACATTAAAAGTGACCTGTCTATAGCGCTCCCTCTAAATAGCGCCCTATTTTAAACATTAAAATGTAAACATTTTACATTAAAAGTGACCTGTCTATAGCGCCCCCTCTAAATAGCGCCCGATTTTAAACATTAAAATGTAAACATTTTACATTAAAAGTGACCTGTCTATAGCACCCCCTCTCTATAGCACCCTATTTTGGTGAGTCCTCCCAAGAGGGGGCGCTATAGACAGGTTTAACTGTATTAAGAAAAGAAAAAAAATCATCTCCTGATTAAGCAATTGAAAGTTGTTGATTGCCTGCGCCATATACCGGAATAAATTTAAATTAGTCATTGCATTTTTAATTATTTCAGAATATTGACTAAATACCCTTTCCTGGTAAATCAAAGGGTATTTAGCCAATAATCTAAAATAATTAAAATTAAACGATTAATTGATATTTATTCGCACAGATTTTTTTTATTATTACAGAAGCACGAAGTCTATCAGACTATTGTGCTATATTAGAATTATTTACATATTTATCTTTAATTATTTACACGGTGAATTAGTAGTAATTTGTAAATCTGTGTACAAATAGCTCTAAACTTGCCAAAGTGTTCATAAGATTGAGTATATACAGAAAGATGACATTATGTCAAAGTAAGCAAGTACAATTTGGTTAGTCAGAGGGCAAGCCAACAAAAGATGGTGTTTCAACATCTAGACAGCATTCACATGTTGGATCATTTATAACTCTCAAGTTAAAGAGAATATGTAAGCCTTGATTCTTAATCAATAAAAAGGTATTATCCTTTCCCAGAGTGTAGCTTCAGTATTGGTATAAAAGGAAAACAGCAAAATGCAATATTACAAAGTATGGTAGATTAAACTGGCGAAATCACTGGAAGGGTTCACCACTGATGAGCCAGGGGCCCTCTCATTATTTTATAACTAGCCGAATGACCCGGGCAACGCCCGTGTTTTACCCGATTGAATGTTTTTATTCAAATACTATTTGTTACAATTATAAATTGGCGCCTTAAATAAATGCATATATTAGTTAATAACTATAGCCTATGTGCTTTATCTGCCTATGTACTGTTGGCTTCCGTAGGTAAGACGCTCATAACTGCCGCCCGCCATGCGCGCGCACAGGGAGGTCACGTGCTCGCCGGCAGCCAACGGGCGCGCGCCGCCGGCGGGGGGGGGGGGCATTACGTCACTCAAGGTCACCGTCGCGCCAACGATGACACGTGATCGTAGCCGTCCAATAGGAGGGCGCCGGCAAACCGTGACAGAGGCCTATGACTGATTAGGAAATGACTGATTAGGAAAGACGCTCGTGACTATATATAGTAATTGCAGTAAAGGCGGTAGAAAATTGTTTTAATTCAAAAAGAAACACGTCAAAAATAGTTTAAAATTCTTATAACAGATGGCGCGATAATACAGCATATTAATATGTAGTTTTGTTTGTAGTTATGAAGACTGGAAGGGAGGTCTTATAATGGATGTGTTCTATTTATATCCATAGTTCTTCTAAAATACCCATTCCAAGAGTCTACCAACAGTATCACTATAAAAGGAAGTTCCAAAAAAATGCAATATAACAGCGGTATGGTAGATTAAACTGGCGAAACTGCTGGGAGGGTTCACCACTGATGAGCCAGGCCCTCCCTTTAATTTTTCCATTGCAGTAAGGGCAGTAGAAATTGTTTAATTTCAAAAAGAATCTTACGCCTTTAAAATAGTTTCGAATTTTGATAACAGATGGCGCGCTAGTGCATCATATTAATTAATTGTTACCACAGAGTGTGTGTAAGCTGACAGTTAAATAGGCGCTAACCGAAAAAAAAAGTTCCTTTGTTTAATATTGGTTTCCCTTTTATATTTTGTTCTCTCTCTTGTAAATCAATATATATTGCGTATGATATTGTTTTTTACAGCACAATACAACAATGTTGGCAAGTTTCTCTAGAGTGGAATGTCGAGGTGACGAATCCACTCCAGGGCCTCCTCTGTGCACCGGTGGATATCCCCAAGTGTAAATCAATAAATATAATGTTTGATTAATAATTCTAGGAATCAGTTTCATTAAAATTCTAAGCAAAGTCAACAGGATGTGTAGATTGTGATCCTGCAATATAAGGGCGGTTTGATTTTGTTTCATAGTAGCAGCCTTGTGCTATATGAGGTGCTGTCTTTGTAAGATTCTTCTCAACGTGTTCATGAAAAGTCAGATGTTTGTCGTGACTTCTAGATAGCTAATGCTGTCCTTCTATTTTATTGGTTCATCAGACAAACCTAGTTCGTCTGGGGGTTATTTCCTTTGTATCTTCTGTCTAAGAAAAAAAAAATGATTCCGGTTTTTACGGTTAAATACAAAAGAAAATACATATAAACATTTGGGAATATATATTAGAGTAGATATATGCATGGCAAGTAAATATGGTAAATTAAAGTAAGTATGGTAAATTAAACTGGCGAAACCGCTGGGAGGTTTCACCACTGATGAGCTAAGCCCTCCCAATATTTTTTCATCGCAGTAAGGACAGTAGAAATTTTGTTTTATGTGTAAAATAAACATTCGTGATTTAATGCTTTCATTTCCTATATATAGATAGCGTGTTATTGCTTTATTTGTTATAGTATTTGGGTGAATTTGTACAGAATATATAGGTTGTACCTACATGCAATACTATATTTCCATATTTACTACAACAATAAAACATTTCAGTCACCAAGATATAAGGTACGTACGTTACATTTCCAGGTAGAGCTAGGATGTCGTTAAGAGGAAGATTGCATCGTGAGTAGCATGTTTTAAAGAAACCAATCAATTACTATTTATCGTCTGACATGTTTTTCTACAGAATAGAATACCAACGAGCATGTGTTGTATACATCTGTTTGGATTTGCATCACTACATATGTGCACTACTACAGACTTATGTGCATATCTACAGTCCTGAGGGGTGTATGCTTCCTGAGGGGGAGGGATATAGATTATATATTCGACATGTTTTTCTACAGGATAGAATACCAACGAGCATGTGTTATATACAACTTTTTGGATTTGCATCACTACATATGTGCACTACTACAGACTTATGTGCATATATGGATATGCATATATTGGACTTTTTCAAGAATCGTGGGCCATTGGAGCATTTATTTATTTATTTATTTATGCTTATGAGGTGATACAGCAGCGTATTTACAATTAGAGAGGAGACAAAGCTGCTGTATTGTCCGTGAGGTCAAGAGACGTACGGACCTCTGTGGTGTTGATCTCTTGGCGGAACGGCTTGGAAGTCGGACTCGGGCCCCCCCCACTACGGCAAAGATTTTTTTTATAAGAAAAAAGTGCGCAATGCGGGAATCGAACCCACGTCGTAGCGGCCGAAAACAAACAGTTTAGACCATCCTTCCACCGATCCCCTCAGTAGAACTTGAATAATTCAAACATCTTTAATTTTATCATTACTCTTCACAATCCATCCTTTCATACCTCATCCCTAAGGTTAGAAATGATCGTTATTTCTCCTTGAAATAAATTTTAATTTTTCGTTCGAAAGAAACACATGTGGGATAATTTTCAAATAAAGTTTTACAATCACAAGCCGCATTATATTATATTGTATTTATCTTGGTCCCTAGAATTTCCTATAAATAGAATTTCCATTTTTAATTCGAATTTTTGTATAAATCGATTTTTTTATCCCTTTCGCTTCAAATTATCCACGTTCAATTGTATTCAGTTTATTATTATTTATTTAGTTAACTCAGGTTCCCTCTGGAGCATACAGAAATCTCCAACTACCCCAAATTTAGTATCAAAAGGAAAAAGAAATAATGAACACAATTATATATAATATCAATATTTATGATGGGACGGAGAATGTAGATATGCAAATCTAAATTATGCAAATCTGAGGAGATATGCAACTCGAAATTTAGTATCAAAAGGGAAAACAAATAATAAACACAATTATATATACTATCAATATTTTTGATGGAAGGGAGAATGTAGATATGCAACTCGAAATTATGAAAATCTGAGGAGATATGCAACTCGAAATTTAGTGTCAAAAGGGGAAAAAACAAATAATAAACACAATTATATATACTATCAATATTTATGATGGAAGGGAGAATGTAGATATGCAACTCGAAATTATGCAAATCTGAGGAGATATGCAACTCGAAATTATACAAATCTGAGGAGATATGCAACTCGAAATTATACAAATCTGAGGAGATATGCAACTCGAAATTTAGTATCAAAAGGGAAAACACATAAGGAACACAATTATATATACCATCAATGTTTATGATGGAAGGGAGAATGTAGATATGCAACTCGAAATTATGCAAATCTGAGGAGATATGCAACTCGAAATTTAGTATCAAAAGGGAAAAACAAATAATAAACACAATATACTATCAATATTTATGATGGAAGGGAGAATGTAGATATGCAACTCGAAATTATGCAAATCTGAGGAGATATGCAACTAATGGGGAGGGAGCAATACTTTAATAAGAGAGGGAGAGAGAGAGAGTACATAAACTATTAAAATTTAAGATTCACTCGCTTAATAAGTGAATAGAAAGCTAAATTGCTTTCCGTGCCCATTTCCTTCAGTTGTTGTCAGGTCTTCCTAGCATTGTTTAATTAGTGGTTAGTTAGTGTGTGGGGAGGGGATTTTAATTGGCTTTTATATAAAACTATATAATCTGTTAATTAAAACGCTTTTATATGAAAAATGCGTTTTATAATTTAGTTCTCCTCGTAAATTATAGAACTTTGCTTGAAAATGTGATGATTTCGATGTGTGAAATTGAACTTTTTTTTAAAACTATGGTACATGTTCTTTTGATAACCAGCTGTTTCAAGATCGTTATTTCACACAGAATGGGTTGGCAAATGTATTCTTTGTGGCGCTAGAAATGCCTACATAAATCTATTACATGTCGGCAGTTGCAATACTAGAAGTAGACAAAAGAAGTAAACAAGTAGACAGGAAGTAGTCTGAAAGTGCATAAAATAGGTAGACAAGAGGTACAAGAAGTTTATAAAAATATCCAATAGATATACAAGTATACAAAAATAGACAAGAAGGCGACAAGAATGTACAAGAAGTAATCAAGAAAAGAGAGTATAAAAAGTAGACAAGTAAATAAAAAGGTGACATAAGTAGACAAGAGATATACAAGAAGTATGTAAAAATAGACAAGAGATATACAAGAAGTATGTAAAAATAGACAAGAGATATACAAGAAGTATATAAGAGATAATCAAGAAGTAGACAAGTATAAAAAGTAGACAAGTAAACAAAGAGGTGACATAAGTAGAACAGAAATATACAAGAAGTATACAAAAATAGACAAGAGATATACAAGAAGTATATAAGAGATAATCAAGAAGTAGACAAGTATAAAAAGAAGACAAGTAAACAAGAAGGTGACATAAGTAGACAAGAGATATACAAGAAGTATACAAAAATAGACAAGAGATATACAAGAAGTATATAAGAAATCATCAAGAAGTAGACAAGTATAAAAAGAAGACAAGTAAACAAGAAGGTGACATAAGTAGACAAGAGATATACAAGAAGTATGTAAAAATAGACAAGAGATATACAAGAAGTATATAAGAGATAATCAAGAAGTAGAAAAGTATACAAAGAAGACAAGTAAACAAAAAGGTGACATAAGTAGACAAGAGATAGACCAGAATCAGAGATAGAGGTTTCCTGGCCGGCATTCGTTGTTCTTGAAATAAGAGACACTTTGGTCAGTAGAGTTTTTAAACGTTACGACAAAATACTTTTGTTGAAACGTCTAAAACATAAAACCTCTACTGGCCGAAGTGTCTCTTATTTGAAGACCAGAAGTAGAGAGGACGCAGACATGAGGTAGACAAGAAGTCTAGGTGACACGTCTTCTTCTTTCTTATCTCCACTCAATCATATTAGGGTATCAAGCTTGTTTGACAACCATCATGACTGTGTGAAGTAGAATGCGTCTGCCTTTGTCATTAAGACTGGGAGCACTACTCAGTGGCAGGCCGACTTAGCTCCAAAAGAAATGGCCGCCTCTGACATGAGGAACAGATGCCATATGCAGCTGCTCCTAACATGGAGTACAAACGCTGCTCATCCTGTAACCCTGGATTAGGAGCCCTTACAGGGTACTATCAGCCGGGCCAGCTGAACCCAGGTTTTTTACCGAGCTTGTTACTGCTCCCCCTCCTCCTTTTTCATTCGGGCTTGGGACCGGCAAAGGCGGAGATAGGTGACACGTAGATGCTGTAACTGTACCAGCGGCTGATCCTGCTGTCAGAGAAAGGCGACCATTGGAACTAAGTACAGCCTGCCGCTGAGTAGTGCTTCCAGTCTTAACAACCAGACAGTCTCCATCATTTTATCACTTTTGTATGACCGAGAGAGGAGTGATCGGGATTTAAGGAGAAGTCGCTATTAAAAACATTATATTATGATGCATTAGCGCGCCACCTGTTATCAAAATACGAAACTATTTTAGGCGCGTATGATTCTTTTAAAATAAAACAATTTCTACTACCTTTACTGCAATGGAAAAATTAATGGGAGGGCCTGGCTCATCAGTGGTGAACCCCCCCAAGCGGTTTCGCCAGTTTAATCTACCATACCGCTGTTATATTGCATTTTTGGAACTTCCTTTTAAAGTGATACTGATGCTAGACTCTTGGAATGGGTATTTTAGATGATCTATGGACATAAGATATAAGGGAGAGGTGCTCCGAAAAAAAAATGTTTCAAAAACAACTAGAGAATACAGTTTCCTCTCCAAGTCCTGTTAACTGCTTCACTGCTTGAAGAAATAACAACCAAAGATCAAAGATATAAAGAATCGATATCCCAAGCACATACACTCATTGACAAAACTTAAGAAAGTGATAAGTCTTTGATTTTGCTGTAGTCTGTTTTGTTAAAGGAGACAGAGGCAATTTTGTTCATACTTGTTTATCTTGTATGTCTTCAATAAAGATCACTGTAATATCTTTCAGAGTTATTGTCTGAATCCTGATATACATGTTAACAGGTACAACTTTCTTAAGTATTGTCCAGAGTGAGCCCATGAGTGTGGATGAAAAAAATCATTATTTGAATTTGAGGAAAGTAAAATACTAATTTAAAAACATATTTCATCAAACACAGAAGAGACTATATTTAGAATATATCTTTCATATTATCTCAACCACACAGTATGTGTTTAAAAATACAATAATAGATCTATTCCCGTAGTAATAGGTAATAGGTTGGGACTGAAATAGTGTTTTGATAAGTAATCAACGATGGCTATTAAATTCAACTATTGTCAACTGTCAATTGTAGATTCAGTGTCTGGACTCCCCAGCGTTGTTTTGACCACAAATCAAAGTCCATCCGTCGATAAGAAGTCCATTAAAAGCTCCCTAGTCCATTTCCTAATTGGCTCATGGAAAATTCAGAAGATTGGCGGCTGTCCAAGTGTCGCCTTGATTCTCTGATGACCGTGACGGCCTGTCATTTTGTGATTGGTGGACTTGGTGCCTGGTACAGGGTGGTACTGTGGACTTGGTGCCTGGTACAGGGTGGTACTGTGGACTTGGTGTCTGGTACAGGGTGGTACTGTGGACTTGGTGCCTGGTACAGGGTGGTACTGTGGACTTGGTGCCTGGTACAGGGTGGTACTGTGGACTTGGTGCCTGGTACAGGGTGGTACTGTGGACTTGGTGCCTGGTACAGGGTGGTACTGTGGACTTGGTGCCTGGTACAGGGTGGTACTCTGGACTTGGTGCCTGGTACAGGGTGGTACTGTGGACTTGGTGCCTGGTACAGGGTGGTACTGTGGACTTGGTGTCTGGTACAGGGTGGTACTGTGGACTTGGTGCCTGGTACAGGGTGGTACTGTGGACTTGGTGCCTGGTACAGGGTGGTACTCTGGACTTGGTGCCTGGTACAGGGTGGTACTGTGGACTTGGTGCCTGGTACAGGGTGGTACTGTGGACTTGGTGCCTGGTACAGGGTGGTACTGTGGACTTGGTGCCTGGTACAGGGTGGTACTGTGGACTTGGTGCCTGGTACAGGGTGGTACTGTGGACTTGGTGCCTGGTACAGGGTGGTACTGTGGACTTGGTGCCTGGTACAGGGTGGTACTGTGGACTTGGTGCCTGGTACAGGGTGGTACTGTGGACTTGGTGTCTGGTACAGGGTGGTACTGTGGACTTGGTGCCTGGTACAGGGTGGTACTGTGGACTTGGTGCCTGGTACAGGGTGGTACTCTGGACTTGGTGCCTGGTACAGGGTGGTACTGTGGACTTGGTGCCTGGTACAGGGTGGTACTGTGGACTTGGTGCCTGGTACAGGGTGGTACTGTGGACTTGGTGCCTGGTACAGGGTGGTACTGTGGACTTGGTCATGTTGACTTGGTGCCTGGTACAGGGTGGTACCGTGGACTTGGTGCCTGGTACAGGGTGGTACTGTGGACTTGGTGCCTGGTACAGGGTGGTACTGTGGACTTGGTGCCTGGTACAGGGTGGTACTGTGGACTTGGTGTCTGGTACAGGGTGGTACTGTGGACTTGGTCATGTTGACTTGGTGCCTGGTACAGGGTGGTACCGTGGACTTGGTGCCTGGTACAGGGTGGTACTGTGGACTTGGTCATGTTGACTTGGTGCCTGGTACAGGGTGGTACTGTGGACTTGATCATGTTGACTTGGTGCCTGGTACAGGGTGGTACTGTGGACTTGGTGCCTGGTACAGGGTGGTACTGTGGACTTGGTCATGTTGACTTGGTGCCTGGTACAGGGTGGTACTGTGGACTTGGTCATGTTGACTTGGTGCCTGGTACAGGGTGGTACTGTGGACTTGGTGCCTGGTACAGGGTGGTACTGTGGACTTGGTCATGTTGACTTGGTGCCTGGTACAGGGTGGTACTGTGGACTTGGTGTCTGGTACAGGGTGGTACTGTGGACTTGGTGCCTGGTACAGGGTGGTACTGTGGACTTGGTCATGTTGACTTGGTGCCTGGTACAGGGTGGTACTCTGGACTTGGTGTCTGGTACAGGGTGGTACTGTGGACTTGGTGCCTGGTACAGGGTGGTACTGTGGACTTGGTGCCTGGTACAGGGTGGTACTGTGGACTTGGTGCCTGGTACAGGGTGGTACTCTGGACTTGGTGTCTGGTACAGGGTGGTACTGTGGACTTGGTGCCTGGTACAGGGTGGTACTGTGGACTTGGTGCCTGGTACAGGGTGGTACTGTGGACTTGGTGCCTGGTACAGGGTGGTACTGTGGACTTGGTGCCTGGTACAGGGTGGTACTCTGGACTTGGTGCCTGGTACAGGGTGGTACTGTGGACTTGGTGCCTGGTACAGGGTGGTACTGTGGACTTGGTCATGTTGACTTGGTGCCTGGTACAGGGTGGTACTCTGGACTTGGTGTCTGGTACAGGGTGGTACTGTGGACTTGGTGCCTGGTACAGGGTGGTACTGTGGACTTGGTGCCTGGTACAGGGTGGTACTGTGGACTTGGTGCCTGGTACAGGGTGGTACTGTGGACTTGGTGTCTGGTACAGGGTGGTACTGTGGACTTGGTGCCTGGTACAGGGTGGTACTGTGGACTTGGTGCCTGGTACAGGGTGGTACTGTGGACTTGGTGCCTGGTACAGGGTGGTACTCTGGACTTGGTGCCTGGTACAGGGTGGTACTCTGGACTTGGTGCCTGGTACAGGGTGGTACTCTGGACTTGGTGCCTGGTACAGGGTGGTACTGTGGACTTGGTGCCTGGTACAGGGTGGTACTGTGGACTTGGTGCCTGGTACAGGGTGGTACTGTGGACTTGGTGCCTGGTACAGGGTGGTACTGTGGACTTGGTCATGTTGACTTGGTGCCTGGTACAGGGTAGTACTGTGAAAAACTGGAACTGTAAAAATAACATTTATTGAATTGGTTGTCAGTTAGACTCTTTATAAAAGCAGTTCTATAAGGTTGATTAGGTCTTACTAGTGTCTTCTTTAATAAACTTCTAATGAAATAGTTGTGTGTTCATTGATATTTTCAACCAAGTCTCTCTACTTCTGTTGTTTTGTTCTCTACTTATATTTTGTGATATATTTTTATGATGTGTGTTCACCAGTGTCTACCGCCACTAGTCTTGGCCAAGATGCTACCGGGTGTTCTGCGGTCACTCCATCAACCTGGGTTATAGATATATCTTTCTTGGGATACTTACTTCAGCATTATTTCTTTAGATTTTTTGCATAAAAAAATTTAGACACATAGTAACCGATATCAAACTACTTGTTAACTTATACAACATGTTTTTACACAATTTAAAGAAAGAAGGAGACACAATTTTAACATAATTTCATTAACATTCATTCAAGTATGAAAGTGTACTAATTCGAACAGGTAGTTAACAATGATGAAAATAACAATTGCAAGAGATGGTTAAAATTAATAAAGGCTCTACACAATGAATAGGTACATGGCAGCTCTCTTCCACCGTTGTAGTGTCCTCTACATCAAGATCGCCAGCGGGTCTCCAGCGACACCACGTATCTCGTGGTCTACAAAGAAGACATAGATTGAGTGCTTCGCCCAGCTGAAGAGATGGTTCTCGAGACTTACCGCATAGCTCCGGTGGTCGGCCGATGATGGAGAACACCTTGTAAATGCGTGGCAGACGCCAGGACGTCATCATCCAGACCATGTCCGAAGACCCAGCCCTGAAGGTCCCGCTGGATGAGGATCTTTGTAGAACCGGTGGTTTCAATGTAGATTAGGAGAATAGGTGAAACATTCCTTACACTTACTGGGGATTAGAGGTTGGACTTGAGAAAGAGTCCGAGGCTATTGAAGTAATTTATTTAGAAAGAGACAAACAAGAGTGTTCACAATGTTGGATTATATCTACTGTGGTGATTATCAAAAATAGACAGTGTAAGTCATTGCGTCATCAATTTCTTCATTAAAGTGTGAATGCTGGGGCCGATAGAGTCTGTTTATGAGAATTGAAAAATTGAAAATGGTAATCGTGAACAGGGAACTCTGAAATGTAGCTGACTAAAGGGGTAATGGCACCCCCCCTTTCCATGGAATGGACAAGATACCACCATCACCAAAACTGAAAATGTCATTTCCCTAGAGTCACCATCTAGTCAGGAAGGGACCGAGAAGAGACCGGGATATGTCTCCATCCTGATATGTAGGAAGACATTTACTTGTCCTTGAAGTTGGAAACTGCTTCTGAAGACGGATAAACCCATTGTTAGGACAATGGTATATGGATGTGGAAGACAAGTAGACACATCACCGCATTATTGTTCCCATGAAAATCCTCAATGAATGCTCCAACTGGACCAGGTCAACATCTTACCTCCAGACTATTGGTTATAAATTAATGGCGTAGACACAAGTGGAAAAAAAACGAAAGAAAAACATGCAGCGAGAAAAAATGAATAAGGAAAACAGCGCAATTGAGAAGAAAGAATATACAAAACCTAAGAACCCGCATCTGCAATAAACTAACCTGATTAAAGACATGAAGACACTGAAAATGAGCTTAACGTATACCCTCATGGACAAAACTTAATGAAGTTGTACCTTTTAGCATGTATATCGGGATTCAGACAATACACTCATGGACAAAACTTAAGGAAGCTGTACCTTTTAGCATGTATATCGGGATTCAGACAATACACTCATGGACAAAACATAAGGAAGCTGTACCTTTTAGCATGTATATCGGGATTCAGACAATACACTCATGGACAAAACTTAAGGAAGCTGTACCTTTTAGCATGTATATCGGGATTCAAACAATACACTCATGGACAAAACTTAAGGAAGCTGTACCTTTTAGCATCTATATCGAGATTCAGACAATACACTCATGGACAAAACTTAAGGAAGTTGTACCTTTTAGCATGTATATCGGGATTCAGACAATACACTCATGGACAAAACTTAAGGAAGTTGTACCTTTTAGCATGTATATCGGGATTCAGACAATACACTCATGGACAAAACTTAAGGAAGCTGTACCTTTTAGCATGTATATCGGGATTCAGACAATACACTCATGGACAAAACATAAGGAAGCTGTACCTTTTAGCATGTATATCGGGATTCAGACAATACACTCATGGACAAAACTTAAGGAAGCTGTACCTTTTAGCATGTATATCGGGATTCAAACAATACACTCATGGACAAAACTTAAGGAAGCTGTACCTTTTAGCATGTATATCGAGATTCAGACAATACACTCATGGACAAAACTTAAGGAAGTTGTACCTTTTAGCATGTATATCGGGATTCAGACAATACACTCATGGACAAAACTTAAGGAAGTTGTACCTTTTAGCATGTATATCGGGATTCAGACAATACACTCATGGACAAAACTTAAGGAAGCTGTACCTTTTAGCATGTATATCGAGATTCAAACAATACACTCATGGACAAAACTTAAGGAAGCTGTACCTTTTAGCATGTATATTGGGATTCAAACAATACACTCATGGACAAAACTTAAGGAAGCTGTACCTTTTAGCATGTATATTGGGATTCAGACAATACACTCATGAACAAAACTTAAGGTGGTTGTACCTTTTAGCATGTATATCGGGATTCAGTCAATACACTCATGGACAAAACTTAAGGAAGTTTCACCTTTTAGCATGTATATCGGGATTCAGACAATAACTCTGTAAAGATATTTGATGCACCTTTATTGAAGACACATGAGATAACCAAGTATGAACCAAATTGTCTCTGAAAATTCGAAACTATTATAGACGCGTATGATTCTTTTAAAATAAAACAATTTATTAGTAAATTAAATTTTATTGCCCTCTATCGTTAAAATTTTACACAAATAAATTTACTGGCAATGCGTTTTTTTTTTAAAGCTCTACAGACCTTACTGCAATGATATGATTTAATGAATGAGAGGGCTTGGTTCATCAGTAGTGAACCCTCTCAGCGGTTTCGCCAAAAGTTGTGTAAAATTTTAAAACAATTTATACTTATCTTACCCGCCTATAATAGTTTAGAATTTTCATAACAGATGGCGCGCTAATGCATCATAACCAAATTTTCTTTGTCTTCTTAAAAAAAAATCAAAATATGAAACATCCTTAAGTTTTGTTTCTCAATGAGTGTATATATTATTCATTATAAATAATATGATCTGTGGGTTGTTATTTTGAGTGGTACCTAGTAAAGTTAGGTTTGAACGGGAGCTGGATAGATCAGTGATCTTGAAGAGAAGCTGGATCAAGAAACGCCTCCAGTCTTAGGACTACCAAGGTCACAGCATGCCCAAACAGCAGTTAAGACCATCCTTCTCTACCACTTCTTGTGAAACTGCGATGTCTCACAATCGATAGGTAGCCGTCAGCCAATCCCCACGTAGATTCCTGTATGACATTTCTTCACATGTATATGTCATGTCATATTATTGCTGCCTTGGATGGGAGTCCGATATTTAAATGACACTTCGTCATATGACAAAACTTTAACTATTTTATAAATATATTAAAACACAATAAGTAAACAGAACATATAGCTTCATCTGTAGATTGATAATGGGATTTTTCAGTTGCTACTTTTATTCAATAAGATACGATTTTTTTTATTTTACAAATAGAGAATTGTAGATGAAAACTATTGTAGCGTAGAAATCAAGTCTTGGAATAGTTTAAGATGTCAAAGTATTTATTGATGACGTCACGGCGCCCAGTCGACAATTATCAACCAAACTATCTACAGCTAGAGAATATCGAGCAGCAAGCTAGACAACTAAATGATGATTTTACAAATATAAATTAATATATTAAAAATAAAAAAGGCATATCCTGACCAGGAGCACATGTGATTTTCAGAAGGCAAAGCGCCATCTGATGGAACAGAAATCAATTAAACATTGATTTAGCCTGATCCCTGATATTTGGCCAACCCAATTTCTTTATAAATCAAGAAAAGCCATCCACGAACGCGTTTCGCGCTGTTGGCGCTCGTCAGCGTGGAGTAAGCTGTACCACTGAGACCAAAAAGATTTTTGGTCCCAGAGGCTTCTTGAGAAACCAAGAAATAAATCTGTTTTAAATATTTTCATTGAATAATTAAATTAAATAATATAAATTATTTCTTCGCCACAATATTTTTTTAAGTGAGCTTTGCTTATCATTAAGAATAAACCTTCAAATACTGACAATATAGACAGAATGAATAATACAATAATTGTAACTTTGATCAATTGATCTTTGATCAATTCTTCAAACACATGTGACTATACAAAATCCTAATCAACACATGACGTTCAATATGCTACACGGTAAAAAAATTAATCATTTATTTTTATTAACAAAAACATCAAAACCATAAAGACTTATATCCATTATTAAACCATTTTTATATACATATCAACAAACACCCTTCCAACTTTTTATCAACAATTATATTCTAATTGTAAATTAGATCAACTTTAAAACATTGAAAAAAAAAAAAACTTACAATACATATATATTAAAAAAAGGGAGAAAAAAAGTCAAAAAAACTAAATTAACTTTTCCAACTACATACATCTCTTCCAAACGATTTTTCCTTTAAAACAATTACTTTTATGGAAGAAGAAGCGGAGTTATAACAAAAGAGATGTAAATGTTGAGGGGGTAACAAAAACAAAAATCATTAAAAAACACGCAGGTAGAAATCAGCAGTGAGTGGAGCGAGGGGTTAAATAAATAAAAAAGTAAAAAAAAAAGGTGGATAGGTGGCAGCACGTGTATTGATCGAGGACGTTGTTACATAGTTACAGTTGCCATGGCAACGCCATAGTTGCCTGGGGTTACCTGTTGTTGTCGCACACACAGCTTTTCTAATTGAAAATAAAAGACTTTTTTTTTTTCAAAAGATGACATTTTGACATTTAAATTTTCTAAATAAGTAAATTTGTTTGGAGAGAACAATATATATATGTAGTTTTTTTTCTCGCGAATGTGTTTATTTCTTCTGTTTTTTTTTTTGGATAGGTATTTATAGAAATAAAGTTTGATGAGATTTTGTGACATGAAAATCAACATTTGGTGAAGGACATCGTTAGAATTATTTACAATGGTTGAATCTCTCTGTGTGTGAAGATTTTATAAATAAAAATCAAAATGGCGCTTCCCTGGGTGATTTATAAAATAAAATAAGAAATTCATCCTTGGAAGCCGTTTTACTTATCATTTATACGTATTTATTTATATCAACACACAAAACGCGATATCCCAGCTAGGGATAATTGCGTCGATTCTAAGAAATAATGTAAGTAATAAAGTATGACGTCTTTTCTAGTCGTCTCAAAGTGACACCAGCTTGCCACCGGACACCCGGGGGATCCAGGGAGGGACAAAAAGGGCGTTGGTCCGGATGTTGACAGTTAGTTAGGTTACAGTGGATATTTTCGTACAGGGCCCGCTCAGTGCTAGGTCTCACGGCGGCCCTCGTGGCCGCCGTTTTGGCTCCTCCCTACCTCTGCGGCTTCATGCAAGACGCCGAGCTTTCCTCAGTTAGTCCTCAACTTTCCTGGTGCCACGTGAGACGTACTAGGAGAGCGTCTTTTGATCCCAAACTTTGTCCTTACTGTCCCGTGCGGACTTCCCACTCTGCACGCCTTGCCACTCAACCCCGACTGCTTCCAACTCACTCGGGTTTACGACATATATGTATTGTAAGTTTGTTTTTTTCAATGTTTTAAAGTTGATCTAATTTACAATTAGAATATAATTGTTGATAAAAAGTTGGAATTGTGTTTGTTGATATGTATATAAAAATGGTTTAATAATAGATATAACTCTTTATAGTTTTTGATTATTTTTGTTATTAAAAATAAATGATTACTTTTTTTTTACCGTGTAGCATATGAAACGTCATCAAATAAGGTTTTACTTTTCCAAATGAAGAATTTACTAATTGATTTGTTTATTACAGCGTCAGAATGGACGAATGGTATAAGTGTCGACGATTTTAGACAGTCATGACCCGGGATTGAATACCGCATTGGACACTTTTTTTTTTATGAAGAGAAAAATTGCGTCAAAATGGCTCCCGATTCTCGCAAAAGTCCAACACCATCAGATAGTTTAAGTAACCAAACGAGGTTCTGACACACTTGTAAGGGAAATAAGTCGAACTGTCGACATGGGTCGATATGTGAAATACTTACAGTAAAAGCAATCGTCAACTACTACACACCATGATTATCATGGCCAATATCACTTGTAATAGAGATAATTTAAAAAAAGCAGAATACAAAACAAAACAAACAAACAAAGCCTTTATTTAGGGCCTCTCACCCTATACAGGATTCGCCAGTTCACAAGGGATGGGGAGAACACTGTGTGGCCTTTTTCCGGGATATAATCCTGTGGAATCCAAATATCGCCACCGCTATATACCTATTCTTTGATATTTCATTAATTAGTGCCGGAAATGAAGGACAAAGTTGCCCCGTTTTATCATTTAGTTTTCGCCTTTCCTCAGACAGAGCAGCACAATCAAATAAGTAGTGCAACATCTCCATTGAAAAAAGCAGAATACAAGATAAACTCATGCATATAATATTTGATTGATTTTACTTGGAGAAAGAGAGAAAAGAACTCTTCGGTGACTTATCCTTATGTCAATCCGATAGTCAACAAATATATAACTGGATGAATGATGTTTGATCAAGGTCTTTGGTTTATATAAATTCTACAAGGCCGCAGTCAGCATTCAGAGAAGAGGAGAAGATTAAAGGTGTCGCGTTTGAAAATACAATTTAGAGGAAGTGTTAATAGTTATCTTGAGAGACAAAGTCACTTATCATTTTTTAAATGAAAAAACGTTTATATATTTTTAGTAATTATTTCATAATTTTGGTAATTATATGTTAAAATAACCACTCGAGGCAAAATAAATTTTTAATTAAACATCTCAGGAACCTCTGGATTAACTAAATAATTAATAATAATAATAATTAAATGTCCTTCCGTAACTTTCCTTTCTGGGATTTTTAAATTTCCAGGAAGCAGACGTGCAATATAACATTAAATTTTGAGCAGACGACCATCCAAAAACTTTTTTTTTGAAATGGATATTTAAAAAATGTTTTATCTATCAGTATATTGTGGTTCAATATTATTTTTAAATATCTCATTTTTTATAAATGATTTTTGAATCAATGCATACGACAAATGTTATTGACTTTGCTTTGACTTTTTTTTAAAGATCCCAAAAATATGGATTAAACATTTATCTTTATTGATTTACAAGAGAGAGAACAATATAAAAAAAACTTATAATAATCATAAACAAAGAAAAATCTATATTTTTTCTTACGGTTAGAACCTATTTACTTGTGATCTTACTTACATACTCTGTGGGAACAATTAAGTAATTAAACTTAAAATATATATACAACAAATGTATGCATGGATATTCAAAGAAATAAAAATATCAGAAAATCATTTTATTTTCTAATTTCCATTCTTTATTATGTATATTGTAACGATCCTTTTATCTATTATACATATTAGTAAATTAAATATAATTGCCATCTATCGTAAAAATTTTGTACAAATAAATTTACTGGCAATGCATTTCTTTTAAATATCATCAAATATTATCTCTACAGACCTTACTGCAATGATATGAGTTATTGAATGAGAGGGCTGGCTCATCAGTAGTGAACCCTCTCAGCGGTTTCGCCAAATTAATCTCTAGACCGCTCTACTATTGTATTGGATTCTGGTTCAAATTCACATAAATAGGTACCGCTCAGCAAGAGCAACCTAGTTCATGATAATTGAACAATGAATAATATGTGAAGGTTATTCACATATTAAACATTTTAACGCGGGATTCAATCCCGGTTCATGACTGTCGGGAATCGAGCGTGTTACCCTCTCATTCACCGACTGTATTGGATTGGCTTGGAGTATACCCTGTATTTTCTATGGAAGGCAGCTTAGGGGTGTTTAGTGAACTATGGTCATAAGCTTATAGGTCTGTAGAGGTGCATACATATAAGTTCAAGGTATTGCATCGAGCAAAGCTCGATTATACATATAATTAAGAAAAAGACTTCTCCTGATAGTACAATTAAAAGTTGTTGATGGCTTACGCCATCTCTCTGTCGGAATAAATTTCAACTAATCGTTGATTTTTAATTATTCCAAAATTGGCCAAATACCCTTTCTTGATTAATCAAGAAAAACCATATCACGTATTGATATTTATTCCGATAGATGGCGCAAACCATCAGTAACTTTTAGTTACACAATCAGGAGATGTCTTTTTCTTAATTTATCCAACTAATCCTAGTACAATTTCACTTTTGTAACATTCTTTCATACATATATTTATAGATGGGAATTTTACCGGGAGGAAATTGATCTAAAGAGACAAGGGTCGCCTCTCCCGTCAAAATAGATGGCGTCTGGTTTTAGACGTTTATTTTGACGGGAGAGGCGACCCTTGTCTCTTTAGATCAATTTCTCCCGGTAAAATTTCCATCTATATTTTAGCCATAGATTTGGACCAGCCACTTTACCAGATAAACACCTCTTTGCCAGATTATCAAGATTCCATTAAATCCCGTGTGGATCTCATGGAATAAAGTCCGCCCTAGGCTGACGAGGGCCATTAGCCCGAAACCATGGTCTCTAGGTGGACGCTTTTCAGTTTGCCAATGCTGGTGTTGTGGCTTTGTCACCGACCCGAGGCCGCTAGTTTGCGGCGATGGTCAATAGATGGCGTCTGGTTTTAGACGTCTATTTTGACGGGAGAGGCGACCCATGTCTCTTTACATATATTTATATAGAGCAATACATATTTAAATGATTAGATAATAAAAAGGCATATATTGGATTTAATAAAAGATTTATTTGCCAATATTTCGGTTGGCTGAACGCCAAACCTTTATCAAGGCATTACATATACACTGGTGTATACAGATGTGTACAGGTGTATAATACAAAAATGTAATGCCTTGATAAAGGTTTGGCGTTCATCCAACCGAAATATTGGCAAATAAATCTTTTATTAAATCCAATATATATTTATAATTATATGTAATTCTACTGTCCTAAAAGCTTATGTCCATAGTTCTACTAAAATACCCATTCCAAGAGTCTAGCAACAGTATCACTATAAAAGGAAGTTCCAAAAATGTAATATAACAGCGGTATAGTAGATTAAACTGGCGAAACCGCTGGGCGGGTTCCCCACTGATGAGCCAGGCCCTCCCATTAATTTTTCCATTGCAGTAAAGACAGTAGAAATTGTTTAATTTCAAAAAGAATCTTACGCGTTTAAAATAGTTTCGAATTTTGATAAATCCAATATATGCCTTTTTATTATCTAATATATTTATATTAGTTGTGTTTCCCACCTATTTATATGATTTTTTAAGAATGGAAAAATTAGTTAATATGTGTGTTGTCAGGTATTTATTTAAATAATTAAAATTATATTCACACACAATATAAATACATAACAAACACACATATATAGAATATATTTTTCCTCGAAAAATTCCATATTGTACATTATAGAGGTTTTTTTTTCAATGCTAGCATATATTTTTAAATTTTATTTCAATTTATGTCCCCCTAGGGACACTTACACTGTCATACATGTATGTCTTTACATTTGTCTATACATATTTATTTACAATAATTTTAGGCCGTGAATAGAATAGTCATATGATGTTAACAATGAGAAAGAGGGGAAAAAGAAAAAAACGAGAAAAGAACTATGTACAAAATAAAGAAGTGTCTGGCAATATTACAATAAGAAATATATAAATGATCAGTTTCTTAAAAGATATTTTGCACAAAAATATATTTATATATTAAAATATTATAATCATTGTATGTTTCTTTCTCCATAATTTTATAAATTGAAAAAAAAAAAAAAGATATAAAGTAAACAATTTTAAAAGAAAAATGTTTTTTTTTTCCTTCAAAATTTGTTGTCAACTTTGAAGGATTTTTCGTCCCTGAGGGAAGTAAAAATTGAATTCTCTCTTTTGAATTTTACTCTGACGTTCGAATACAGAGAATAAAAGTTAAAAAACGGAACAAAATTTTACTTAACTTGTTTATTATTCCTTTTAGACATGAAATATTTGGGGGAAACTATCAAATAATAGTAACAATAAAGTTATATATGAAAAACAATAGAAAAAAAAATAAAAGATAAGTGGGTCAGGTGTTGATATTAAAAATAAAGAAGGCATCTCCTGACCACGAGCACATGTGCTTTTTAGATTGCAGAGCGCCATCTAGTGGATCAAAAATAAACTAAACGTTTATTTAGCTTGCTCCGTGATATTTGGCCAACCCAATTTCTTGATAAATCAAGAAAAGACATCCACGAACGCGTTTCGCGCTGTTGGCGCTCGTCAGCGTGGAGTAGGCTGTAACCACTGCGACCAAAAATATTTTTTGTCCCAATGGCTTCCCGAGAAATCAGGAAATGGGTATTTAAAGCCAAATTTGCGTAAAAACGCTTAACACATGAAAAAATAAAAGATAAGTGGGTCAGGTGTTGATATTAAAGTTATATATATACATATTATAAAATAATGAGATTTTCTGTTGATTTTGGAATTGTTGAGATTATGCTATGGTAATGCAGTCGTGGTTAAAATCTTGTAATTATATACTAAAAATAGTCTTGATCAGAGATTGCTTTAGTTCAACTTAAGGAATATATATATATATATATATATAAACATAATTTGGTAAAAGTACTGCCTAGCTTAAGGTGTAAGAATCAAAGAATGGAAACTTATTTACATAATGTACAAAAGATTTGAGCCGGCCATCGGGAAACAACAACAATATGTTTTTTATAGGGGAAGTGTGACCTCTGGCGGTCGATTTAACAGAGTATTTGAATCAATGAAATATAAATTTAAATAAAATAATATTTTATTATAACATATGTATATATTAAGGATCGTATCAATTAACATAAAGAAGCTTTGAGTAAAATTAATCATTCCTCCAGGGAAAAATGTCTTTTAAAAACATTTTTATTATTTAGCTTTCAGGCACGGACGCCCTTCTACAGGAGAAAACCTGGTATAATAATTCGTTAATATACCAAGTTTTCTCCTGTAGTAGAACGTCCGTGCCCGAAAGAGAACAATAAAGATGTTTTGAAAATACACTTTTCCCTGGAGGAATGATTAATTTCACTCAATATTGATACAAGGCGTATAGAATAAAGAAGTTTTAAAAAACTACAAACCATTATCCCTACTAGTTGACCATTCTCTAAACAATAGCCATATACCAGATTTCAAACAGGCCACAATTATATATAAAAATATTACAGAAAAGCATTGTAGATTGTTTTTAGAAAGTTGGGCTTCTGCCGAAGATAAACAAAATATAAACAAAAAATTTGATTTATATTTTTATAAATTGATATATATATATATTTGTTCAGAAAATAAAGCAATCCATAAATAAATCTTTAATTAAAAAAAGGTATATATTGGATTGGATAAAAGATTTATTTGCCAATATCAACTGTGATATTATAACACTATGCAGCGCTGAGTTTGTTTATTTAAAAAGGTAATGCCTTGACAAAGGTTGGCGTTCAGCCAATATCACCAAATATTGGTAATATTTTATTCAATCCAATATATACCTTTTTATTATCTAAAAACCTTGTATATATACTACAAAAAATCTATGTATTATAGTGAAAAAAAACTTTGTGTTACGATAAAATTTAATTAAAAAATACATTTTATAATTCGAAGTAAATTCTAAACTAAGATCAAATAGGAAGGCAAGATACTATTCCTTCAACTTCAAATTACCGAGTGGACCAATTAATATCGGTTTTTCTCTTCATTGGAAAATGGGTGCCGTTGCCAAGTTAGTCACCTTGAACCAGAATTTGGTCGAATATCCCAAGGGTCCAGGGGGGACCCCAGGGAGGTGTGGTCGGACTTCTTCCCCCCCCCCCCTATATATTCTCATGTCTAGCAATGGCCGCAGCCTTGCAGAAAATTGACATAGACCCAGAGCAGCAGCTTTACACACCCAAGATAGAGGACATTGCTGCTGCTGTGATAGAGATGTACGGAGACATCTGAGGCTCTTCATTGGACACGACAACAACAACAATCAACTAATATTTATTTTATTCAACTTATCGAGTATTTTTCAAGGGACCGGGAAAATTTTCAAATTATCGAGAGTATAGACAAGTATAGATTTAGTAGAGATTGAATGTTTGCTAAAATCGTTTTAACAAATATTCGTTAGGCAAACTTTTATTCGGGTACAAACCGGGCGAAGCCGGGTATATTCGCTAGTCTTGTTTATAAAACTAAGGAAAATCTTAGTGGTATGGTGAAATGGAGCATAGATTAAATTTCAGAAATATAAAACCGCAATCTTTTGTGTGAAGTATTGAGTAGCATTAGAGAGAAAGGTTTTACTGGGTCATTGGTCAAAATGAATTATTTCCTATATTTTATTGTTCATAGAAGATGTATTGCGGGGTGTTGGTGCCATTTGAATAAAGAAATAATATCGTTCACACAGAGCAAATTTCTGACATATATATATATTATATAAAAAATTATTCAATTAAAAAGGCATATATTGGATCAAAAAATCATTTATTTTACCAATATTTCAGCTGGCTATTGGTAAAATAAATGATTTTTTGATCCATAATATGCCTTTTTAATTAAAGATTTATCTATGGATTGATCAATTTTCAAAATAAAAAATTATTATAAGATTTCTGTTGATTTTTGATCATCTTGAGGATTATGCTATGTTAATGCAGTCGTGGTTGAAAATCTTGAAAGTATGATAATAAAAATAGTAAATATTAGAAATAGCTTTAATTGAGCTTATAGAATATATAATAAAACATAATTTGATAAAAGTACTGCTTGGCTTAAGGCGTAAGAATAAAAAATGAAAAACTTATTTACATATTGTACAAAAGATTTGAGCCGGCCAAAGAGATACAACAAGAATGAGTTTTTATAGGAGAAGCGTGACCTCTGACGGTCGATTTAGCAGAGTATTTGAATCTATGATATATAATTTTAAATAGAATAATATTTTAATATAACAAATATATAATACAATTAAGAAAATTAAAAAATATATATATATTTGTTAGTTGATTTAAGCATAAGAGGTTTGTTTTTATATATATAATAAATAAATAAAGGGATATAATAGGATACAAAAAAATCTATTATACCAAAATGTCAGGAACAGTTAGATGGAACGGCTCACTCAGGGAATTTATAAAAATAGGATGAAAGAAAACCCCAGCAAATCTTCGGTCGTTACGCGTCATAAGCTGGGTAGAGAAAGGAATAGGCGAAAAGATAGGTTTGTATAAAAGAGTATTGAAAAAGAAAAGAGTTGTAGAAAAAAATGCGGGTTTTTAATATTGTTCGAAATATTGGACAAATAAAAGACCTATTAAATCCAAAATATGGCTTATTTTAAAAATATAAATATTATGGGTTGGTGTATATTCAGAATATATAAATAGGTGTATATATATCTAATATAAAAGAGATTTCTGTTGTATTTTGATTGTTATTTTTATAGAATTATTATTTGTTGCTTGATTTTGGTATCCATGAGTATCATTATGATATTGTTCTGCAGTCTTTAAATAATAATCTTGAAAATATAAAGTCTAAAAATAGTTTTGATCAGAGATTTCTTTTATTGAACTAAAGGAATATATAAAAAAACATAATTTGATAAAAGTAATGCCTGGCTTAAGGCGTAAAAATAAAAAAAAACAAAAGATTATTTACATAATGTACAAAGGTTTTGAGCCGGCCAACGGGGAACAACAACAATTAGTTTTTATAGGGGAAAAGTGACCTCTGGCTGTCGATTAAGCAGAATATTTGAATCTATGAAAATATGATTTTAAATAAAATAATATTTTTATATAACATATATATGTTTGTGTATATATATATATACATATGTTAAAAAAGATTTTTGGTCGTAGAGGTACAGCCTGCATCACGCTAACAAGGGCCAACAGCCCGAAACGCGTTCGTGGTTGGCTTTTCTTGATTTATTAAGAAAATGGATTAGCCAAATTTCAAGGAACAGGTTAAATCAACGTTTAGTTAATTTCTGTTCCACTAGATGGCGTTCTGTCATCTAAAAAACGCTCATTTTAGTGGTCAGGATATACCTAATTTGTTTTTCATATATACATATATATAAATGGAAATTTTTCTGGGAGGAAATTTCCCTATAAAAGCGTAGGGCGTCTCTCCTATCAAATTAGATGTCAAACCTAGATGCCATCTAATAGATGCGTCTAGTTTTGATGTTTAATTTGACGAGAGAGGCCTCCTATTCACCATATATAAATATAGCCCATCTACATTTTGAAAACCGTCACCAACAAAGAAGTTTTTTTCCTACGTCGTCTGTTAAAATAGTAATTTGAGGCCTAATTACTTTATATAATATAATTATCGCCAATAACAATGGCTTATTATACACTTTGGCAATAATTGGGAAGAGACCAATTCTAATTTTAAGAACAACTTTCCGTCTGGTTTAAAAAAACTATTGTCTGCTGAAGACAATCCTGATATAAACAGCTATACGATTTTATTTTTAAAAATTTTATTTCAATTTAAAGTGCTATGTCCCCCCCTAGGGACATTTACGCTGACATACATGTATGCTTCTACAGTAGTTTAAATATATATATATATATATATATATATATATATATATATGGATGATTTTTGCCCGGGGAGATTGTGAGACGCCCGTGTCTCAAGTGTAACGCGCGGCTTGCCGCGAAAAGGGATGAGATCCTAGAAAAAGATGGTCGTTTAGCCCATCGAAATATCGGAAATAAAAAGATTATTTATTGAATCCAAGATGTGCCCTTTATGAACATATATAGATGTAAATTTTGCCGGGAGGATATTGATATAAAAAGACAAAGGTAGCCTCTCCCGTCAAAATAGACGTCAAAACCAGACGTCATCTATTGACCGTCGCCGCAACTAGCGACCACGGGTCGGTGACAAAGCCACAACACCAGCTTTGGTAAACTGAAAAGCGTCCACCTAGAGACCATGGACTGACAAGGGCCATTATCCCGAAACCATGGTCTCTAGGTGGACGCTTCTCAGTTTTCCAAAGCTGGTGTTGTTGCTTTGTCACCGACCCGTGGTCGCTAGTTGCGGCGACGGTTAATAGATGGCGTCTAATTTTGACGTCTATTTTGACGGGAGAGGCGACCCTTGTCTCTTTATATATATATATATATATATTAAATTATAAAACTATTTTAGTGGCGTATTATTCTTTTTAAAATAAAACAATTTCTACTGTCCTTACTGCGATGAAAAAATTAAAGGGAGGGCCTGGCTCATCAGTGGTGAACCCTCTCAGCGGTTTCGCCAGTTTAATCTACCAATTAAACTGGCGAAACCGCTGGGAGGGTTCACCACTGATGAGCCAGGCCCTCCCTTTAATTTTTTCATCGCAGTAAGGACAGTAGAAATTGTTTTATTTTAAAAAGAATAATACGCCACTAAAATAGTTTTATAATTTGATAACAGATGGCGCTCTAGTACATCATAACATATATATATATGAAAAATAGTATAAATGTGATATTGTAATGAGATAGAGTACATAAAATAAGAAAGAAGAAGAAGAAGAAAAAAAGACACCTCTTTATCATGCAATTGAAAGTTGCTGATGGCTTGCACCATCTATCGAAATAAATTTCAACTATTCGTTGATTTTTAATCGAATAATGAAAAATATCATGAGACGGGATTTTTCAGGATGCCTGAATGGCCAGATTTTTGGTCGTTGAGGTACAGCTTGTACCACGCTGACGAGGGCCAACAGCCCGAAACGCGTACTTGGTTAGCTTTTCTTAATTAATCAAGAATTCCTAGACTATTCTATTTATTAGCTTGATTGTCTTTATATAATACTAGACGGGTGACCCGGGCTTCGCCCCGGGATTGACCCGTGTGCATATCTACCCGAGTGATATATATTTAGATAAGATTTTTTAAATAATTATTTGTTATTAGCATTATCTATTTGTTTGCATCAGCATAATTTAATCTAATCTTTGATAGAGGGCGCTGTTCGTGAGCTAAGTAGAATAATTTGAATATATAGTTTTAATAATTGATTTATATATCTTTTAAAATAGCCTATCGTCTTCCCCGTATTTTTTTTACCTATGTATGGAAATTTTGGTTTGAAATAGTGAACTACTGCGAATTTGTATACCGGACATACAAACAAACAAACATACAAACAAACATTGATTTTTATATATATAAATTTCCTGCATATAAATATCATATTACCATTAAGGTACTATTGTATCCTACATGTATCTTACATTTCTGCTTGGAGAATCTGTATAAGACTGAAAGGTCTTAATAAAGCTTTTTGTTGTTTGTTGATTAATCAAGAATGGGTATTTGGCCAATTCTGAAATGATAAAAAAATCTACGAATAGTTGATATTTATTCCGATAGATGGTGCAAGCCATCAGCAACTTTCAGTTGCACGATAAGGAGATTCCTTTTTTGTTTCTTATTTCATGCACTCTATATCATTACAATATCACATTTATACTATTTTTCACACATATATATATATTGTAAATAGACAAAAGAATTGCTATAAAGTATGAAATAAAAATAAACGATAGCAATACGTTTCTTTATACGTGAAAATTTAATGCAAGCTTTCGGATCTTATCGATCCTTCCACAGGCCAAGCTTGGCCTGTGGAAGGATCGATAAGATCCGAAAGCTTGCATTAAATTTTCACGTATAAAGAAACGTATTGCTATCGTTTATTTTTATTTCATATATATATATTAAAAAATAAAAAGGCATATCCTGACCACGAGCACATGTGTTTTTTATTCCTTCTTTGTTTTTAATATCAACACCTGACCCACTTATCTTTTATTTTTTCTATTGTTTTTTCATATATATGTTCTGAAAATAGAGCAATCGATACTTGAATCATTAGATAATAAAACGCATATATTGGATCGAATAAAAGATTTATTTGCTAATATTTCAAATATGCAATAATTGCCAATATATAAAAATGTAATGCCTCGATAAAGGTTGGCGTTCAGCTAGCCGAAATATTCGCAAATAAATCTTTTATTCAATCCAATATATGCGTTTTATTATCTAATATTTATACAGAGGGTGTTCACACTTATAGGAAACAAGTTTTATTATAAAATATTAAAAATTAACACCATATTTGAAATTTTTCAAATGTTCTATTTGAAAGCATTTTTGTTTATTTACAGAACGGCACCTGATTTTCCACGATAGCAGACACTTTCTGATCATGGTCATACTCAAAAGATCTTATTCTTCCTTTACTACTTTCCAGAGATCTTCAATTGTCATAGGGTGTCTCTTTCCAAGTGCTCTTTTAAGGCATCCAAAAATGCAAAAATCCATCGGGGCTAAATCAGAAGATTTTACAGGGGTTCTGTTCTTTGGAATAGTGTTGATTCCTGTTCTTTGCCTTAGATCTTCCAAATAAGCTTGGGTTGAAGATGAGGTATGACTTGTGGCGTTATCATGGTGAAACCAGACTTTGTTGCTCTGCTTTCCATAGATAGAGGGAATATCATTTAAAAATATAGGTTCTAAAATGTTGTTTTGATAGTACTCCGAGTTTATTTTGGCATTTCTTTCAACTTTTCTTATTTTTAATTTTCCTTCATATGATATACCGCATGCCACCATAAATCCTTTGGGGTAACTTTCGGCACATTCCTTCAACCAAATTGGCCTAGATTTTTCCACCCTTTTTTGATAGTATATAGCTCTTTTTCTGTCGCAATCGGTTAAATATACCCATGCTTCGTCATATGTAACAATAAATTTCCATCTATCAGCAGCCAAGAAATTTTTATAAAAATATCTTAAAGTTTCACCGCATAAGTTTCTTTTCTATGAAAAATCAATATTTATTTCAAAGAGAAATATCTACTATTTCTAACTTTTTTTGGATGACGTATGAAAGGGTGAAAATATGAAGAGTAATGGTCTATATATAATTGGATGACGTATGAAAGGGTGAAAATATGAAGAGTAATGGCGAACGGAAAAATAAAAGTGTCCAGGGGCGGGAATCGAACCCACAACCTTCCGCTTACCGGGCAGATGCCATGTCCACTAGGCTACCCTGGACGTATTTTTCCGTTCGTAACTAATACTTAAAGTAACTTATAATACATTATAAAGGACTGCGGCGTATGATTATAAAACAACACTTAAAGTTTCACCGCATAAGTTTCTTTTCTATGAAAAATCAATATTTATTTCAAAGAGAAATATCTACTATTTCTAACTTTTTTTTGGATGACGTATGAAAGGGTGAAAATATGAAGAGTAATGGTCTATATATAATTGGATGACGTATGAAAGGGTGAAAATATGAAGAGTAATGGCGAACGGAAAAATAAAAGTGTCCAGGGGCGGGAATCGAACCCACAACCTTCCGCTTACCGGGCAGATGCCATGTCCACTAGGCTACCCTGGACGTATTTTTCCGTTCGTAACTAATACTTAAAGTAACTTATAATACATTATAAAGGACTGCGGCGTATGATTATAAAACAACACTTAAAGTTTCCCTGCATAAGTTTCTTTTCTATGAAAAATCAATATTTATTTCAAAGAGAAATATCTACTATTTCTAACTTTTTTTGGATGACGTATGAAAGGGTGAAAATATGAAGAGTAATGGTCTATATATAATTGGATGACGTATGAAAGGGTGAAAATATGAAGAGTAATGGCGAACGGAAAAATAAAAGTGTCCAGAGGCGGGAATCGAACCCACAACCTTCCGCTTACCGGGCAGATGCCATGTCCACTAGGCTACCCTGGACGTATTTTTCCGTTCGTAACTAATACTTAAAGTAACTTATAATACATTATAAAGGGCTGCGGCGTATGATTATAAAACAACACTTAAAGTTTCCCTGCATAAGTTTCTTTTCTATGAAAAATCAATATTTATTTCAAAGAGAAATATCTACTATTTCTAACTTTTTTTGGATGACGTATGAAAGGGTGAAAATATGAAGAGTAATGGTCTATATATAATTGGATGACGTATTTTTCCGTTCGCCATTACTCTTCATATTTTCACCCTTTCATACGTAATCCAATTATATATAGACCATTACTCTTCATATTTTCACCCTTTCATACGTCATCCAAAAAAAAGTTAGAAATAGTAGATATTTCTCTTTGAAATAAATATTGATTTTTCATAGAAAAGAAACTTATGCGGTGAAACTTTAAGTGTTGTTTTATAATCATACGCCGCAGTCCTTTATAATGTATTATAAGTTACTTTAAGTATTAGTTACGAACGGAAAAATACGTCCAGGGTAGCCTAGTGGACATGGCATCTGCCCGGTAAGCGGAAGGTTGTGGATTCGATTCCCGCCCCTGGACACTTTTATTTTTCCGTTCGCCATTACTCTTCATATTTTCACCCTTTCATACGTCATCCAATTATATATAGACCATTACTCTTCATATTTTCACCCTTTCATACGTCATCCAAAAAAGTTAGAAATAGTAGATATTTCTCTTTGAAATAAATATTGATTTTTCATAGAAAAGAAACTTGTGCGGTGAAACTTTAAGTGTTGTTTTATAATCATACGCCGCAGTCCTTTATAATATAAAAATATCTGCTGATAGTGTGTCGCTGACGAATATGGCTCTGAAACGATTTGTGAACCGTATGTTTTTTGTATCTTTTAGGCCTAAATCTTTATTTATTATTTTATTTATTGTTGACACTGATGTTCCTATTAATTTGGCTATATCTCTTTGTGGCATAGGATTTTCTTTTGTAATATATTTTTTCACTTTTTTGACAGTTGCAGGAGTTCTCACAGATATAGGGTGATAATCTTTTGTCCATTTCTCCGTAGGTGCTTTGAATAAAAACTTGATATTTTTGTCGTGAATCTATATATATAATTGCCTTATTCTGTCTGAAGCTCACGGATAGAATGCGCGCCCATTGGCTGCCGGCGAACACGTGTCCTCCCTGCCCCCCTCTAGACAACCCTGTTATCAGCTGTGTGATACATACACCTGTCTATAGCGGCCATTCTAGACAACCCTGTTATCAGCAGTGTGTTACATCCACCTGTCTATACAGACCACCCTGTCTATAGCGACCACTGACCACCCTGCCTATAGCGACCACTCTAGACAACCCTGTTATCAGCTGTGTGATACATCCACCTGTCTTTACAGACCACCCTGTATATAGCGGCCATTCTAGATAACCCTGTTATCAGCTGTGTGATACATACACCTGTCTATAGCGGCCACTCTAGACAACCCTGTTATCAGCTGTGTGATACATCCACCTGTCTATACAGGCCACCCTGTCTATAGCGGTCACCTTAGGCAACCCTGTTATCATCAGTGTGTTACATTCACCTGTCTATACAGACCACCCTGTCTATAGCGGTCACTTTAGGCAACCCTGTTATCAGCAGTGTGATACATACACCTGTCTATACAGACCACCCTGTCTATAGCGGCCACTCTAGACAACCCTGTTATCAGCTGTGTGATACATACACCTGTCTACACAGACCACCCTGTCTATAGCGACCACCCAAGACAACGTTTTTAAAATATATTCGCACTCGGGTAAAACCCGGGCGTTGCCCGGGCCATTCGTCTAGTAATATTATAAATACCTTTTTAGAAATGTTGATATCATCTTGTTTGCATATTTTAATTATGTCCAAATAGGTAAGATTAGCTCTGGAAAGTCCTAAAATATAACCTCTTATGAAATTATTGTATTTGAAGGGCATTTTTTTAAATTAAAAAAATGTATTGCGTGTTAGAATTAGCTTAAGCCTTTTCGAATTCCACGTTGTTGAATTTTTAAAATAAAGTAATAGTTACTTTTTTTACACCGGGCGCTCGTTTCCTATAAGTGTGAGCACCCTCTTTATATATATATATGTGTATGGACAACTGCACATACAGTTTATGAACTACCTTATTATCAGATCGCTTTTTTTAAAGGCAGAGCACAGATTTTCCAAAGCTTTTTAAGTAATCCAAAATAAAACAAAAAGAGCACTTAAGACCAAATCGAATTTTAAGAGCCACGATTTTAAAATATTCCCAAAAAGAATTTAAAGTCGATAAGAAAGAATTCAAAATGATATAATGAGAAAGAGCACCTCTTTTTAATCCTATTCTCTCTTACACGCTTAAACACACTTGGTCATAATTTTCTGGAATTAAAAAAATGAGTTTTCAACCCCCGTACAACATTATAAAACAGTTACACCAATACCTCGCTTTGCGTCGTTTCGTTTTGCGTTTTTTTCGAAGTTGCGTCGCTGCTTAATTTTTACTGATTTTCACTGTGCGTCGTTAGATTTTCGAAGTTGCGTTGTTTTGAATTCGAGTCTTTATTATTATTATTTTTTTTAATTTTTCCTAAAATATGGCAACACCTTTGTTTTTGATTGCGCCATGCCATCAAAATTTGGGGATTCCCTTTCTAACTAAAAATCAACGCAAATTTTCTATAGAAAATTTATTTTCACTTTGCGTCGTTTCAATATGCGTCGTGTTTTTTTGGAACGTAACCCCGACGCAAAGCGAGGTATGGGTGTATTTATAACTTTAATGAAAATCAGAAAGTTTTGAAAACCCAACCATCAATAAAGCTACCATTTACAAGTGAGAGATACAATGGAAACAGAGTAATTCATATTTCCTCGTGGAAAATTAGGGAAGACCAACTTCGGGATGAGACAGAAATTTATTTCAGGCAAGAACAAACTATGAATGATAAGCAAAAGATAAGTAAAGAGGGAAGCCCAAAGAGTAGCAAAATACAAACAAAAAAATGATACTCTGTTAATAAAATAATATATACTTTGTGACAATTTAAGATACTTATATATCAATTAAGTCTGAACGATTAAAAAGAGAGAAAATAAAGAAAACACTTTAAATATTAAGAATAATACATCCCCTGATCGTGCAACTAAAAGTTGCTGATGGCTTGCGCCATCTATCGGAATAAATATAAACTATTCGTTAATATTTATTCCGACAGATGGCGCAAGCCATCAGCAACGATCTGGAGATTTAAAAAAAATAATTTATCAACTTAATTCCAGGACTATTTCAATTTTTTACTATTTTTTTTACACTTCAAATATTGTCAAACGTAAAAAATGAGGAAAGACAAACTTCAGGATGACACGGCAATTAATTTAATCAAGATTTATAAAATTCCAGAGAGGCAATGAGGGAAGTTTACAAAATAGCTAAATATAAATACCAAAATTGATAATATTTCAATAAATAATTTGCTACATAGCTCCTTCCCTATTGGAGCTGTGACGCACAGCTTTTAAATATTGTAATTACTGACATGGATCTGACGTGTTTCTTGCCAAGGATTCCTTTGGAGTCTTTGAACTTTGTTCTTAGTACCTTTGCGTCCTTTCTTTTGTGGCTTGAAGATCGGCTTTGTCGTCTTATCGTCTATAGAGACATCGTCATCTTGGAGGAAAGTCTTGGCGATGGAATCCTTGAGCAGGAAATATAGGTCATAGCACCCATGGTCTCAAGGTCATCTCGACGATCTTCAGTTTGTCTTCCCAAATTTACCTAGAATCTCCATTAAAATGTCACATAGAAAATTAGGAAAGACAAACTTCAGGATGACACACGCCAATATTTAAGTCAAAAACAAATTTATAAAATACCAGAAAGACATTGAGGGAAGTTTACAGAGTGACATAATATAAATTCAAAATTGATAATCATTCCGTAAATAACAAATACTTTGACATAAAAATATTCAAAGATCAGAAAAAAGCCTTCTAAAACCAAGACAAATATTTCCACAGGAACAAGATATCCTGGAAATCAAAGGATATATTAATCTTATAAAATCCTAGTAAGTGTGTCATACCCCCATTGTATGTAAACCATTATTGCAGATATGATCATATACGGGGGTGGGGTGTTCTTATTGATCTGCGGGACTAAATGAAGTTATTTTAACGTGGAACGTACTGTGATGACGAGGGCCAACATGTACGTGGTTGACTGTTCTTGTATTATTATATTCAAGAAAGGGCTAACTTTCTCTGGGGAATGAAAAAGATGACAGTCATTGATTACGCTGCAGAATGATCCAAGAGAGTCCAGATAGTTACAAGAGAGTCCATTACAGAAAGGATACAAGAGAGTCCATTCCAGATGGTTACAAGAGAGTCCATTCCAGAAAGGATACATGAGAGTCTATTCCAGATGGATCCAAGAGAGTCCATTCCAGAAAGGATCCAAGAGAGTCCACTCAAGAAGGATCCAACAGAGTTATCTCCAGATTAGTCCAAGAGAGTCCACTCAAGAAGGATCCAAGAGAGTCCATTCCAGAAAGGATCCAAGAGAGTCCATTCCAGAAAGGATCCAAAAGAGTCCATTCCAGATTAGTCCAAGAGAGTCCACTCAAGAAGGATCCAAGAGAGTCTATCCCAGAACGATCCAAGAAAGTCCACTCAAGATGGATCCAAGAGAGTCTATCTAGATTAGTCCAAGAGAGTCTACTCAAGAAAGGTCCAAGAAAGTCCACTCAAGAAGGATCCAACAGAGTTATCTCCAGATTAGTCCAAGAGAGTCTATCCCAGAAAGACCCAAGAGAGTTTCTACTCCAGAACGATCCAAGAGAGCCTACTCAAGAAGGGTCCAAGAAAGTCCACTCAAGAAGGGTCAAAGAAAGTCCACTCAAGATGGATTCAAGAAAGAATGCTCACAAATGATCCCGTCAAGTTAACACCGACCTTGAGCTGTCCTCAAATACTACGACAATGGCGAATGACCATCGCGACAACCAGGAAATAACGTCGACATAATGCCGAGTGTCGACATTTCCCACAGAGGCAAAATGGAGAAAAACTACCGAAATATTTCGCTGATGATGTCCATGACTGGGAGTCTATGGAACCACTGTGTGACCAAGGCTGTAGGTCCAATTTGTACCACAATCATTGAACCACATAACTGATAGTGTATTTCCAAAGCTATGTATCATGAGGTCTCTATAAATTGGCATAATCTTTTAAATTGTATATTTTCCAACCTCTGACGCTTAGATATAACTGACTGTTATCAAGAAATTCCTATTTACCGACTAAATCACCAATTGAGTATGATCTTTTCTTAGCCCTACACTATGGCCTCACCAAACAGACAGACAGTTTCATCGTGACAAGACGCGAGGCAAGGAGAAACCCACTGTTGTGTCTTTGCATATTTGTTCCTTGTGTACAATTTCCATAGTTTTAATGTCTTTGTGCTATAAATAAGACGTAAGAATAAAGTTAGGGAGACCAGCCTTAGGAATAGAGTAGTCTTGTTGCCTTCTTTCGTGGCCCGGATCGACACGATACCCATCAACGCTGCAACATAGGTGAGATTCATTGGGATCCAGGGGCGGAAAGATTGAGAAACCTAACAGATGAGAAGAAAAAAAAAGAGATAAGAGATAAAAGAAAACCTTACAGAAAAAAAAAATATCAGAGATCCTTTAAGGGGCAAAAAAAATCTGGAATTTAATGGTATTTTTTTTTAATAGTCATATTAATTGTGAAGAAATCATATAACAAGTGGAATTAGAGATGATAGAACATGTTGACTTGGCATAAATGACTGTTGTCAAGAAACGATAGCACAAGTGAAATTAAAGTTGATAGACTTCCTGATGCAACAGTAGTGTGCAGAAGAAAATTGCAAATGGATTACGTAAGTAGACGACTACAGAGTGAAACGGCAATTCGTGTCTGATCATTTTTACACTTATAATTCCAGTAGTGGCGCGAAAAAATGCTTGGAACTCTATCTGCGGTCAGGATATGGCTTTTTTGTTTTTAATATACAGTTAAACCTGTCTATAGCGCCCCCTCTTGGGACTATAGAGAGGTCACTTTTAATGTAAAATGTTTCCATTTTTATGTTTAAAATCGGGTGCTATAGAGAGGAAGGCGCTATAGAAAGGTTCAAAAATGTATATATATTCAATATCCAAAATATAAACTTTTTTTTGCTTATCCCTAGCACACATGGTACAGGCCATGATAATCATGGTGGGTAGTTAGCGACTGCTTTTACTGTAAGTGCACCACATGTCTACACATATGAATATGCCAGAGCCCTGTTTGGTTACTTGCACTCGCTGGTGGAGTTGGACTTTTTCAAGAATCGGGGGCCATTGGAGCATTTTTTTAAAACAGAAAAAAGTGTCCAATGCGGGAATCGAACTCGGGTCGTAGTGGTCGAAAATCAAACGGTTTAACCAGCCTTCCACCGACCCCCTCAAAATATAAAGTAAAAAGGCTAACTTTACATAAGGGAACTTATATATCAGCCATTTTAGTAGTATTGGAATCCTTATTAGATGAGTCTGTTGGAACATGTTGTGGTCTCTCTCTCTATAGATGGTTTAACTTCTTTTACTGATGGAATTAACATTAATTTTGTATTATTTAGAATTTATAAAATTTAATTCAACTTTTAAAATTTTTTTTTCCAACATCTCGTCTACCCACTGTCTCTATCTTCAAGGAAAACATTTGTAATTATAATTAAGAATATGCATATTTCCAGTACTTCATTAAAATGTAAAGAAAACGAAGATTACATTGTGTATAAGGCTAGGTGTATATTCTGAGAATGTAATAGCCTACTATGAAACACCGATTGTATTGTCGCGTATATGAGCCTTCAAAACATCTACAACCTCCTCCAATAGATGGCGCTTCATCCTATTTCTGTTCCTGGACTGGTGTGGGAGTCTGCTGTGGTCCTGTTTCCTGGGGCTAATAGTTGTAAATTGATGTTTATATTGGTTCTGGTATGTAAAATAATGTGTTGTGTGTTGTAAATACTCTTAAAATTTTATTCAAGTTATATTTAATGTGGTTTAAAGATGGCAATAAAATGAGAAGTGTTAGCAGACTTGTTGCTGGTTGTGACTCTTTCTCCCACATTACAGTAGCTACTCTTCTTGTGGGGGGTCGGTGGATGTCTGGTATAAACCGTTTAGTTTACGACCGCTACGACCCGGGTTCGATTCCCGTATTGGGCACTTTTTTCTGATTAAAAAAAAGTTCCAATGTCCACCTATTCTTGCAAAAGTCCAACCCCACCAGCGAGTGCAAGTAACCAAACGGGGCTCTGGCATATTTATTTGTAAGTGCAAAGTCAAACTGCTTTTTACATGTGTAGACATGTGGTGCACTTACAGTAAAATCAGTCGCCTTCTTCTACCCACCATGATTATAATTGCCTGTACCATGTGTACTAGGGATAAGCAAAAAAAAAAAAACTCTTCTGGTAAGTTTCTCGTGTCCCCCCACCAGTGGTAAGGCCGAAAGATACTGCCAGAGGGTAGTGATTCACCTGAGTGGTGTTTCTCAGTGGATCTTTGGGTGGTCTGCAGGGTAGAGCAACGTAGCCTGGTTTGGTGATCCAGGACGGAGGAAACGACGTAATCGCGAAGAACCGGAGGGGACAAGCGCGACAGTATGATACATGAAAGCACCATCAAATCAAGATGATGCCCTTGAGCCACATTATTTGACCAACTGGTGAAGCCGGCATCACTTGTTGGAAACTATGAATCCATTTAAGGGACGGTGGTGATCTAAACCTTTTGTTTTCGACCGCTACGGCCACGGGATCGAATCCCGCACTGGACACTTTTTTTCTAATTAAAAATAATCAACCAATGCCGATTATTGCAAAAGTCCAACTCCACTAGCGAATACAAGTAACCAAACGGGGTTCTGGCACATTTGTAAGTGCAAAAATCGAACAGTTTACTAGATGTACAGACATGTGGTGCACTTACAGTAAAAGCAGCCGCCGACTTCTACTCGCCATGATTATCATGGCCTGCAATACGTATACTAGGGATAATGATAATAATAATAATAATAATAATAAAATGAATCAATTTTTCTTGGAGGATTCAGAAGGGAGAGGTTCTCATGCCTAGCAATGGCCGCAGCCTTGCAGAAAATTGACATGGCCCCAGAACAGAAACTTTACACACCTAAGATAGAGAACATTGCAACTGCTATGATAGAGATGTATGGGGACATTTGAGGCTCTTCATTGGACACGACAACAACAATACAGCAAACACACCCAAGATAGAGGACATTGTGACTGCTGTGATAGAAATGCACAGGAACATCTGAGGCTCTTCATTGGACACAACAACAACAATACAGTAAACACACCCAAGATAGAGGACATTGTGACTGCTGTGATCGAGATGTATGGAGAGATATGAGGCTCTTCATTGAACACGACAACAACAATACAGTAAACACACCTAAGATAGAGTACTTTGCAACTGCTATGATAGAGATGTATGGGGAGATCTGAGGCTCTTCATTGGACACGACTTCAACAATACAGTAAACACACCCAAGATAGAGGACATTGCAACTGCTATGATAAAGATGTATGAGGACATCTGAGGCTCTTCATTGGACACGAAAAAAACAAGTCTAGTTTCTAGGTTAATTTTTGAAAGGGAATTTATAATATGCAAATGAGGTTATTTGCATATCCAACATTCTAAATGTGTGAAAAAAAAAGGTTGTTATCCGTGAGAACAAATCAAAAGTGTGGGAGGTTACTTGTTGAATTACGGCTCATGTGAGAACAGCCATCTGGGCTGCTTCATTAATGCCTGACTCACACTGACGACCAAAACAAACAGAACGAGGGTTAAAGAAACGATGTAGAACTTAAAAAACACAGCCAAGCCAACAGACCACTTTTTTTTTAAAAATCCGTTCTGGCCGATCGTGTATCCCCCTAAGATGGATAGAAGTAAGGGGGGAACGGAAGGAAGAGCGTATTTCTTCTTCACTGATAATTTTTTTTCACTTTTGACCGCGTTCCGTAACCCGTTGAGACCAATATCTTGAGAAGTTGGCGACAGCTGTAGGGGGAAATATGATCACGTGGGAATCCTGCCTATTAACAAACTTAAGAAAGAAAGACACTATACTTTCTTTAATATAATCAACTTCTTTCTTTTTTTTATCATCACCACCCCCTTCCCCTTTTTTTCTTCCCCCTAAGGTATTTTGTTTGTCAAGTCATCTTTCACACAAGCTCTTCTGAAAGAGACTTTGTGTAACGAACGTTCTGTGAGAGAGAGAGAGAGCTCTCGTGAAAATTGTCAATTTTTAATATCATTGAAATGATACTCTGTGACTTTAAAATATTTCCTTTTTTTTTGACAGGCAAATAAACAAAACTTTTTTTTTTCAATTTTTAAATAAATAATTATTTTACGTATATTATCCTTTTTTAAATTATACAACGTGTATTTCTTTTTTATTTTATTATAAGGATTTTTTAATTAAAAAAATTAGGAAACATTTTTTTTGAAGAAATCAACTAAACGTTGATTTAACCTGTTCCCTGATATTTTTTCCAACCCATATTCTTGATTTATCAAGAAAAACCAACCAGCTTGTGGTCAGGATCTGCCTTTTTTGATTTTAATATATATATGTTTTAATAGCGAATATTTTTTAATATGTTCTATTTACGAATAAAAAAAAAGATCTAAATATAATTTTCCGATATAAAAACAATGTTGACTTTGCTTAGAATTTTTAATGAAACTGATTCCAAGAATTAATAATTAAACATTATATTTATTGATTTACAAGAGAGAGAACAAAATATAAAAGGGAAACTTATATTGAAACAAAAGAACTTTTTTTTTGTTTCGGTTAGTACCTATTTACCTGTGAGCTTACACAGACTCTGTGGTAACAATTAATTAATATATATACAACAAACAAACACAAATGGACACGTAATAAGGGAGAAAAATAAAGCTAGGAAAAGATGGCAATCAACCTGGGATCCAGCTCATATATATATAGAGCTACTTACCTCAATCTTCAAGGAAAGGTAAATCAAACCCTTAAAGCAGAGAAATCTGAAAATTGGAATAGTTTTTTAAGCAAACTTGAATCGAGCCCAACAGACTTCTGGAAAAAATCAAAACCCATTAGGAAAAAAACTGACAAAATCACTAGTTTAAATGCAAATGGAAAAACCTTGCTGACCGACAAAGAAATTGGAAATGATATTTCAGAGCATTTTTCCAAACACTTTTCCAAGGCGGAGGATGAAGTTCCGTCTTACCTAACAGATAACACTTGCCATCATCCCCAAGAGAATATACTATCAATGACAACGCCAAATGAAGTCAAGGAAGTGATTAAAAACCTAGGTAATCACAAAGCTCCAGGCCACGACAATATTACGCCGCAAATGACTAAAAACCTCCCCATCAAATGGATAGTTTTCCTCGCTGGGATCTTCAATGCTGCATTACACCTGTGCTACTTCCCGAAAAGACATGGAAACATGCCATTATCATAACCATTCCAAAAAAATCACCTGTCAAATCACCTGAAGATCTCAGACCAATCAGCCTTCTCTCTACCATCGGTAAGGTATACGAGAGAATCGTTCTTCGCAGATTGCAGTCATACATGGATTCTATTAACTCAATCATTCCTCAACAATTTGGATTCAGAAAAGGACACTCCACAACCCACCAGCTAATCACAGTAATAGACTACATCCAAATAAGAAAGTCCCACAAGGAGGCAGTAGGTGCTGTTTTTCTAGACTTTACCAAAGCCTTTGATAGAGTATGGCATGATGGCTTGATAGCAAAAATAACAAAAAATCAATTTCCAAGGGATTTTATCAAATTCTTGAAAAACTATCTCCAGGACAGAACCTTTTCAATTAAGCAAGGGAATTATATAACCACGGCAAAACCAACCCAGATTGGAGTCCCTCAAGGCTCTATCCTTGGACCCTACCTATTCAACATCTACATCAACGATTTCCCTCCACATCCAAAATGTCAAATAAAACTTTTCGCAGATGACGCAGCAATTTTATCAAACTCCAAATCAATAGGAATAATAACTACACAACTCCAAAATTACATAAACAGTATAACCAAATGGTGCAATGATTGGAAATTAGACATCAACCCAAAAAAGTCTCAGGCAATAATTTTTCCTCCACTAGACAATAAAAAATTCAAGCCACAATCCATCCTAAAGGTAAACCAGAGCCCTATTAACTGGACTGACAGCGTTAAATATCTTGGAGTTATCTTAGACTCCAAGTTGAAATTCAACATGCATGTCAAAAATGTCATAAAGAAAGCAAAAATCGCAAAAATAACATTATCAAGCCTGTTCAACTATAGAAGCAAATTGACTACAAAACAAAAGTTTACTCTATACAGAAGTTGTATCTTCCCGATAGTAACATACGCACTCGCAATTTGGTGTAAATATATTACAACCACAAACAAAAATAGGATAAACGCATTTATGAGAATCTGCCTTCGGACAAGTATAGGAGCTCCATTCAACCTATCAAACAAGATACTGAAGGAGGACTTGAACCAACCCGATCTAGAAGATATGTACCAAACTTCCGTTAAGGAATTATACCTTCAAATGCAAAATTCAAATAATCCAACCATACAAGATATTCTACAAAATAAAGGAGATATCAATCCCCGATTCCGACGACCCGGCCCTGACACTTAGTCAAGAGCTCATCGCCCAACAGCTGCCCTCCTGCAAGGCCTAGGGGGACCACTTCTACTCCACCAACTCGCCATGTGTAAATAGCCAGGACAAGGTGACTCGCGAGCTGTGCTCGAATGTAACACCTGTAAATTGAGACGAAATAAATAAATAAAATGGACACAGTTTGTATTAATTTTATGATCGTAAAGATAGAGGCTGCCTGGCCGGCATTCATATTTATATAAAAAATAGACACTTCGGCCAGTTAGAGTTTTTTATTTTCTCAACGTTTCAACAAAAATATTTTGTCTTCGTCAGGAGAAGTAAATAAAATAAAGCATTTGGCAAGGCGTTAATAATTGTTCTGAGGTTTGCAAGGGCGTTCTCACGTGATTTTTCGAATTTAGTACAACATCTAAAGCGCGAGTCAAAAACAAATATTAAACTCGTCAAAGACTATGACTATGTTGTACTAAATTCGAAAAATCACGTGAGAACACCCTTGCAAACCTCAGAACAATTTTTAACGTCTTGCCAAATGCTTTATTTACTTCTTCTAACGAAGACAAAAGATTTTTGTCGAAACATTGAGAAAATAAAAAACTCCAACTGGCCGAAGTGTCTATTTTTTATATAAATAATTTTATTATATTACGACATTTTATATAAAAAAAAAACAGACACATATAATCAATATTAAATTCATTGATAGGTTCTATATAAACTAACCCAACAATTTATCCTCATCCCTCGTTAGCAAAGAATTGATCTCTACTTTTCTTGAATGCCATGACGTCATCACCAACACGCCTGATTGGTTGCTCCTTGTCTTCTGTAATTACCTCATTAAAATGTGATTGGGTGGTTTATTGTTGGCTTATTAAGTGTGCTTGGGTGGGGAATAAATACGTGTGTGCCTCTCTATTGTTCTTGTTTTTATCATCATCAATATACGTATTTTTAGTGATTTCTTATGCTTTATATATATTTTTTTCTCTCTAAATCATTACAACTTTTGATAAACTATAAATATGAAATACCATTTTGTGATGCTATTTAAAATATATGTTATATATTTAATAAGTTAAATAATTTCTCAGTAATATATAAAATACAAATGAATGAATAAAAGTTGATTTGAATTTAAAATATTGGTATATTTTATATTCATACGAAATTTTCCTTTTGTTTTGGAGTAAAATTAAATATTATATATACTGGCTACACATAAAATTACATTACCTATATAAACACTTTAGCAAAGTTTCAGAAAATGTGCATACTTAATAAGAACATCAAGGCATGTAAATGACCAATTTTATGGAATTCTCTGTAACTAGAATATAAATATATAAAAATAGCAACTTACAGTTTAAAGATAAGGAGATGCCTTTTTCTTAATTTATTTACCTTTTCCTAGTACAATTTCTCACATTTGTACTATTTTTTTTACCTAGTTTATTAAAACAATCACAATACTTTAGGCAAACCATTTTATGCTAAAAGATAGCAAAGAAGAAAAGAAGGTATACAGTACAACCTCCATGAGAGGATACTCACGCTAGAGGACATCTCTCTATAAAGGACAGTTTTAAAAGGGTATTTTAATTGCTTCCTAGTGTATTATTAATTAAAGTTATCCTGTTTTTTTTTATTCTTAACTAGACGGGTGACCCGGGCTTCGCCCCGGGATTGACCCGTGTGCATATCTACCCGAGTGATATATATTTAGATAAGATTTTTTTAAAATAATTGTTTGTTATAAGCATTATCTATTTGTTTGCATCAGCATAATTTAATCTAATCTTTGAGCTAAGTAGAATAATTTGAATATATAGTTTTAATAATTGATTTATATATTTTTTAAAATAGCCTATCGTCTTCCCCGTATTTTCTTACCTATGCATGGAAATTTTGGTTTGAATTAGTGAACTACTGCGAATTTGTATACCGGACATACAAACAAACAAACATACAAACATTCATTTATATATATATAGATATCAACTGCCGAGGAAGAAAAAAAGCAAATTTATGATTTTATAAAAGGTGAATCATTGGTCTCAGAGAAGGAGGAATTTCGATTAGAGAAATTGCTTTGAAAGTAGGCTGCAATCAAAGTACTGTTGTAAGGTCTCAGCTCGTACTGTTGTAAGGTCTCAGTAGTCAGAGGAAGAGAAAAGTTAAAGTAAACCTGATTCAGGTCGTCCTAGAGTAACAACACAGAAAGAAAGGATAGCAGGATTTGAAGGATGGTTGTAGCGACAACAACTGTACCAAAGCAGATATACATGTTCAGAATGAATTTGGACCATCTCTGAACAACATTTATAACTGTCTTATAATAGGGCGTTGTCATCCTGTCTTTGTGGAGAGACATACCAACTACTTATGTCATCTAGACATCTTCTGTTTCATTTTATAACAATTTTCTGTCGAAATGTAGATCTGATAGTAGAAATAGACAAAGATCTCACCCGTCAACTACAGAGAGAGAATGGTGGCGCAAGCCATCAGCAACTTTCAGTTGCTCGATAAGAAGAAGCCTTTTTCTTAATTTATGCACCTTATCCCAGTACAATATTACATGTGTACTATTTTTTTCACATTGTGTAGCGTTCTCACGCAATTCTGGCCTTAACTACCCGTTTCATGATTTTTCAGGATGCCTTAAGGACCAATTTTTTGGTCGTTGAGGTACAGCTTGCACCACGCTGATGAGGGCCAACAGCCCGAAACGCGTCCGTGGTTAGCTTTTCTTGATTAATTAAGAATGGGTATTTGACCAATTCTGGAATAATTAAAAATCAACGAGAATAGTTGATATTTATTCCGATAGATGGCGCAAGCCATCAGCAACTTTCAGTTGCTCGATAAGAAGAAGCTTTTTTCTTAATACAGAGAGAGAAGTTTGTAAAATTTCGACCTGTTACAATGATCGGTATGTGAAATTCTGTCTTTGTCATGAGGTCAGGGACAATGAAGAATATTCCATAAAACTTGTCACTCCGATGTGACATCTATATATTTGTAATAGAGGTTCTCAGTATTCACTCATGGACAAAACTTAAGGAAGTTGTACATTTTATCATGTATATCGGGATTCGTACAATTACTCTGAAAGACATTAAAGTGACCTTTATTGAAGACACACGAGATAACCAAGTGTGAATTAAATTGCCTCTGTCTTCATCTTCTTAAAAAAAAAAAAAAAAACAGACGATTAGCGACATCAAAGAATTTTCACTTACTTGTCCATGAGTGTAGTTTTTGTTAGAATAATATGCCTTTCTCTTCTTTTAAAACATAGTTTATTAAAACAATAACTTACTTTAGGCAAACCATTTTATGCTAAAAGATATAAAACAAGTAAAGAAGTTATACAACAGAACCTCTATGAGAGTACACTTACGCTAGAAGACACCTCTCTATAAAGGACAGTTTTCATTTGCAAAATTACTATTTTTACTATTTAGCAATTCTCCAGTAAGAGGACACCTCTCCCTAAAGGACACTTTGGCTCTGTAATTAGGTGTCCTTTTTTTACATAAAATCACAGATATAACAGTTTCGTTATTGAGAGATTTAATAGTTAGAAAATTTCAATATTTTACCTTTAATCACATTAACACAAAGCAATAACGTGCCATTTATACATATAAAATGAAAAGATTTAAAAGCACGAATGTTTCACCACTGATGAGCCAAGCCCTCTCAATATATATTTTTTCATCGCAGTAAGGGCAGTAGAAGTTTGTATTATGTATAAAAGAAACATTCGTGCTTTTAAATCTTTTCATTATATATTTAATCACATTCTTCAATTCCATTGGGTGAAAATATCATTTATTGATGATGAATAACGGACCGGTGGTATAGACTGTCGATTTTCCAAAGTCACGATCAGGGATCTAATCCCGCATTAGGTACTTTTTTCTGATTTAAAAAATTACTTCAATGTGGCCTCTAATTTTTTTCAAAAGTCCGACCTCCCCCCAAGTAAACATAAGTAATCAAACGGAGTTCTAGCACCTTTGTAAATACAGAAATCAAACAGCTTTCTACATATGTAAACATGTAGTGTACTTATAGTAAAAGCAGTCACTAACTACAACCCACCATGACTATCATTGGCTGTATTACGTGTACTATGGATAAAAATTATTTCGTCATACTATTACTATGATTAAAGGTCAAAGACTCTTCCAGTAAGATATATAAAGTAAGAAGTTTCAGAAGATGAGTTTCTTTTAATTGTAAAACATTACAAGCTTTCGGGCAATGCCCTTCTACAGGTAAAATAAAAATAAAAACAAAAATTAAAGGTAAATAATAATTTGTTTTTGTTTTCTATGGTTAGCTGTTATATATTTAAATTGTTTAATTCTCAGTTGTTTAGTTACCTTAATTTACCTTTAATTTTTGTTTTTATTTTTATTTTACCCGTAGAAGGGCATTGCCCGAAAGCTTGTAATGTTTTACAATTAAAAGAAACTCATCTTCTGAAACTTCTTACTTGATATATTACTATGATTACTGATAATAAAATATAATTTGGTGGATTGAATATTTGATGGCAAATATTCACTTGGGAAATACTCGAGTAAAGTGGGTCAATCTTTTAATAACTTAAAGCCATGAAAGCGTGTGAAGATTCTGTCCACAATTACCTATATCGATTTTCGTTTTGTTTTTGCCAATTTTATCTATATATATAAAAATGGATGTTTGTTGGTCCGTCCGTCCGTCCGTCCGTTTGTCAGTGATAATCTTCTGCATCGCTCAACCAATCGTGATGAAACTTTGGGAAGATGTTTAGTATACTACCGGGATGGTTTATGGCTAATTACTCTTTAGAAATAACCTTTCGTTGCATTTTTATTTACAATAAAACGTAAATTCACTCGCAATCTGCGCCCCTCTCGCGGCAGACGGGGGATGGCGGCGCGCGACGATTGGCTGCCGGCGCAGCACGTGACCTCCCTGCCTCCCCCCGCCGAGTAAATGAGATCTCCCGGCTGACGGCCGAGCAGCGCCCTCTAGAACGCGTTACGATTTTGACGGCGCGGGGCGCTCCCGGTTGGACAGTTGCGCGGGGGCAGAGTGACCTCGCGGGTGCCCTCCGGGAACTACGTCCATCTTCCATATGTAATATACATTTAATCGTGTAAACCCGGGCGTTGCCCGGGTCATTCGTCTACAAATTCGCAGTAGTTCACTAATTCAAACCAAAATATCCATACATAGGTAAAAGAATACTGGGAAGACTGACATTTATTAATGCAGTGATTATAATCAATGATTACAATGAAGGGCTATATTGTCTATATATATAAAAATCACTTTCAAATATTAACGTAACGTTCCATTCTCAATCCCGTTGGGCTTTAGATCGGCTAAAACATTTTTATCTTTATTAGTGAATATTAACTTTACTGTACTGAATAGTTTAGTATAATGTTAATTCAACATATTACAATTTAGCCACTGCAACGCGTGGCCGGGTTCGCTGTGTAGTATACTATCAGGACGATTTCTGGCGAATTATTTTAGAATAATATTTATAGCAATAAATATAGCGAAATTAAGACGTAGTGATAATATTCTGTGTTTGTGCATATATAAATATTTTACAGAAAATGTGAGAACGTTCTATTAGAATATCTCGAAAACAAAAAACAATACATATAATAACATATACAATATACAATACATATACATTTTATCTTTATAAGTGAATATTGACTTTACTGTACTGAATAGTTTCGTATAATGTTAATTTAACATATTACAATTTAGCCACAGCAAGGCGTGGCCGGGTCCACTAGTATCATATAAATATAATAGAGGAGTACATATTAGTTCAAAAAGGAGGTTAATTACCAATATTTCGGTTGGACTACAATATATATATATATAAAGAGACAAAGGTCGCCTCTCCCGTAAAGTCCGAAAAGGCGGAATAAAGTCCGCCCTAGACTGACGAGGGCCATTAGCCCGAAACCATGGTCTCTAGGTGGACGCTTTTCAGTTTGCCAAGGTTGGTGTTGTGGTTTTGTTACCGACCCGAGGCTGCTAGTTTGCGGCAACGGTCAATAGATGGCGTCTGGTTTTGACGTCTATTTTGACGGGAGAGGCGATCTTTGTCTCTTTAGATCAATGTCCTCCCGGCAAGATTTCCATCTATATACTGTACTAGACGAATGACCCGGGCAACGCCCGGGTTTAAACGATTAAATGTATTATTCAAACACATAAAAAAAAAAAAAAACATAGGAAAATGAAACATCTACTTATATATTTGCCTTATTCTGTCTGTCTGTCTGTCTGTCTGTCTGAAGCTCACGGATAGAATGCGCGCCCATTGGCCGCCAGCAAACACGTGACCTCCCTGCCCGCCCCCCTCTAGACAACCCTGTTATCAGCTGTGTGTTACATCCACCTGTCTATACAGACCACCCTGTCTATAGCGGTCACCCTAGGCAACCCTGTTATCAGCTGTGTGATACATCCACCTGTCTATACAGACCACCCTGTCTATAACGACCACCCTAGACAACCCTGTTATCAGCTGTGTGATACATCCACCTGTCTATACAGACCACCCTGTCTATAGCGACCACCCTAGACAACCCTGTTATCAGCTGTGTGATACATCCACCTGTCTATACAGACCACCCTGTCTATAGCGACCACCCTAGACAACCCTGTTATCATCAGTGTGATACATCCACCTGTCTATACAGACCACCCTGTCTATAGCGGTCACTTTCGGCAACCCTGTTATCAGCTGTGTGATACATCCACCTGTCTAAACAGACCACCCTGTCAGCGACCACCCTAGGCAACCCTGTTTTCAGCTGAGTGATACATCCACCTGTCTATACAGACCACCCTGTCATAGCGGTCACCCTAGGCAACCCTGTTATCAGCTGTGTGATACATCCACCTGTCTATACAGACCACCCTGTCTATAGCGACCACCCTAGACAACCCTGTTATCAGCTGTGTGATACATCCACCTGTCTATACAGACCACCCTGTCTATAGCGACCACCCTAGACAACCCTGTTATCATCAGTGTGATACATCCACCTGTCTATACAGACCACCCTTTCTATAGCGGTCACTTTCGGCAACCCTGTTATCAGCTGTGTGATACATCCACCTGTCTAAACAGACCACCCTGTCTATAGCGGTCACTTTCGGCAACCCTGTTATCAGCTGTGTGATACATCCACCTGTCTAAACAGACCACCCTGTCATAGCGGTCACCCTAGGCAACCCTGTTATCAGCTGAGTGATACATCCACCTGTCTATACAGACCACCCTGTCATAGCGGTCACCCTAGGCAACCCTGTTATCAGCTGTGTGATACATCCACCTGTCTATACAGACCACCCTGTCATAGCGGTCACCCTAGGCAACCCTGTTATCAGCTGTGTGATACATCCACCTGTCTATACAGACCACCCTGTCATAGCGGTCACCCTAGGCAACCCTGTTATCAGCTGTGTGATACATCCACCTGTCTATACAGACCACCCTGTCATAGCGGTCACCCTAGGCAACCCTGTTATCAGCTGAGTGATACATCCACCTGTCTATACAGACCACCCTGTCATAGCGGTCACCCTAGGCAACCCTGTTATCAGCTGTGTGATACATCCACCTGTCTATACAGACCACCCTGTCATAGCGGTCACCCTAGGCAACCCTGTTATCAGCTGTGTGATACATCCACCTGTCTATACAGACCACCCTGTCATAGCGGTCACCCTAGGCAACCCTGTTATCAGCTGAGTGATACATCCACCTGTCTATACAGACCACCCTGTCATAGCGGTCACCCTAGGCAACCCTGTTATCAGCTGTGTGATACATCCACCTGTCTATACAGACCACCCTGTCATAGCGGTCACCCTAGGCAACCCTGTTATCAGCTGAGTGATACATCCACCTGTCTATACAGACCACCCTGCCATAGCGGTCACCCTAGGCAACCCTGTTATCAGCTGAGTGATACATCCACCTGTCTATACAGACCACCCTGTCATAGCGGTCACCCTAGGCAACCCTGTTATCAGCTGTGTGATACATCCACCTGTCTATACAGACCACCCTGTCATAGCGGTCACCCTAGGCAACCCTGTTATCAGCTGTGTGATACATCCACCTGTCTATACAGACCACCCTGTCATAGCGGTCACCCTAGGCGACCCTGTTATCAGCTGAGTGATACATCCACCTGTCTATACAGACCACCCTGTCATAGCGGTCACCCTAGGCAACCCTGTTATCTGCTGTGTGATACATCCACCTGTCTATACAGACCACCCTGTCATAGCGGTCACCCTAGGCAACCCTGTTATCTGCTGTGTGATACATCCACCTGTCTATACAGACCACCCTGTCATAGCAGTCACCCTAGGCAACCCTGTTATCAGCTGTGTGATACATCCACCTGTCTATACAGATCACCCTGTCATAGCGGTCACCCTAGGCAATCCTGTTATCTGCTGTGTGATACATCCACCTGTCTATACAGACCACCCTGTCTATAGCGGTCACTCTAGGCAACCCTATTATCAGCTGTGTGATACATCCACCTGTCTATACAGACCACCCTGTCTATAGCGGCCACCCAAGACAACGTTCTTGAAATATATTCGCACTCGGGTAAACCCCGGGTGTTGCCCGGGCCTTTCGTCTAGTAGCAAATATTGCAAGAGCAGTTATTTTAAACGCTGAATTAGATCAGTTATAGCAAAAAATGAAAATATATATGTAAATATGTGAAATAGTTATAAATTAGAAAACCTGTAAATATAGTTAAGGACTTGCATTGTAATTAAGAAAAAGCTTCTCGTCTAGAACGCTCAGGCGACCTACCGGCGGCGAGCACGTGACTTCCCTGTGCGCGCGCATGGCTGTCGGCGAGGGCTGTTCCATGCGACCGCCCGCCATGCGCGCGCACAGGGAAGTCACGTGCTCGCCGGCAGCCAACGGGCGCGCGCCGCCGGCAGGTCGCCTGAGCGTTCTAGAGGGCGCTGCTCGTGAGCTAAGTAGAATAATTTGAATATATAGTTTTAATAATTGATTTATATATATTTTTAAATAGCCTATCGTCATCCCCGTTATTTTTTACCTATGCATGGAAATTTTGGTTTGAATTAGTGAACTACTGCGAATTTGTATACCGGACATACAAACCAACAAACATACAAACATTCATTTTTATACATATAGATATATAAAATAAGAAAAAAATAAAACAGGTGTTGATAATAAAAACAAAAAAAGACACATCCTGACCGCTCCCATGATCATTTTAGATTGCAAAATACCATCGTTGATTTTTGTTCCACTCTTGTTCCATCTATAATGCTTATTTTAGAAAATATTTCAGAAAAGCATGTAGGTATATAAGTAGAACTAGGATTCAAAGTAACCATTTCCCTGAAGAGAATGACAGGAAGTTACTGAAATGTCAGGAGTTGAAATAAACTATTAGTTGATGTGGATGTGTTTTTTTCTAAAATGCTGAGAGGTCAGGATATCCCTTTTTAGTTTTTAATATCAACATCTGACATCTTATATATATATTCTTCTTATTTTTTACCTATATATATATATACTAGACGGGTGACCCGGGCTTCGCCCCGGGATTGACCCGTGTGCATTTCTACCCGAGTGATATATATTTAGATAAGATTTTTTTTAAATTGTTTGTTATTAGCATTATCTATTTGTTTGCATCAGCATAATTTAATCTAATCTTTGATAGAGTGCGCTGTTCGTGAGCTAAGTAGAATAATTTGAATATATAGTTTTAATAATTTATTTATATATATTTTTAAATAGTCTATCGTTTTCCCCGTATTTTTTTTACCTATGTATGGAAATTTTGGTTTGAATTAGTGAACTACTGCGAATTTGTATACCGGACATACAAACAAACAAACAAACAAACATTGATTTTTATATATATTCGGCTACATGAACTCAGTAGATTTTGTTTAACTATATACGAATAAAAGATTACATGAGGAGATTCTATTTCAATATCATAATAAAGACATATAATGGGGGTAGGTGGAAGGATGGCCTAAACCGTTGGTTTACGACCGCTACGACCCGGGTTCGATTCCTGCATTGGGCACTTTTTCTGATAAAAAAAAATGCTCCAATGGCCCCCGATTCTTGCAAAAGTCTAACCCCACCAGCGAGTTCAAGTAACCTAACGGGGCTCTGGCACATTTGTAAGTGCAAAGTCGAACTGTTTTTCACATGTGTAGACATGTGGTACACTTACAGTAAAAACAGTCGCCTTCTACCCACCATGATTATCATGGCCTGTACCACGTGTACTAGGGATAAGCAAAAAAAGAGACATATATGTATATATGATATAGCGGCAATACGGGATGTAAATAATGAGGAAGAGTTGCAGGAGAGTTGTCCATTAGTCCTCTAATCCAGGATAATTGGAAGTCCGCCCACCACCAGCTCAGTCAGTCCCTCAGGACTCAAACTTGGAGATGACATTCTGCCGACTGTGATAATAATAATATTATGATAATATTCCCTATTGGACTACATGGGACATGGCTTTTTGAACTCTTTTAGAAATTGGAACGATTCTTTCTCGTTAAGTCTTGGTTATATTTTTAAAGGAAATTAAGAGTAACAATCTTAATGTCTTTTAAATAGAGGTAAACAGACAGCAAATTCTATATTAAAGACTGAATACCTCAAGTCTATCAAATTTACAGTAAATTTAAGTAAAAAAATTGTCAATTTTATATTTCAGTATACACAAATGATAGTCCCAAGTACAAAATGTACACAAAAACAATAGTTCCAAGTACATAAACAAGAGTTTCAAGCACCAAAACGATATTCTCAAGTAAAAAAAAACGATAGTTCTAAGTACAAAAACGAGATATTCAAGTGCGAAAAAGATAGTCTCAAGTACAAAAACAATAGTTTCAAGTAAAAAAAACGATATTCTCAAATAAAAAAAACGATAGTTCTAAGTACAAAAACGAGAGTTTCAAGTGCGAAAACGATAGTTTAATGTAAAAAACGATAGACCTAAGTCAATGTGAAAAACGATAGTCCTAAGTACAAAAACGATAGTCCTAAGTACAAAAACGATAGTCCTAAGTACAAAAACGATAGTCCTAAGTACAAAAACGATAGTCCTAAGTACAAAAACGATAGTCCTAAGTACAAAAACGATAGTCCTAAGTACAAAAACGATAGTCCTAAGTACAAAAACGATAGTCCTAAGTACAAAAACGATAGTCCTAAGTACAAAAATGATAGTTCCAAGTACAAAAAAGATAGTCTCAAGTGCGAAAGCGATAGTTTAAAGTGCCAAAATGATAGCCCCAATCCGTCCTTGATTGTGAACAGTCACAGAACATGACCCTTGGGGCAATCCAAGAAATGTCATAAAGGTACTGAGACATTACGACTTATGGAGCTGGCCTGATATTCCTTCCTATATTGTGGGAATAAGGAACAACAATAACTCTGCCTTTGCCGGTCCCAAGCGCGGATGAAAAAGGAGGAGGGGGAGCAGTAACAAGCTCACTAAAAACCTGGGCTCAGCTGACCCAGCTCATAGTACCCTGTAAGGGTTTCTGATCCAGGGATACAGGATGAGTCTGGACTCCATTTTAGGAGCGGCTGCACATGGAGTATGTTCCTCAAGTAAGAGGCGGCCATTTTATGGAGCTAAGTCGGCCTGCTACTGAGTAGTGCTCCCAGTCTTAATGACAAAGGCAGACACATTCAACTTCACCCAGTCATTATTGTCAAACCACATCATTGACTGTATTGGCTCATCCATTGATGAGTTCTACTCAACCCCAGCAGAAGTCTCAAGCTATACAAGCTTGATACCCTAATATGATTGAGTGAGGATAAGAAGAGAGAAGAAGAGAAAGAAGGAAAAACAATTCCTCTTGTCGAGTACAGTACTTCCAAACCTGAAGTTAGGATATAAAACAAGAACGAAGAGCTTATGTCAAACAGGCATAAATCAAAGTACTAAGATTTGCATAGTTTCTTAAAAAGCGTTTACAAAACGCTTTACACAATAACATCAAATGGCGAATGACGTATATTTTAACGAGAGAAGCAGTCTTGTTTTTATCAGATTAAAACATCCTCCAGACAAAATTTCCATCTATACTTAAGTCCTGGATATTGTCATGGAGAATTTACCATCTTACTTTGACCAATTTCAAATAGTGTGAATCTGATGAAATCAAAGTCCGTCTTGGACAGATAAGAACCAAAGTCCAAAACCATGATCTCCAGATGAACTTTCTGAATTTTCCAAAGCTGATGTTGTGGAGTCATAACTTACCTAGGTCTTCTAGATTGCAAAGACGATAGATAGCGCATTGGTTTAGCTATTTTGATGGGAAAGAGGTAACTATTTTTTTTTCTAGATGAGGTATTTTTGAAAACTGCATTTTGATAGAAGACCAGGGAAGGTAGATTGTGTACCTACAATTGTAGGTCAGATCACGTGACAGGAAGTTCTAGGAAGAAAGAGGTTCGATGTCCGCCTTGGTCCACCGGAAACTTGACTATCCCATTTCCGGCGTTACTGGGAAGTAAGGTTGATGTCAGCTCTCCTCTACTTCTTCTGGAGACCACGTGTCTATCCTGGACTACTGTACTTCATAGATGTCTATCCTCTTTTATATTACTTCAAAGATATCTGTCCTTGCACACAGTACTCCAGAGATGTTTATCCCTGCTTACAGTACTTCAGAGACGTCTGTCCTTGATTACAGTACTTCATAAACGTCCATCGTTGCTTACAGTACTTCAGAGATGTCTGTTCTTGCTTACATTACTTCAGAGATGTCTGTTCTTGCTTACAGTACTTCAGAGACGTCTGTTCTTGATTACAGTACTTCATAAACGTCCATCGTTGCTTACAGTACTTCAGAGATGTCTGTTCTTGCTTACATTACTTCAGAGATGTCTGTTCTTGCTTACATTACTTCAGAGACGTCTGTTCTTGATTACAGTACTTCATAAACGTCCATCGTTGCTTACAGTACTTCAGAGATGTCTGTTCTTGCTTACATTACTTCAGAGATGTCTGTTCTTGCTTACATTACTTCAGAGATGTCTGTTCTTGCTTACAGTACTTCATAAACGTCCATCCTTGATTACAGTACTTCAGATATGTCTCTTCTCTTTTACATTGCTTCAAAGACGCCCATCCTTGCTTACAGTACTTCAGAGACGTCCATTCTTGCTTACAGTACTTCATAAATGTCCATCCTTGCTTACAGTACTTCATAAACGTCCACCCTTGCTTACAGTACTTCATAAACGTCCATCCTTGCTTACAGTACTTCAGAGATGTCTATCCTTACTTACAGTACTTCATAGACGTCTATCCTTGCTTATAGTACTTCAGAGATGTCTATCTTTGCTTACAGTACTTCAAAGACGTCCATCCTTGCTTACAGTACTTCAAAGACGTCCATCCTTGCTTACAGTACTTCAGAGACGTCCATCCTTGCTTACAGTACTTCAGATGTGTCTATCCTTGCTTATAGTACTTCAGAGATGCCTGCTCTTGCTTACAGTACTTCAAAGACGTCCATCCTTGCTTACAGTACTTCAGAGACGTCCATCCTTGCTTACAGTACTTCAGATGTGTCTATCCTTGCTTATAGTACTTCAGAGACGTCCATCCTTGCTTACAGTACTTCAGAGACGTCCATCCTTGCTTACAGTACTTCATAGACGTCCATCCTTGCTTACAGTACTTCATAGGCGTCCATCCTTGCTTACAGTACTTCAGAGACGTCTATCCCTGCTTACAGTACTTCAGAGACGTCCATCCTTGCTTACAGTACTTTAGAGATGTCTATTCTTGCTTACAGTACTTCAGAGACGTCTATCCTTGCTTTGTTTATCTTTAGAAATCGTAATTATATATAGCGCTAGCGCATGTTTCTTTTTTGATATCAAAATATAACAATCTCATACTTATGTGCATGACTTCAATGATAAAATATCGGGAGGACCTTGAGAAACCAGAAGTAAACATATATTTGAGGTACAGTCATTCGTTAGAGGTCCTGCTATGAAGTATTAATACTCATGGACAAAACTAAAGGAAGTTTCATATTATAAGAAAGAAATTCTCCTTATTTGCTTATATAATGGCGGATTTTACCATATATGTAAATTCAAACCTTCTCCCTTCAAAAAATTATATAATAAAAATAAACATATATACATGCTAAAAGGTACAACCTAATAAAGTTTTGTTTTCATGAATTTATTTCTTAGTATTCATTGATTATTAATTTATTAGATTTTGACCAGATTTAATAAAATAAATATATAAATATAATATGGCTCATTCTTCATTACCACTAGTAAAGGTTTTTACCAGGGTGATGAACAAATACATCCTTCTGATGTATAATTAAAAGGAGATGTGCCTCATATGGTATATTTGGGTATATATGTATCAAAAAGGCACCGTTTAGAAATGTATTTTATCAACCAAGTGTTAAATTGATACAAGTACCTCTTTTGATACACATTCCTTTTTTTTTAATTAAAAAGACATATATTGGATCAAAATATCATTTATTTTACCAATATTTCAGTTGGCTGAACGCCAACCTTTATCAAGGCGTTATTGTTAATTTTCAAAATATTCACACCTATATTTAAAAATAATTATTTTGTCCATAATATAAATATATATAACAAATTTATTTCTCCCCATTGAATATAACAAAATATTTTAAAAACTTAATGCTGTTGGCGTTATGTGGCGCTGAGTTTGTTGTTGACACACTTTAAAATGTTATAATACCTTGATAAAGGTTGGCGTTCAGCCAACTGAAATATTGGTAAAATAAATGATATTTTGATCTAATATATGCCTTTTTAATTAAAGATTTATTTATGGATTGCTCTATTTTCAAAACATTCCTTATTATCTTTTTCATATTCAATTCAATATATACAAAGCAATAACATGCCATCTATATAATACAAATGAAAACACCAAAACGCGAATGTTTCTTTTCACAAATAAATCAAACTTCTACTGCCCTTCCAATATATTTTTTCATCGCAGTAAGGACAGTAGAAGTTTGATTGATTTGTAAAAAGAATCATTCGCGTTTTAATGTCTTCATTTGTAATTTAATATATAATTGTAGAAATACTTCTTTCATGTAAAAAAAAGCAATAGACCGTTGAGTAGTTCCATTCTCTACCTACAGAGTGCGCTAGGTGTATTGTTTACTTGATTATTATACACTCATGGACTAAACATGTGGAAAGTCTTTAATATCGCCAGTGGTCTGTTATTAATATATATATTTTTTTGAAGGAGACATAGTCAATTTTGTTGACACTTGGTTATCTCGCGTATCTTCAATAAAGGTCACTGTAATATCTTTCAGAGTTATTGTCTGAATCCCCGATATACATGCTGAAAGGTAAAACTTGCTTAAGTTTTGTCCATGAGTGTATATATACCATCAAATGAAAAACCATCATTTATCACAGGTCAAAATATCTATTTACATATCAGTTATTTTTATTCCTTTAAAACATATTTATTGAGAATCATGAAAAGGACACAGCTAGTAGCTGATCATTTAAAATTCAAAGCGAAATCACTAGAATTTGATCATTTTTGATATTTAAATGTTTTTGTGTGTGAAAAGAATATCTTTAATAAATAAATGAATGTTAATAATTCCAAAATATTTTCATATGATTATAAAGCTTCAAAAATTATATTTTTTTCATCTACTATTTTTTAAAATGTTATTGAAGTAAATTTTTCATCATACTCTTAAGTTATCATATATCCATTTTTATGATTATTATTTTAAAAATTAAGTTTGAGAGTATATTATATATATGTAATATATATAATTTTTAACATTAATCTCTTTTTATTATTATAAATATATTAAAATTATAAAGACGCTCTATAAAAATCTCGTTTCCAACGGTCCAACAATGGGCCAGTCAGTTGGGAAGTGGGGTAGAAGGCGGTCTGCTTTGAGACTCTGTCCGAATTTATTTGTTTCCTCATATATTGAGGCTTTCCCCTCCCCTGACTCTTTGAGACGGAGTCCATAGCATCGGCAGACCAGTTCCTGGCAGGGCCTGGACCATCAGCTCGGCCGAGAGCGAGTTGGATGCTCTGGTTGTGCCAGAAGAGTGGAATAGGGCTTCTACGGGAGGCGAAGCGCCACTATAAACAAAGGCTAACGCGCTGAGCAGGTACCTCCTGGGTGGCGTGGAAACCCTTTGCATAAATATTCATAACCTGGTCTGGTGATGCATGGACTTCTTGGGATAAAGTAAAAAAGAAAATAATTTATATTGTCTTAAAATAGTCAAACCGAATTTTAAAAAAATAAATTCAAAACACACCAAGTAATCATATGTTGAGTAACAGAAACAGATATGAAAAAAAAATACAAATGTGATATTGTACTGGGATAAGGTGCATAAATTAAGAATAAAACAGAGGCATCTCCTTATCGTGCAACTTTGAGTTGTACAATAAGGAGATGCCTCTTTTTTTTCTTAATTTATAGATGGCGCAAGCCATCAGCAATTTCAAGTTGCACGATAAGGGAAATACCTCTTTTTTTCTTGGAAACAGATATATCTTAAAGAAAAATAAGTTAAATAATATCATTATCAACTTAGAGCCCTCTAACGATGAAAAAATCTATCGCTTCCATATTCTATAATAAATTCAGACTATATAAGAAAATAAATCTAATAAAATAGTAAAGAGGTCAGGATATTAAACTGGAGAAACCGCAGGGAGAGTTTACTACTGATGAGCCATGCCTTCCTTTTTACCATTTTTATATTAACTGCAGAGTATAAAGGGTCTATATAGAAAATAAATTTTAATTATTAATTAATTAATTATTAATTAATGTTAAAAGGTTTTGGGTTAAAATTATTGCAATCTTCAAAGTATCTGGACAATCCTCAATCACACAATGAAATAATCTTTTTTTTTTCTTGTAGAGATTTCTACACAATCATAGGGTGAGAGTTGATTCATACTTGGTCTTCTTTGTACACAGAGTCAGGTCATCCTTTCCCAAACTTTTGGCGCGATTTACGTTGAAAGAGAGTAAACCGAATTGACTATTAACTGTAAACTCAATTGACAATTTATTTTACCTATGTAATTGGAAGGGTTATACTATAGCGGGGCTAGGGTTATACTATATCGTTAGGCTTAGAACTAGGCCTAACCACGTTAGATAAACAAGGAACATGATGCAAGAGGGCTCCCTATAAAAACAACAGTTAACCCTATTTTCCCGCCATTACACTGGGCGTTAGGAGATAAGAAATCATGGGAGGGAGAAACCAAACACTCATTAATATGGCAACTTACCCAACTTACAACCATTTATTTACACCGCCCCGGTCAAGGGTCAATTAAAATTATATTTAGTCACTGAAAATAAATCAATGTTTTTTTTTCTTTTCTAAATCATAAATGTGTTGTAAAAAGAAAGTACGATCAGTATGATTGAAAATGTAAATAGCATTATAAATATATAGATTTAAAAATATATATATCTAAAAAGAGATACATTCTTGATTATTAAAAATAAAGAAGGCATCTCCTGACCACGAGCACATGTGTTTTTAGATGGCAGAGCGCCATCTAGTGGAGCAAGAATAAACTAAACGTTTATTTAGCTTGCTCCGTGATATAACGTTTAGTTTATTCTTGCTCCACTAGATGGCGCTCTGCCATCAAAAAAACACATGTGCTCGTGGTCAGGAGATGCCTTCTTTATTTTTAATATCAACACCTGATCCACTTATCTTTTATTTTTTTCTATTGTTTTCTCATTCTTGATTAATTGTAAAAAATATATTTCCAAAACAATAGATACAGTTGGTTTGCTATTTATCGTGGTAAAAAAACAACCACGTTATATAGAACTTAAAGGCCATGATAATCATGGTAGATGGTAGTTAGCGACTGCTTTTATATTTTAAGTGCACTACATGCCTACACATGTATAAATCAGTTCGACTTTTACATTTACAAGTTTGTTCAAGCCCTGTCTGGTTACTTGCACTCACTGGTGGAGTTGGAATTTTGCAAGATTCGGGGGCCATTGAAGCAACTGGAGTTATCGAACTAATGCAAGAATCAAGATTCCCATTGAAATTTTCGTTGTTGTTGTTAAAAAAGTGGTCATTACAGGATTCGAACTCGGAATCTCGTTATCAAATTATCATCAACACAAGAGGGGGCACCACTTTCAAGAAACAACTGTAGAATGTTGTATAAGCCTACATCTGCGTCAGACAGAGGCAAGAGGGAGCAAATTAAAAATTTCTAAAATTTCCCACTCGTTAAAAACATACTATAGTTTTAAAAAGGAGGAACAGTTTTGGTAAATAGCAAATTTAATTATTTCCTTATAGCGTCTATATGGTTGATTATAGGGCCTTCGTATATTCTCTCTGTTGTAAGCCTACTTCGCACATTGTTGACTGGACGATTCAGGAATCGAAAGTACCAAAATCAAACATTCTGTAACTAACCTGGTCTTTTTAAGCAAAGTGCCAAATTCAAACATTCTGTAACTAACCTGGTCTTTTCAAGCAAAGTACCAAATTCAAACATTCTGTAACTAACCTGGTCTTTTTAAGCAAAGTGCCAAATTCAAACATTCTGTAACTAACCTGGTCTTTTCAAGCAAAGTACCAAATTCAAACATTCTGTAACTAACCTGGTCTTTTCAGTCAAAGTGTTGAATTCAAACATTCTGTAACTAACCTGGTCTTTTCAAGCAAAGTGCCAAATTCAAACACGCTGTAACTAACCTGGTCTTTTCAGTCAAAGTGCTAAATTCAAACATTCTGTAACTAACCTGGTCTTTTCAAGCAAAGTGCTAAATTTAAACATTCTGTAACTAACCTGGTCTTTTCAAGCAAAGTGCTAAACTCAAACATTCTGTAACTAACCTGGTCTTTTCAAGCAAAGTGCTAAACTCAAACATTCTGTAACTAACCTGGTCTTTTCAGTCAAAGTGCTAAACTCAAACATTCTGTAACTAACTTGGTCTTTTCAGTCAAAGTGCTAAATTCAAACATTCTGTAACTAACCTGGTCTTTTCAAGCAAAGTGCTAAATTCAAACATTCTGTAACCAACCTGGTCTTTTCAGTCAAAGTGCTAAATTCAAACATTCTGTAACTAACCTGGTCTTTTCAGTCAAAGTGCTAAATTCAAACATTCTGTAACTAACCTGGTCTTTTCAGTCAATCTGCTAAATTCAAACATTCTGTAACTAACCTGGTCTTTTCAGTCAAAGTGCTAAATTCAAACATTCTGTAACTAACCTGGTCTTTTCAGTCAAAGTGCTAAATTCAAACATTCTGTAACTAACCTGGTCTTTTCAGTCAAAGTGCTAAATTCAAATATTCTGTAACTAACCTGGTCTTTTCAGTCAAAGTGCTAAATTCAAACATTCTGTAACTAACCTGGTCTTTTCAGTCAAAGTGCTAAATTCAAACATTCGATAACTAACCTGGTCTTTTCAGTCAAAGTGCTAAATTCAAACATTCGATAACTAACCTGGTCTTTTCAAGCAAAGTGCTAAATTCAAACATTCGATAACTAACCTGGTCTTTTCAGTCAAAGTGCTAAATTCAAACATTCGATAACTAACCTGGTCTTTTCAAGCAAAGTGCCAAATTCAAACATTCGATAACTAACCTGGTCTTTTAAGTCAAAGGGCCAAATTCAAACATTCGATAACTAACCTGGTCTTTTCAGTCAAAGTGCTAAATTCAAACATTCTGTATCTAATCTGGTCTTTTCAGTCAAAGTGCTAAATTCAAACATCCGATAACTAACCTGGTCTTTTCGATCAAAGTGCCAAATTCAAACATTCGATAACTAACCTGGTCTTTTCGATCAAAGGGCCAAATTCAAACATTCGATAACTAACCTGGTCTTTTCAAGCAAAGTGCTAAATTCAAACATTCGATAACTAACCTGGTCTTTTCAGTCAAAGTGCTAAATTCAAACATTCTGTAACTAACCTGGTCTTTTCAATCAAAGTGCCAAATTCAAACATTCGATAACTAACCTGGTCTTTTCAAGCAAAGTGCCAAATTCAAACATTCTGTAACTAACCTGGTCTTTTCAAGCAAAGTGCCAAATTCAAACATTCTGTAACTAACCTGGTATTTTCAATCAAAGTGCCAAATTCAAACATTCGATAACTAACCTGGTCTTTTCAAGCAAAGTGTCAAATTCAAACATTCTGTAACTAACCTGGTCTTTTCAAGCAAAGTGCCAAATTCAAACATTCTGTAACTAACCTGGTCTTTTCGATCAAAGTGCCAAATTCAAACATTCGATAACTAACCTATTATTTTCAAGCAAAGTGCTAATTATCAAAATTCTGTAACTAAACTATAGTATTTTCATGCAAAGTTGGCAATTTAAACATTCTGTAAATAACTTGGTCTTTTCAAACAAACTGCCAAATTCAAACATTCTCAAACTAACCTGATCTTTCCAAATTTTAAGTTTACACATTTTCTAGGTTTTCTATAGATTACTTAAAACTATTTAAACATAGAATTATAAAGTACTTGTCAAAATAAAACACAAAATATAGAATTGGTAAAAATAGAACCCCCTGCATCATTCTATTTGAGAAAAAGTCAGACAGGGATAAGTATTTGGACGAATCTTTAATTATCTCAAGCTTTTGGGCTTCTGAGTTTTTCTACAGGAGTATTGCTGAATATAGAAGAGCTCCAAGGGCCGAAAGCTTGAGTTAATTAACGATTCATGAAAGAAACTTAACCCAGGATATGATTTTCCCTCCTAAATAAAATATATAATTAAAAATAATATCGAATATAACACAAAGCAATAACGCGCCATCTATACATATAAAATGAAAGGATTTAAAAGCACGAATGTTTCTTTTATACATAATACAAACTTCTACTGCCCTTACTGCGATGAAAAAATATATTGGTAGGGCTTGGCTCATCAGTGGTGAACCCTCTCAGCGGCTTCGCCAAATATCGAATATACCTAAAAGAAAATTATAATAAGTACCCAAAAATGAAATTCCAGCAAAAGAATATAGATTGTCTAAAAAATATCAAATAGAAATAAATTAGATTGAGAAATGCATGGTATCATCGCTGAAGACCAGCTTGCTATATTCTATTGAACTCTGAAGTGGTGGCAGAGGCGACATATTCATTGTACATGGCAAATATTTAATTAGTTTTGTCATAAACATCATTGTAAATTACGTATTTTCATTCTTTGATTAGGGTGGACTGTGCACTTTGACATTAAATTGACAAGATGCTATCATTTATCTATCATTTTGCCTCCACATGTTTGAGGAAGACATATTGAATTCTCAAAAATGCAGAAACAAGATTCTTTATTCATATGTGAGATTTTTCAGAGATGTCATTGGACCCCAGTTCAGTTTTATGGATGAAAATGAACGTCCATATTGGGGGGCGGTGGTAGACAATGATCGAAAGTCGATTATCAATATTAAAAAGAAAAAATACGCTAACCTCCTATGTACAGTGTGGCCACTAGACATGCGTTGTTGGGCTCTGCGCTGCCTGGAGTATAGAAGCTCCATCTATGATTTATTCCTGTGGTGAATTTGTATAAGACCGATGGTTTTAATAAACCTGTATGTGTGTGTTATTTCCTCGAAAGTAAGGATACCCAGAGAGAATAGATTAGCCACCCAGACCTGAATCCAATGGAACATGGCTGGGATGTCTTAGGGAGACGTATCACCACTCGACAGAACAAGTCTACTAAATATCTGATTTCTACCTTTGTCTGGAAATCTATTAAAATTTGATCACAAGATTTGTGAACAGACAGACAGAAAAATATAAAAATCAAGATAAATGAAAGTTTTTATGTTTTGAAGATGATTTGTTGGAAGTTGGTTTGTAAAAATATATGGCTACATCATAAGCTAATTTTTTATTTAGTACCCGACGTTTTAGTGACTTTCTGCCACTCTCCTCAAGGTTTGTTGTTGCCATAAAAGCTTTTTAACATACGACATTTTTCTCTATATCTTTCTCTACCATTATCAAACTCTATCAAATAACTTGACAACTAATGTTGTGGAAATGGATAAAAGAGATAGAGGATGTTCAATTCTCAGAATTTCCATTTAGAAACGTAGTCGACTTCTTGAGTCACCCAGGCTTAGATCATCAAAGGAAATTGGGGATTTTCTTGCACATGTGTAGGCGGTGATCTATTTTTGATACCCCGCATCTCTCAGTGTTCAACTTTAAAATATATGTTTAGAACATGTGTACATCGTACAGGCACCATGGGGAAATTCGAATGGATGTCTATACACTAATGGACAAAACTTAGGGAGGGGAACTCTTTGATGTCGCCTGTCGTCTTCTTTTTTTGAAGAGACAAAGGCAATTTTGTTCACATTTAGTTATCTCGTGTGACTTCAATAAAGGTCAACCTTTTCAGAGTTATTGTCTGAATCCCGATATATATGTTAAAATGTACACCTTCCTTAAGTTTTATCCATGAGCATATAAATACATATTCGAAACAAATAGATATACGTTAATTTCATTACAGATTATTACAGATATAAATACACATAGAGTATGTCTTTTAAAAGTGGCAATATTGCTTGATATTTTGTAGGTAGCAATGGAGTCACTCCTACCATCCTTCTTCAGCAGCTACCACAAGTCATGGGATCTTCCCATCTCACTGATAGTCTCCCCGGTCTTCTCACCACATGTCTTGGTCATGGGATCTTCCCATCTCACTGATGGTCTCCCCGGTCTTCTCACCACATGTCTTGGTCATGGTATCTTCCCATCTCACTGATGGTCTCCCTGGTCTTCTCACCACATGTCTTGGTCCTGGGATCTTCCCATCTCACTGATGGTCTCCCTGGTCGTCTCACCACATGTCTTGGTCGTGGGATCTTCCCATCTCACTGATGGTCTCCCCGGTCTTCTCACCACATGTCTTGGTCAAGGGATCTTCCCATCTCACTGATAGTCTCCCCGGTCTTCTCACCACATGTCTTGGTCATGGGACCTTCCCATCTCACTGATGGTCTCCCCGATCTTCTCACCACATGTCTTGGTCAAGGGATCTTCCCATCTCACTGATAGTCTCCCCGGTCTTCTCACCACATGTCTTGGTCATGGGATCTTCCCATCTCATTGATGGTCTCCCCGGTCTTCTCACCACATGTCTTGGTCATGGGACCTTCCCATCTCACTGATGGTCTCCCCGGTCTTCTCACCACATGTCTTGGTCAAGGGATCTTCCCATCTCACTGATAGTCTCCCCGGTCTTCTCACCACATGTCTTGGTCATGGGATCTTCCCATCTCATTGATGGTCTCCCCGGTCTTCTCACCACATGTCTTGGTCAAGGGATCTTCCCATCTCACTGATGGTCTCCCCGGGTTTCTCACCACATGTCTTGGTCATGGGATCTTCCCATCTCACTGATGGTCTCCCCGGTCTTCTCACCACATGTCTTGGTCATGGGATCTTCCCATCTCACTGATGGTCTCCCCGGTCTTCTCACCACATGTCTTGGTCATGGGATCTTCCCATCTCACTGATGGTCTCCCCGGTCTTCTCACCACATGTCTTGGTCATGGGATCTTCCCATCTCACTGATAGTCTCCCCGGTCTTCTCACCACATGTCTTGGTCATGGGATCTTCCCATCTCACTGATGGTCTCCCCGGTCTTCTCACCACATGTCTTGGTCATGGGATCTTCCCATCTCACTGATGGTCTCCCCGGTCTTCTCACCACATGTCTTGGTCATGGGATCTTCCCATCTCACTGATGGTCTCCCCGGTCTTATAACCACATGTCTTGATCATGGGATCTTCCCATCTCACTGATGGTCTCCCCGGTCTTCTCACCACATGTCTTGATCCTGGGATCTTCCCATCTCACTGATGGGCTCCCCTGTCTTATCACCACATGTCTTGGTCCTGGGAGCTTCCCATCTCACTGATGGGCTCCCCTGTCTTATCACCACATGTCTTGGTCCTGGGATCTTCCCATCTCACTGATGGGCTCCCCGGTCTTCTCACCACATGTCTTGGTCCTGGGATCTTCCCATCTCACTGATGGTCTCCCCTGTCTTCTCACCACATGTCTTGGTCCTGGGATCTTCCCATCTCACTGATGGGCTCCCCTGTCTTATCACCACATGTCTTGGTCCTGGGATCTTCCCATCTCACTGATGGGCTCCCCTGTCTTATCACCACATGTCTTGGTCGTGGGACCTTCCCATCTCACTGATGGTCTCCCCGGTCTTCTCACCACATGTCTTGGTCATGGAATCTTCCCATCTCACTGATGGTCTCCCCGGTCTTCTCACGACAAGCAAAAAAACTAATAAAAAGAAGTTTTCTAGACAATAACGTTCAGCCATTGATGTTTTGTGTTTTACTGACTCGATTGTATATCTACTCTATTAGAAGAACTCATATTCTCACAACATTCTGTCGCCATAACTGTGGGCAAAAATCATATTGACAAACGGCCAGAACAGCCCAAAACCGGTAACCACACGAGGAAATAGTTAACATTAACTAACCAGATTCGTTTTTGCCAACGTAAATCGAAAACATTGCGCACAGATTAACCACTGATTATATAATCCTGTTTGATTTGATTGCTCCTTCTATTGATCAGGATATGGCTTTCATACACCTGAGTACTGGGTTTCCACGATATTTCAGATATATTTAACGTCATTTCTGATAACCTTATCCCTCTTTTTACGATATTTTTGCTGGTCCCGGTTCCTAGGCATCTTTTTGATACTATTCGGTATAGAATGTGTTTCATAGCCCAAAACTCCAAATTGTATAGGTATTGCGAAATTGTAACGTAACTAATGGCTTATTATTATATCTCAGGTGAGTCGGTGTCCTAAGACTTGAGTACCTCCTCAATCATTTGCTCTAAGGGGATCTATCCATAGCCATAGTCTGGTGGGAAGATGCTATCTTGGTTCAGTTGGTTCATTGGTTGAGAATTTTAATTGTGAAATGATGGGTGTGGTTTTGCCCCTTGCTTTCTTCATTCATGTGATGTTGACCCAAAGTAAGTCTAAGGGGATCTATCCATAGCCATAGTCTGGTGGGAAGATGCTATCTTGGTTCAGTTGGTTCATTGGTTGAGAATTTTAATTGTGAAATGATGGGTGTGGTTTTGCCCCTTGCTTTCTTCATTCATGTGATGTTGACCCAAAGTAAGTTTATCCATCTTCAGGAGCAGTTTCCAACTTCAAGGACAAGTAAATGCCCTCCTCCATATCAGGATGGAGACTTAGCCCGGTCTCTGTTCTGCCTCCTCCTGACTTAGCTGATCTAGGACGTTGTCCAACCACTGTCACGTGGTAGGGGTTTGTCTTACTAGGAGCGGGACCTAATGGTGAGACGTTTCCCTTTCTCCTGTAATACTTTTATTTGAGGGGGAGTGCTTCATCTGGTTATCTTAAATCAACATATGTTTCAGATTTTGGAATTATTTTAAACAAACTCGATGCCAGCATTAAAACTTCTAGTAAAGAAATTGGTGGCGTAATGGTTTAGACGACATCTCAACATGGGAATGAATCCCGTTTAGGGGGCACCTTTTTCCACCGCAAATAATATATATGCATACTATCACAAAGTATATATTTACATATTATCGCAAAGTATATATTTACATACTTTCACAAAGAATATATTTACATACTTTCACAGAGAATATATTTACATACTTTCACAGAGAATATATTTACACATACATACACTATCACAAGGAATATATTTACATACATACTACCACAAAGTATATATTTACATACTACCACAAACTATATATTTACATACTACCACAAAGTATAAATACATATTAAGGCTGACTAGATAAGCAGAACTCGCGGGTAACGTAGACCTGATCAATAGTTTATTTCTAAAATTTTCAAACACACATTGCGTAGGTAATTGCAGACAATATATTAAAACAATGACTCACACTTTCTACGCACATACCTTCTCTATAATTTATTGAAATTACACAGAGAGACTTAAGGAAAAGCGCTTGTTTAAAAGTATTTAACTCGAAAGCTTGCAAATTTATATAAATTATTGATGAAATCTATTGCGAGGGAGTTACGTGATTCATTGTTGTAATAGAATTCAAACAGAAGACACACGGATGACTCCTTTACTGTATAAAAGGTACTCAGGACCTTTCTGTACAAGGTCAGTCTAAGCAAGGTCATCATCTTTACTGACCACGTTGTGGCAGATAGTATAGTCTAGCAAACAGGCAACTTGGATGTTGAGGATGGAATTATTCAATTCTTACCTTTCAATCCTAAAGGACCAATTGTTACAATTAGTGGACTGGTGAATCACACAGATTTAGAATGGCTTGGCTCAATAGTTTCTAACGTCCCATCCCAGTTTGTCGGGAAACAGTTATGTAAATCTATTGTTTGTGATATAGAAATCTAAGTTATGTAAATTTATTTGTATGATTAATCAATATATATTTAAATATCGTTTTGAAAATAGAGCAATCCATACTTAAATCATTAGATAGTAAAAAATACATATATTGGATTGAATAAAAGATTTATTTGCCAATATTTCGGCTGGCTGAACGCCAACCTTTATCACTACTTTGTATTTTAAATTATTTCAACTGTGAAATTATAACACTATGCGGCGCTTAGTTTGTGTATACAAAGATGTAATGCCTCGATAAAGGTTGGCATTCAGCAAGCCGAAATATTGGCAAAATCAGCAACTTCAGTTTCACGATAAAGAGAGGCCTTTTCCTTAAATATATATATATATCTTCATTGGTGGCGCCCACCGCGGGAAAGACTCCGCCACCGATGGACTGCAAGAGTTCATTCCCACAGAGATGGCAGGTCGATGTGATGGCTGGTGTTACCCACCTCAAGACCAAAATGGTATTTGTAGATGGTAGCCTTCGCTACAGCTGTTTTCTTCAGAGAGATATCATAGAAAAATCTCTTTCAATAAAAAATAATAGAAAATGTTTGTTTACTTGGTTTAAATCCCCAAAATATACATTCAAATAATACAACAGATTTCTAAAGATGAGTTTCTTTTGTTTAATGTAATCTCAAGCTTTCAGGCATTCCTGCCCTTCTACAGGGGTATTTAAACATATTAGTACTTTATTTTGCTCCATCTATCGGAATAAATATCAACTATTCTCGTTGATTTTTGATTATTCCAGAATTGACCAAATACCCATTCTTGATTAATCAAGAAAAGCTAACCACGGACGCTTTTCGGGATATAATACTTGTAATAAAAGCCTGTTTTTTTGTGATAAACATAAACAAAAGACACTAGAGTCTGTTTACAGATTTGAATCCTGAAAATACTTGATCATTTATGGTAGATATGGCTGTTTTTTTGGAGATAAAATATGATGAAGAACTACATAACTTATGTAACACAGATGCCTACACAAATCTTACGTGAATACAACAGCAGTCAAGAATGCAGCCGAACAACATCCACCTACGCAGAAGTAGCAGACAATAAATGCCAAAAGGATGAGTAACATTCCCGGATGGAACAAGCTGTCTGAAGTCAGCTTCCATATCAATTACTTGTATTAACTTGTAATATTGGACTTTATTGTCGCTTGGTTGTTTTACCGCAAGTCTTAATATTTTTAATTAAAAAGGCATATATTGGATCAAAATATCATTTATTTTACCTATTTAATTAAAAATATGCCATATATACCTTTAATATATGCCTTTTTAATTAAAGATTTATTTATGGATTGCTCTATTTTAAAAAGTCTTAATAAACGTCATTTACGATACAGACGAACTATGCATTGAAATATTAAGAATGTAAATATTTAGAATATTTGATAAATTTTGTAACACAGAATGTATATTAAGACATCTCTTGATCGTGTAATTAAAAATTCCTAATAACTTACTCCATCTATCGGAATAAATATGAACTGATCATTGATTTCTTTAATTATTCCATAATAGGCCTAATATTCTTTTTTGATTAACCAAGAAAATGTATTTGGTCAATTCTGGAAATTTTAATTTTATTTTTATATACGCATATTATATTATACACTCATGGACAAAACTTAAGGAAGTGGAAAGCCCTTGATAATTATCGCCGATCGTCTGTTGTTTTTAAGGAGATAGAGAAAATATTGTTCACACTTAGGTCACCTTCAATAAAGGTCACTGTAATATCTTTCAGAGTTATAATCCCGATATACATGCTAAAAGGTACAACTTCCTTAAGTTCTGTCTATGAGTGTATATTATAAATATTATTTTAACTATAAACAAGCTAATATTTAATATATTGTGAATTTTAGAAAATTATTTATATATTAGTTCATATTATATATAGCAAATTTTCTATCAAAATATATATTGATGAAAGTATATAAATGACTTATCACTGCAAGGTTTTTTAAAAATATATTTTTATAAGAAAAAAAAAAGCTTACAGTAAAAAAAATTATATAATTTTATGAGCACACACATAGAGAGTATATCCAGCAAATTTAAAATATTATATACATCAATATTGCATATATACATACATATATATTGCATATTTACATTGCATATATTGCATATGTACATTGCATATATGTGCAATAATACACGTTCAGATACTTGCCTTTACAAATTAACAAAAATCAACAAGGAATCCAGGACTAAGTTCCTTTAACTATTTTATAGTTCTCTAGTTTTCTTTACGGCCAACATGTCCTTCAACAGAAGAACTAGAAGTATGACTTACAACTAACTATACATACCGTATATATATATGTTATATAAAAATATTATTTTATTTTAAATTATAATTTCATAGATTCAAATACTCTGCTAAATCGACCGCCAGAGGTCACTCTTCCCCTATAAAAACTCGTTGTTGTTTTATCCCAATGGCCGGCTCAAAAATTTTGTACATTATGTAAATAATCTTTTGTTTTCTTTGTTCTACTCGTCTTAAGCCAGGCAGTACTTTTATCAAACCATGTTTTTTTATATATATTCCTTTTGTTCAATAAAAGAAATCTCTGATAATAGATTATTCATCAATTCATCTTTATTTATTTATAACATATATATATATATATGCAATTTTAACATCAGTAATCCACACAAATTGATGAAATAAATTATTATGTTAGTTATACAAATTTAAAAACTAAGTTTTCAATTCGTTAAAAAATTCCTAAGAAATAATTTATCCATGTTATCAATGACCCATTTACCTCCAACATTCTAACTTTGTTTATTGCGTCATAACTTGACGTAAACTTTGTCGCGATTATTTTGTGACAAATTTATTATTACTCCCTTCATCTATTCTATTGGCCACTTACAACCTACCCATTATTTAATCTATTAATTTCAAGATTATAGAATGAAGAATGAACTAGTTGTTTGTGAACTTAACGATTTGATTTCCGATAAAAAATATATATATTTAAAGTTCAATTCATTTTGTAAATACATTCTAAACTTTCTACAAAATCTGGATCTCTAATGTTTTCATGCGTTGAATAATGTAAATAACTTATGTAAATAAACTTTTCTCCTTGTTTGGCGCAAGTATCCCTTGCGGGATATATCGCTTTGGAAATAAAATAATTAGAATAATTGTAATTAATTTAAAATTATTTGCCCAAAATGCTCTAGAAAACACTTATAGCATCTTTTTTTTTAACGTCTGGTCTTTTTTTATAGTTTTGATATTATCGTCTGATTATAATTATTCCTATCATTTAGAGAATATATTGATTTAAAAACTTTATTTAATAATTGCGTGTAGATATACACTCATAGACAAAACTTAAAAAAGTGGAAAGTCTTTGATATCGCCGGTCGTCTATTTATTTATTGAAGGAGACAGAGGTAATATTGTTCACACTTGGTTATCTCGTGTGCTTTCAATAAAGGTCACTGTAATATATTTCAGAGTTATTGTCTCAATCCCGATATACATGCTAACAGGTACAACTTCCTTAAATTTTGTCTAGGCTTGGAGTATGTATGTGTGATCTTTAAATTTTATAAATATTATAAGCTAAAAATTATTTATATACCAAAATATTTAGATGACTAAAACAATTATAAACACAAATAGAATATAATTTAAAGTTTTGAAAATAGAGCAATCCTTAAATAAATCTTTATATAAAAAGGCATATATTGGATAAAAATATAATTTATTTTACCAATATTTCAGTTGGCTGAACGCCAACCTTTATCATTATTGTTGACACACTTTAAAATGTTATAAAACCTTGATAAAGGTTGGCGTTCAGCCAACTGAAATATTGGTAAAATAAATTATATTTTGATCCTATATATGCCTTTTTAATTAAATAATTTTAAGTATCTTTAATAAAAAAATAGCACATGATCACAAACAATTAATTGCAGAAGAACCACAATGATATTTAAGGAAGGATTTGTAAGAAGCTTTATTGATGGTGTCTAAAGGTGAGGTGCCCCAGATGGCATTGTTTATTTTTGATGATGTAACGGGGACATTCCTAACCTAACCTAACCTTACCTTACCTCTTTCAATATCATTAATATTTAAAATATGTAAATAATAATTTGTATATAAAAATAGTATATATCATCAATTTATTATCATGATAATCCTGTTGAAGGACTGACAAGTCCGAAAGCTTGAAAATAAAAATTTGAACAAGAAACTTAACCCTGGAAGCTTTATTATTTTTATTTATTTTATAATACTAACCTAACCTAACCTAACCTGGATACGAGGTATAGGAGCGCCATCTGTATATAAGAACAAGAACAATTTAAAGCTATTTTAGTTTTTGGCTTCTATTTTGACGGGAAAGGCGACATTTCTTTTAATAGATCATTATCCTCCCGGAAAATTTAGCATCTTTATTTTGGCTTTATATATGGCTTAGTCACTTTACCTTCGGCGGATTGTGAGTATTCCATTTGTTTCATTGTGGATCTCATGGAATATAAAGTCCGCCCTAGACTGACGAGGGCCATTAGTCCGAAACCATGGTCTCTAAGTGGACGCTTCTCAGTTTGCCAAAGCTGGTGTTGTGACTCGCATTCGAAATGTAGGTTTCCAATGGTTTCATTCAGATGCACAAAATGTTATAGGGTTATTATATTTCACATAACCTAACCCAATTTGCTATGGATAATTGTAAAATAATGCGCATAATACATCAAAGAGAGTATTTGCAATTAAATTTCTTAATTAATTCTAATTGGCAAGCTTTCGAACTTTAGCTCATTATCAGGAAAAATGTTTCGCAAAAACGTACAATAAACAAATTCAGTCCAAATTCGCTTTGCTTAACCTAAACTAACTAAACATAATTAGACTAAATTTAGGGACCAATGCCTAGTCCGTACCCTTTACATTCATATTTTGATGTCGCTGGTCGTCTGTTTTTCTGAAGAAGACAGAGGCAATTTTGTTCACAATTGGTTATCTTGTGTGTCTTCAATAAAGGGCACTATGCATCAAATATCTTTAAGAGTTATTGTCTGAATCCTGATATACATGCTAAAAGGTATAACTTCCTTAAGTTTTGTCCATGAGTGTATATTGAAAGAGACAGAGGCAATTTTGTTCACAATTGGTTATCTTGTGTGTCTTCAATAAAGGGCACTATGTATCAAATATCTTTCAGAGTATACAATTTCCTTAAGTTTTGATCCATGAGTGTACTTCTTTAACCAATAAAAAGAAACTTATTGTGAAAGAGGAATTATACTTTTATTTTGCTTATCCCAAATACACGTGGTACAGGCCATGATAGGCGACTGCTTTTACTGTAAGTGCACCACATGTCTACACATGTGAAAAGCAGTTCGACTTTGCACTTACAAATGTGCCAGAGCCCCGTTTGGTTACTTGCACTCGCTGGTGGGTTGGACTTTTGCAAGAATCGGGGGCCATTGGAGCATTTTTTAAACAGAAAAAAAAAGTAACCAATGAGGGAATCGAACCCGGGTCGTAGTGGTCGAAAACCAACGGTTTAGCCCATTCTTCCACTGACCCCCTATTATAAATTTACTTATATCATATAATCTATAAATACAGAAAGGTAACTTCGTAAGATTTTTTCCAAAACCACAATTCAGCTTGCTCCTTTCAACCAAGTGCTCCATGCTGAAGTGATAGCCTTAATTAGGGTACTTGAGGATGGGAGTTCACTGCCTGACCACCTAAACATTGTCGTGAAGTTGGACAACAAATCTGTAGTGTCTCAGCTGTAAATAATATCTACCTCTCTAAACTCATTGTAGATGAGCATCATCAGTACAATTAATCAACAAGGCAGAAAGTCAGTTATTCGGGTCAAAGATCACAATAAGTATTTAAACAATATTTCCACAGAATAATTATTTTGAATACTCTGTTGTTTATCAAAATACGAAATTATTAAAGACGCGTATGCTTCTTTTAAAAATAAAACAATTTCTTTTGCCCTTACTGCAATGGAAAAATTTATGGGAGGGCCTGGCTCATCAGTGGTGAACCCTCCCAGCGGTTTCGCCAGTTTAATCTACCATACCGCTGTTATATTGAATTTTTGGAACTTCCTTTTATAGTGATACTGTTGGTAGACTCTTGGAATGGACTCTTGTTGTTTATCATCATAAATATTTGCATAGTCATCACCCCTTACCATGCTTGCATATTATCACTTGTAAATTAAATTATAAAATAGTTGTACATTCTAATCAATAAATTATTTTTATCAAACGTTTGTAATACTTGTTATCACTACCATGACAATGTCAAGGCAGATGACCTTGTTAACAGGAACCCAACATTATGTGTTCGCTTCCTAAAACATACAAACTTGTTTCGCAAAATAGTTTTGAAAAAAGAATTGCTGAAGAGGAAAACTAGGAAAAACTTAGGAGAGAAAATGAAGCATTTAGCTATGATCATATTTAAAAGTTTGGCCTTTCGCCATTATCCTTAAAGAGAAATAATGTTCTTTATTCTTATTCTCATCGTGAAGCATGTTTAATAACTGGCCATACTTGGATAAATGTGTTTTCGAGCAGAATGGATGAAATATGATGATCCAACATGTTATTTTTGTGCATCTAATAGTGAATGAAACCATTGGAAACCTACATTTTGACTACGAACCACAACACCAGCTTTGGCAAACTGAGAAGCGTCCACCTAGAGACCATGGTTTCGGGCTAATGGCCCTCGTTAGTCTAGGGCGGACTTTATTCCATGAGATCCACAATGAAACAAATGGAATGCTCACAATCCTCCAAAGGTAAAGTGACTAAGCCATATATATAGCCAAAATAAAGATGCAAATTTTTCCGGGAAGATAATGATCTATAAATAAAATGTCGCCTTTCCCGTCAAAATAGAAGCCAAAAACCGCATCTAGCGTTTTAATGTTGTGTGTGTATATACACACATGTATATATTCTTTTTAAAAAAGAGGCTTATTTTGGATCTATTAAGAGATTATTTTAAGATTTATAAAAACAACATCAATAAAAATATTAATGCCCCGGATTTTTCTTATCTACACTTCATTATTTCCTCATAATCCCCAAGCACATCTGTACAATATTTAATCGCTTTCAAGTTGTTTAAGTTTATTTAATCTGAAATATCGCATTTCCTTATTTCCTCAAATAGCCGACAATTCACATATTGAAATGTAATCCCTTGTGTCTAATTAAAATGATAATTAAGACTTCCAGGAATGTGAGTTTCTTTTGGGATTTTATTGATTTTCTCTCTTTTCTTGTTCTTAAAAGCCTTCTATTCTACAGGGGATACACTCATGGACAAAACTTGAGGAAGTTGTACCTTTTAGAATGTATATCGGGATTCAGACAATACACTCATAGACAAAACTTGAGGAAGTGTACCTTATAGCATGTATATCGGGATTCAGACAATACACTCATAGACAAAACTTGAGGAAGTTGTACCTTTTAGAATGTATATCGGGATTCAGACAATACACTCATAGACAAAACTTGAGGAAGTGTACCTTTTAGCATGTATATCGGGATTCAGACAATACACTCATAGACAAAACTTGAGGAAGTGTACCTTTTAGCATGTATATTGGGATTCAGACAATACACTCATAGACAAAACTTGAGGAAGTGTACCTTTTAGCATGTATATCGGGATTCAGACAATACACTCATAGACAAAACTTGAGGAAGTGTACCTTCTAGCATGTATATCGGGATTCAGACAATACACTCATAGACAAAACTTGAGGAAGTGTACCTTTTAGCATGTATATCGGGATTCAGACAATGCACTCATAGACAAAACTTGAGGAAGTGTACCTTTTAGCATGTATATCGGGATTCAGACAATACACTCATAGACAAAACTTAAGGAAGTTGTACCTTTTAGCATGTATATCGGGATTCAGACAATACACTCATTGACAAAACTTAAGGAAGTTGTTCCTTTTAGCATGTATATCAGGATTCAGACAATACACTCATAAACAAAACTTAAGGAAGTTGTTCCTTTTAGCATGTATATCAGGATTCAGACAATACACTCATGAACAAAACTTAAGGAAGTTGTTCCTTTTAGCATGTATATCAGGATTCAGACAATACACTCATGGACAAAACTTAAGGAAGTTGTACCTTTAAGCATGTATATCGGGATTCAGACAATACACTCATGGACAAAACTTAAGGAAGTTGTTCCTTTTAGCATGTATATCAGGATTCAGACAATACACTCATCTCTAAAACTTAAGGAAGTTGTACCTTTTAGCATGTATATCGGGATTCAGACAATACACTCATGGATAAACTTAAGGAAGTTGTTCCTTTTAGCATGTATATCAGGATTCAGACAATACACTCATGGATAAACTTAAGGAAGTTGTTCCTTTTAGCATGTATATCAGGATTCAGACAATACACTCATGGATAAACTTAAGAAGGTTGTTCCTTCTAGCATGTATATCAGGATTCAGACAATACACTCATGGATAAACTTAAGGAAGTTGTACCTTTTAGCATGTATATCAGGATTTAGACAATACACTCATGGATAAACTTAAGGAAATTGTACCTTTTAGCATGTATATCAGGATTCAGACAATACACTCATGGATAAACTTAAGGAAGTTGTACCTTTTAGCATGTATATCAGGATTCAGACAATACACTCATGGATAAACTTAAGGAAGTTATACCTTTTAGCATGTATATCAGGATTCAGACAATACACTCATGGATAAACTTAAGGAAGTTGTACCTTTTAGCATGCATATCAGGATTCAGACAATACACTCATGGATAAACTTAAGGAAGTTGTACCTTTCAGCATGTATATCGGGGTTCAGACAATACACTCATGGATAAACTTAAGGAAGTTGTTCCTTTTAGCATGTATATCAGGATTCAGACAATACACTCATGGACAAAACTTAAGGAAGTTGTTCCTTTTAGCATGTATATCAGGATTCAGACAATACACTCATGGACAAAACTTAAGGAAGTTGTTCCTTTTAGCATGTATATCAGGATTCAGACAATACACTCATGGACAAAACTTAAGGAAGTTGTTCCTTTTAGCATGTATATCAGGATTCAGACAATACACTCATGGACAAAACTTAAGGAAGTAGTTCCTTTTAGCATGTATATCGGGATTCAGACAATACACTCATGGACAAAACTTAAGGAAGTTGTTCCTTTTAGCATGTATATCAGGATTCAGACAATACACTCATCTCTAAAACTTAAGGAAGTTGTACCTTTTAGCATGTATATCGGGATTCAGACCATACACTCATGGACAAAACTTAAGGAAGTTGTTCCTTTTAGCATGTATATCAGGATTCAGACAATACACTCATGGACAAAACTTAAGGAAGTTGTTCCTTTTAGCATGTATATCGGGATTCAGACAATACACTCATGGACAAAACTTAAGGAAGTTGTTCCTTTTAGCATGTATATCAGGATTCAGACAATACACTCATCTCTAAAACTTAAGGAAGTTGTACCTTTTAGCATGTATATCGGGATTCAGACAATACACTCATGGATAAACTTAAGGAAGTTGTTCCTTTTAGCATGTATATCAGGATTCAGACAATACACTCATGGATAAACTTAAGGAAGTTGTTCCTTTTAGCATGTATATCAGGATTCAGACAATACACTCATGGACAAAACTTAAGGAAGTTGTTCCTTTTAGCATGTATATCAGGATTCAGACAATACACTCATGGACAAAACTTAAGGAAGTTGTTCCTTTTAGCATGTATATCGGGATTCAGACAATACACTCATGGACAAAACTTAAGGAAGTTGTTCCTTTTAGCATGTATATCAGGATTCAGACAATACACTCATCTCTAAAACTTAAGGAAGTTGTACCTTTTAGCATGTATATCGGGATTCAGACAATACACTCATGGATAAACTTAAGGAAGTTGTTCCTTTTAGCATGTATATCAGGATTCAGACAATACACTCATGGATAAACTTAAGGAAGTTGTTCCTTTTAGCATGTATATCAGGATTCAGACAATACACTCATGGATAAACTTAAGGAAGTTGTTCCTTTTAGCATGTATATCAGGATTCAGACAATACACTCATCTCTAAAACTTAAGGAAGTTGTACCTTTTAGCATGTATATCGGGATTCAGACAATACACTCATGGATAAACTTAAGGAAGTTGTTCCTTTTAGCATGTATATCAGGATTCAGACAATACACTCATGGACAAAACTTAAGGAAGTTGTTCCTTTTAGCATGTATATCAGGATTCAGACAATACACTCATGGACAAAACTTAAGGAAGTTGTTCCTTTTAGCATGTGTATATCAGGATTCAGACAATACACTCATCTCTAAAACTTAAGGAAGTTGTACCTTTTAGCATGTATATCGGGATTCAGACAATACACTCATGGATAAACTTAAGGAAGTTGTTCCTTTTAGCATGTATATCAGGATTCAGACAATACACTCATGGATAAACTTAAGGAAGTTGTTCCTTTTAGCATGTATATCAGGATTCAGACAATACACTCATGGATAAACTTAAGAAGGTTGTTCCTTCTAGCATGTATATCAGGATTCAGACAATACACTCATGGATAAACTTAAGAAGGTTGTTCCTTCTAGCATGTATATCAGGATTCAGACAATACACTCATGGATAAACTTAAGAAGGTTGTTCCTTCTAGCATGTATATCAGGATTCAGACAATACACTCATGGATAAACTTAAGGAAGTTGTTCCTTTTAGCATGTATATCAGGATTCAGACAATACACTCATGGATAAACTTAAGAAGGTTGTTCCTTCTAGCATGTATATCAGGATTCAGACAATACACTCATCTCTAAAACTTAAGGAAGTTGTACCTTTTAGCATGTATATCGGGATTCAGACAATACACTCATGGATAAACTTAAGGAAGTTGTTCCTTTTAGCATGCATATCAGGATTCAGACAATACACTCATGGATAAACTTAAGAAGGTTGTTCCTTCTAGCATGTATATCAGGATTCAGACAATACACTCATGGATAAACTTAAGGAAGTTGTACCTTTTAGCATGTATATCGGGATTCAGACAATACACTCATGGACAAAACTTAAGGAAGTTGTACCTTTCAACATGTATATCGGGATTCAGACAATACAATCATGGACAAAACTTAAGGAAGTTGTACCTTTTAGCATGTATATCGGGATTCAGACAATACACTCATGGACAAAACTTAAGGAAGTTGTACCTTTTAGCATGTATATCGGGATTCAGACAATACTCATGGACAAAACTTAAGGAAGTTGTACCTTTCAGCATGTATATCACATACACACACAAAGCTTTATTAAGACCACCGGTCTTATACAGATTCACCACAGGAAGAAAGGATTCATAGATGGAGCTCCTGTACTCCAGGCAGCGCAGCACCCAACAACAGCCTCCTGGTCCGACACATGTCTAATGACCACACGTTCCTTTCGTGCATTTTACCATGTATATCGGGATACAGACAATAACTCTGAAAGATATTACAGTGACCTTTATTGAAGACATACGAGAGAGATAACCAAGTGTGAACAAAATTGTCTCTGTCTTCTTAAAAACAGACGACCAGCGATATCAAAATATGAAACTTACTTAGGTCTTGTCCATCAATGTATGTATATTAACTTGATACACAGAGTAAATTTGCTTATTTTATTTGTATTTTACGTTAGTATAGAGAGTTATCCTGCAAAAAGGTCTTTACGCCAGAAAATTAGAGATACATAAACACAGAACATAAGCAAGTTGGATACAGGTTGGCTATTGTCTGAATTTTCCAAAACTGTTGTTGCGGGCCTTATTGTTTTTTTACTGGGGTGCTAAACAAAATGCAATGTGTTTTAATGTATATTTAAAGGGAGAGGTGCCTCTTTTTGTAAACAAATCCATATGTATATTTACATATTATCTCTCTCACTTAAGGTATATATGTAAATAACTCCAACAGATACTTGTGAAACTGTAGAATTGTTTCTATTGATGAACGATTAGAAATATTGAGAAGAAAATAATTCTGTATTAGATAGATACAAGGAAAGCTTCTTCTTTTGAATGTGTTCTCTTTATGAAATACGATAATTTTAGAGGTATACATTCATGGAAAAACTAGAAAAAATTGAAAGTCTTTGATGTCGCCGGTCATCTGCTTTTTTTTTTTTATTTTTGAAGGAGACAGAGGCAATTTTGTTCACACTTGGTTATCTCGTATGTCTTCAATAAAAGTCACTGTAATATCTTTCAGAGTTATTGTGTCTCAATCCCGATATACATGTTAAAAGGTACAACTTCCTTAAGTGTATTTAGATGTCAATTTTAAAATTTTCAGTCAAGTATATATTGCTTATAATAAAAATAGTCAAAATTACTTCTAGACATATAATTTGGAGTAGCCGCTGAGAAGGTTGACCACTGATGAGCTAAGCCCTCTAATCTAATATTTTATATCATCGCCGTAAGCTCTGTAGAGGTGTAGTTATACTAAAAATAACACAATTGCCTGTTTAATATCCTTATTTCATATTGGCAAGGCAGTAGAGGACAAACCAGTTGAAGTAAGGTACAGGGGGAGCTGTCTAAAGATATGTCTAAACCACTACAATTGTGTAGTAAAGAATATGTAAAAAGAAGGAAAATAAATATCAACCAAACGTAAAAATGAATTTCCGGCAGCCGAGATTAAGTCATCACTCCGTTTGGTAAGATAAACTCTTCTATCGTGTATTTTATATATATATTTTATCCCAGACGACTCTTATTTTCATTAATCTTATCATCATTAATATTATCATTTACTCCTAATCTTTTAATGACATAATTCATTTAATCCCTAAAAAAATAGAAAGTCATTTATAATATTATTTCCATGTTTTGATTTGAACTGAAGTATGTCAGACGGTAATTTTGGGGTTTATATGTAAATAAGTCGTTTGCATATATATGTTAGGTAAATACATTAGTTTAATGTATTTTATGTCAGTTAAAATAAATATTTTAAAGATAAAAATATTAATTAGTTTTAATTATATTAATTAATTAGAGAGAATATAGAAAGACACATTAGTTCATTTTTTTAAAAATTCAAATGAAAATATCTGTGAATATATTTTAATAATAAAATATCAATGAATATAAATAATCAAACTAAAAACAATAAAATTGGCCACATTGTTTTGTTGTTCTAAATAAAATAGATCAATATTTTGATTAAACAAGAATGAGCTTTAAATTTCTTTTGGTTTTAAAATATTCTTTATTAATAACTAATATTATACTCTATTGTTAAAAATAATGATAAATGAACTAATTTTGTTGTAAATATTTGATGACAATGTTTCCTTCTTTCTCCATATTAATATCTTATGACTATTCTTTACGGTCTATAAAATTATTGTAAATATGTATATAGACAACAGTAGAAACATACATTATGTCTGCTCAAGTGTCCCTAGGGAGACATAACGCTTTTAAATTCAAATAAAATTTTAAAAAAATTATTATATTAAAAAAAAAATTTAAATAAAATATTTATTGAAAAAGAAAAAGCAATCTCTTTATCATGCAACTTATAGTTGCTGATGGCTTGCGCCATCTATCGGAATAAATATCAACTATTAGTTGATTTTTTTAATTATTCCAGAATTAATAAAGAAAAGCTAACCACGTACGTTGATTAATCAAGAAAGGGTATTTGTCTAATTCTGGAATAATTAAAAAAATCAATGAATAGTTGATATTTATTCCGATAGATGGCGCAAGCCATCAGCAACTTTCAGTTACACGATAAGGAGATGCCTTTTTTTTTTAAAATAATATATGCACCTTATCCCAGGACAATATCACATTTGTACTATTTTTCACAATATTTATTATTATTAAAATATTTATCAAATTCTTTTTCTAGCTAATAATTTATACCGAAACGGCTCCCCCACGTCTCTACTACAGTGAAAATATACATAGGGACTTATACAATATGTAAAATGGGATATTTCAGAGAATATTGAGGTAAAACGTCTTGACCAGTGACCCACATTGTTGTTCTGGTCGTGACTTTGTGTTTCAGCAGACATTGTCTTTTTTTTTTTAGATGGGTAACTCTAGTTGATGTCTGTTCCTTTTCCTCATTGTTTATATTAAATCAAGTTGATCAATTCTATACATTATTATATAGCTATGCAAATATATTTTGAAAAAATTACTACAATGAAAATAATCATTCTTTTGATATACAACAACAACAACAACAACAAAAAGGCTTTTATTAGGGCCCATTGCCCTGTATGGATTCGCCATATACAACAACAAAATAATACAGTATTTTTCCCCCCATTCCACATGTGCATGTGAGCCTTTGTTTGAAAATGGATTATTTTGATATACCACACATTTGAGTTAAGAAAACTATTGTTCAAATATAAACTGTGAAACTGGAGATTCGAACTGCAAAAGTCCAACCTCACCAGTAAGTGTAAATAATTAAACAAGGCTCTGGCACACTTGTAAGTGCAAAATGTGAACTGATTTCTGCATGTATAGACATGTTATGCGCTTACAGTAAAAGGCAATCGCTAACTACCAGCCATGATTATCATGGCCTGTACTATGTGTATTTGAGATAAATAAAAGAAATTACTATAAACAACATAAATACAAGAAAATAAGACCTAATTCATAAATTAATAGTGTATGACGTTTCGACAACAGCATTGTTACTATCATCAGACAAAAGAATAAATGAGAAAAAAATTCTTGTATCTATAATATATACTCCAAATTGTATGATTTATCATTACAAACCACATTATTTATCGTTGGTATTTATTGTAATTTTCGATAAGAGAAGAAATTTTACGACAGTTGAGAGAAATCTCCCCCACAATGACAACTGTGTAAATGTACAACACACATCCATATTCTTCACCCAAAAAAAAAAGCTAGCTTGGGTCTAGTTTACTTTAATAAGGTCTTTTTGAAGTATTACACCATTTCGCCTTTTTTATAGGAGTGTTTTATTTTGTGTGTCACTCACACACAAACACACACTTACACACTCACATGAACTCACACACACACATATACAGTCCTAAAACGTTTATCTTCTGTTCAGTTCCAAAATCACTTTATTAGGTACCACTCAAAAAGAACAACCTAGTTTATGATATTTACAACAATGAATAATATATTAAAAATGGCATATCCTGACCAGGAGCACATGTGCTTTACAGAAGGCAGAGCGCCATCTGGTGGAACAGAAATCAACTAAACATTGATTTAGCCTGTTCCCTGATATTTGGCCAACCCAATTTCTTGATAAATCAAGAAAAACCATCCACGAACGCGTTTAGCGCTTTTGGCGCTCGTCAGCGTGGAGTAAGCTGTACCACTGCGACCAAAAAATGAATAATAGGTGAAGGTTATTCACATATCAAACAAAATGTTAACGTGGGATTCAATCCCGGTTCATGGCTGTCGGGAATCGAGGGTGTTACCTACTCGTCCATCGACTTATATATTCGTTTATCTTCGAAGAGCAACTAACCCCTACACATCTATGTAAATTATTAAATATGTAATTAGGACATATTCAAATTTAAAATAAACAAAATGATAAAGTTAGAAATGTTGCTGGAGCATATTGATGATCTATAAAATAAAGATCACCTCTACCGTCAAAAAAGACGCTAAAACTAAGCGTCATATAATGACCGTCTCCTAGACTGACGAAGGCCATTACCCCGAATGTATGGTCTCAAATAAGCATTCTGAATTTTCCAAAACAGGTGTTGTGGCTTTTTCACCGACCCGAGTCCGTTAGTTTGCAAAGACGGTCAATAGATGGCGCTTAATTTTATCGCCTATTTTGACGGAAGAGAGGTGACCTTTATTTTTATATATTGATCAAGAGATAAAGGTTGGATTACTATGTATATCAATTTCTTTTTTACTGATCCCAAATCCGTAATAATCATGGGGAATAGAAAGAGACTGCTGTTGTTTACTGTAAGTATACCACATGTAAAGCAGTTCAAATTTTGTATTTACAAGTGGTTACTTTTTCTCACTGGTGGGGGTTGAATTTTTTTAAAGAACTGGTGATATTTAAAATAAAAGGATTTAAAAGCACGAATGTTTCTTTTATACATAAAAACAAACTTCTACTGTCCTTACTGCGATGAAAAAATAATTTTATTTGTACTGCTTTTTACATGTGGTGTACTTACAGTAAACAGCAGTCTCTTTCTATTCCCCATGATTATCATGGATATAGGATCAGTAAAAAAGCAGTTGATAAACATAGTAATCCAACCTTTATCTCTTGATCAATATATAAAAATGAAGGTCACCTCTCTTCCGTCAAAATAGGTGACAAAACTATGAGCCATCTATTGACCGTCTTTACAAATTTTATTTTTTCATCGCAGTAAGGACAGTAGAAGTTTGTTTTATGTATAAAAGAAACATTCGTGCTTTTAAATCCTTTTATTTTATATATATAGATGGCGCGTTATTGCTTTGTGTTAAATGGTGATATTGAAACGAAAAAAAAAAAGTTCAATTCGAGATTCGATCCCAGGTTATTGAGACAATATGTAGCCATTGCTCTACTAACCCGATTCTCTATAAAGTGTGGATACTGAAAAATCATATTTTGCTATAATTATTTCAGCATTTTTTGAATTTTTCTACGAATATTGAACTGAAATGTAAATTTATAAATTGAGAAAGATTGAAACTGATTTACTACAATGTCCATATAAGATTATATAAGGTTAAATACAGAATAAATATAAATACATATGATTATATGTTGATAAATGTATGAGAAAGAGAAAGAGAGAGCCTGGCTCATCAGTGTTTTTTTTTTTTGCTTATCCCTAGTACACGTGGTACAGGCCATGATAATCATGGTGGGTAGTTAGCGACTGCTTTTTACTGTAAGCGCACCACATGTCTACATATGTGAAAGCAGTTCGACTTTGTACACTTACAAATGTGCCAGAGCCCTGTTTGATTACTTGCACTCGCTGGTGGGGTTGTACTTTTGCAAGAATCGGGGGGCCCATTGGGGCATTTTCTTTTTTTAAACAGAAAAAAGTGTCCAATGCGGGAATCGAACCAGGGTCGTAGTGGTCGAAAACCAAACGGTTTAACCAGCCTTCCACCGAACCCCTCTCATCAGTGGTAAACCCTCCCAGAAAATGGTCAATTCAATATCTCTACCAGATCACTACCATAATATCCCCACTTCTAGAATCTACAGATAGGGACTGTCTTTGGACGACTGGTATAAACGTCGATTTTCTACAGACACGAACTGGGATCAAATCCCGCATTGGATACTTTTTTTTATCAATAAAAAAATTGCTTCAATCCTTCTCGATTCTTGCAAAAGTCATCCCCTTACATCCCAGTGAGTTCAAATAACCAAACAGGACTCTGACACACTTGTAAATGCAAAAGTCAAACTGCATTTTCCATATGTGTAGTCATGTGGTGCATTTACAGTAAAAGCAGTTACCAACTACTACCCACCATGATTTTCATGGCCTGTACCATGTGTAATAGGGATGATAATAATGATAATAATAAAGCATTTGGAAGTATGAATTCTTAACGCTAGTGTTGAATTAAAGTAGGAAGGTTGAGTTTAAAAGTGATTATTGTAGATAAAAAATACTCTTATCTTTTAACGCTATTTAAAATTAATTGTGTGCAATTATGTTTAAATACTATATCAAAATTACATTATAGTAATAATTAACGATAAAAAATAACATTTTCAGGGTTATATAAGCTTTAAAATAAGTTTATTTTTGTTTCTATTAATTTTGCCCCAACCATATGAAGAAACCGTGAAAGAAATTATTTTGCTATATTGAGAAGGAATCAAGCCCTTCAATATAACAGAGTAATTTCTTCGTATGGTTGGAAAAAAAAATATTAGAAGCAAAAATGTATTTATATAATTTTCATATATTCGAGAATTTACTTTCTAAATTATTTTTCTTTTCAAATACAAAGTTGATATATGTTTTTTTTTTTTTAATATTATTTAAAATATATATATAATCATAGAATATATTGTTATCAAAGTATGTAATGGAAAGAAACATAAAGATAGGTAATTCCAGTGCGACCAGCTGGTTGCGGTAACTAACCGGCGATCTTCTGCGCCCTTGTTACCGGGATCTGATTGGCTGAGCTGTTGTGACGTCACATACATCTACCAATACATGACCTCTCTCACAGTGGTAAGCGTCTAGCCAATCAAATTCGTAATAAACACTAACCCATCAGTAGTGTCTAACTACATCATCCTATCTTTCATTTGACGTAAAATTTTACCTTATCGGTAAAGGTTTGAAAGGGGACTATTTTCTTACCGCTGAGGTGTAACCTTCCGCGCCACTAACGGACTACTTACCGTGTTTTGAAGTGGTCGGTGGTTCTCTCCCGTTCGCCAAAAATAGCTCCTCTGATCTTTGCCGCCAGGTAAGTCTCTGCTGCTATTTTTGGGGACCATCTTTCTCCTATCTTTTGGTATTGTTACATTGATACTCCCGCCCCATCTTTACCACAGCGTAGATCCATTTTTTTTCCTTCTCTCGCTACGTCACAGCATCATAAATATTGCTTCATCACCGCCCATATTTACACAACCCTTTCTTTTTTATCATTTATAAATAACAATTATCAATCAATATCTAATCACTATTTTAGAACATTTGTTCTATAATTTTGCAAAAATATTTTTTTACTATGCAAATGAAAAAAATAATATTTACATAACAGATTATACTGATACTTATTTACATATAACTTAATACCTATATTCAAAGAAAATAATATATAATATATATCATATTATTTATGTTTTTTTAATGCATTGCAAAGGTATTTTTCTTATGTCCCAGATATAAAAAGAATTGATGTCGACAAATAGTATTTTGAAAAAATAATGAATAAATATTATTTAGCCAAAAGATCAAAAGGTTGTTTTGAAATGATCGTTTGGAGACGTCCAGGACGCACGTGTTGATGTCGACCAAATTATTACATAATCCAGCACCATGGTGTTATCGTCTTATCAGCTGTTTTTTTTTTCGTTGCGCCATCTTATCCTGCATTCTCGAACCTAAAGATGTACCTCAAACTAATCGTCTGCTTGAAAAAAAATACTTAGTGATATATGGATTTTTTTTTAAACTTGGGTTTTATCTATTGGTTGCTTTTTTCCCCTTCTTTTTTATACAAAGCCGTAGAAAAAATGTGAGGGTTATAAAATTCCGGAATTAAAAAAAAAATACTAATAAATTCCGTCTTTTAAAAAAAGATTTTGCTTACTTCTTATAGAACAGATTATCTTCTTTTTAAATATACCAAGATATTTAAAACATAAATTTGGTTGTCGTATGCCTTGCTTGTGTTGGAGATGGTTGAACAGGGACGATGGCAAATTAATATCTTACTAAATATTAGGCATATGCAATTTAAAGAAAAAGTTATTAAAAAATTATCAATATTAATTATAATTGGAAATGAATTTAAGGCTATTTGAAAAAGAAAAGTTGGGGGTATTGATGATCACATATGAAAAAACAATTTTTTTAAAAATGTATATTTGTTTTTTATTCTATATTTTTAACCTAGATTTTTTACATTATTATTATTAAAAATATTATAATATATAATGTACGCTTGTAGATAAACTAAATAAATATCGATTATTAATTTGTTATTTTCGGCTTTTTTTATTAAGGTTTCTTAAAGTAATAGTCATATAAATTGTTTAGAAATATGTAATTATGTTTAATATGTTATTTATTTATTTATTTATTTTAATTTGCGGTTTCTCTCCAATATAAACATACACGTATTAATAATAATTATATATATATGTTTTGAAAATAGAGCAATATATAAATAAATCTTTAATTAAAAAGGCATATATTGGATCAAAATATCATTTATGTTACCAATATTTCAGTTGGCTGAATGCAAACCTTTATCAAAGTATTATAACATATTAATTTATATATGTATGTGTGTGAAAAAAAATATTTAAAAATAAATAATAATAATATATATATATGTGTGTCAAGTATGTACATATTATAAAATCACTATGTGTTAGAACATAACTGATCAAAAACTATTTATTCAGTCATTATTATGTAAGTTTATTATATATGTTAATATTATTATGTAAGAATATATATATATATAAAGAAAATAAATACACGATAATATTTTAAAAATATAATATTATAAATAAAGATATAAATATGTAATATACTTGTTTTTTTATTCTTTTTTTTTTTCACTATAAACCTTTGTATGTGCCTATGTACAAAATAATATATTAAATATTTTAATTCAGGTCTTTTTTTTTTAAGATATAGAATACGATACATTTATATTTGAATATATATTGTGATTAATCTAAAATAAAAATAACTATATTTAGAAAAATAGGCATATATTGTATTTTAAAATTTTTATTCTTCCAATTATCTCTCTCTCTCTCTCTCTCTCGATTGGCAATTCGCCTCTTTTTATCGAGGATAATTGTGTCTATGGAAATAAAAGACGTAGACAGGTGTGCCACTCTCGCTTTGCATGATCAAAAAAGGAAGTCTCTCTGAATTTGCTTACCCTCCCCCCTAAATACATATATATATATATATATATATATATACAGTTACGAGCGTCATTCCTCATCTCCTAATCTCCTAATCAATCAACTCTGTCACCGTTTGCTTTTTTTTTTTTTTGGAATGGCGCCCTCCTATTTGTTGGCTACGGTCACGCCACCTTTGCCCCCCCCCCCACTTGCCATTTAACTATTGTGTTGGAGCGGGCTAGTAGATATATAATAACAAAACAAAAATGACCTATCCTGACCCCTCACATGAGCAATTTAAATTGCAGAGGGCGTCATCTAGCGGAATAAAAATTAACTAAACATTGATTTAACTTGTTTAATAATATATGGCCAATCCAATTTCTAGATAAATCAAGAAAATATTTCTATTTTTTTCTTTTTTTTTTACATATATATATTAGAATATTCTTTTTTTTTATATATAAATGCATAAATGCTATCTTTGGCATATTTAGTCGATTCCATGACTAGTCTCTAAGAAGATTTCGTAACCGGTCCCCCTGTATAATGAGGTTCATAGTTCTAAACCAAGGAATACAAGTTAGCTGTTGTCTGAATTCACCAAATCTGGTGTTTTGTCAGCTGATTCATCGATCTTAATAGAATAATTCTGCTCAAAGAATATTTTTTTAAAAAGACAGCATCGATTTAATTCTTTTAATAAATGTATTTATCAAAATATGTGTGGATAGGTACTTTATTTGCACAAATATAACAATATAAAGGAAGAGGTGCAACTTTTATATCATATATATATCAATTTATTTTATACATCATTTGTATGAAGTTAGGTATAAAATAGTTTATAAATATATTCTAATTCATGTTTTATTGGCGATTTATTTTAGTGTACATGTTCTTCTGTTTTAAAAGGCTTCAAGGCCCAAAATGTGTATTGAATATTTAAAAAATGAACTTATCCTAGGAATCTTAATGTTTTCATCTTAATATAGATTTAAAACAATCTCTGAATAGTGAAAAAAAAAAATTGAAATAAAACATATTCTAATTTAGATAATTAAAAAATGCATATATTGGATTGAATAAAAATATTTATTCGCCCTAAAATATTCTTTTAATATTCGTATTTGTAAAACGACATTAGAAAATTATCCCGCATGAGTTTCTTTTCAACGAAAAATCAAAATTTATTTTAAGGAGAAATAACGATTATTTCTAACCTTAGGAATGAGATATGAAAGGATGAATTCTGAAGAGTAAAGATATAAAACCGAAAAAATAAATTCGAAAATAGAGAGCAATCCATAAATAAATCTTTAATTAAAAAGGCATATAGTGGATCAAAATATCATTTAATTTATCAATATTTCACACATATATAGCACACATTAATATGTTATAATACCTTGATAAAGGTTGGCGTTCAGCCAACTGAAATATTGGTAAAATAAAATATATTTTGATACGATATATGTCTTTTTAAAATAAAAATTCATATTTGTATAAAGGTTTCTGGAATGTTATTGCCTTTATGTTCATATAATTGGTAATGAGATTTAGATTAAAAAAACATTTACTTTGAAGTGTAATTATACCACCAATTATATGTTAATTTGATAGATTTATAATTAGTTAACCTATATAAGGTAAATAGGTGTTTCAGCCTAATTTAAATCATTTCAAAATTATTATTTTTTGTTTAAATTTGTTAGTTGAACAACCTAATCTGATATTTTAAAAATATTTCTGAAATGATATATTACCTTCATGTTCATAATTTATTTTCTAATTATTTAAAAATCGACTTTGAAATTTTAATTATGTCACTAATTATATGTTGATTTGATATATTTTTAATTAGATATCGTATATTATAGATAAGTTTTTATTTTATTACAAAGACATATATTGGATCAAAATATCATTTATTTTACCAATATTTCAGTTGACCCAACGCCAACCTTTATCAAGGTATTATAACATATTAATGTGTGTCAACAACAAACTCAGCGCCACATAAGGTCAATAGAATCAAAAAGGTTGGCGTTCAGTCAACTGAAATATTGGTAAAATAAATGATATTTTGATCCAATATATGCCTTTTTAATTAAAGATTTATTTATGGATTGCTCTATTTTCAAAAGATAAATAGGTGTTTCAAATCTCTCCGTTTAAATATATTTCAAAATACTTGTTGTTATTTAAAGTATATTTTCTTTTTAAACTATAACAGGATGTTTTATGTTTTTATTTTTCTGGAAGCCTATGAAGTATTTTATATATTTAGTATAATACATAATATATTTTTATTTTATTACAAATTCTCTCATAGATGAAAAACATCTCATTTTATTCAAATAATCCTTTGTTCACTTTCAAAAAATTTATTGGAAACATTTTTTTAAAAATTGAAATCATACTTGATTTTCAATATCAATTATTTTATTTATTAAGAAATAGTGTACTCTTCAATCTCATTCATATACAAAATAAAATTTAATTTAACAAGAATAATATATTTAAAATTTTCCTAATTTCAAAATTTGGCTATACATTTAAAACAATAATAAAAATTACCAGATATATTTGAAAATAAATAAAATCCACTTTTGAAAAACTATTTTTTTTTAAAACTTTATTAAAACCCAGAAAAAATGTTTTGATTTAATATGATTTCTAACTAAAGGAAATCCTAAAATATTTTATTAATATACAGGAAACAGTAAAATTTAGTAGATTGACACACATAATAAAATTTTTACTCGCGCTTTAGATGTTGTACTAAATTCGAAAAATCACGTGAGAACGCCCTTGCAAACCTCAGAACAATTTTTAACGCCTTGCCAAATGCTATATTATTATTTACTTCTCCTGACGAAGACAAAAGATTTTTGTCGAAACGTTGAGAAAATAAAAAAACTCCAACTGGCCGAAGTGTCTATTTTTTATATTTAAAAAAAAAAACATAATAAAATGGTTTTTGGAATATAAAACTTACTCTAATTTTAATAAAAGAAAATCTTGTTTACTGTGATAGGCTAAAAGTTGTAAGAACTGGACGAAAATTCAGGCAGAGTTAAAGGGATTGTGTCAAATTGTCACACAGTAGTGGGCCATTCCTCCATGAGAATTAGGGGGTGAAAATAAAAAAAAATATATTGGCGCGGGAAGTTTCATGTTTCAAGCCCATGTGGAGCTCTTCGCCGTTCCCATCTCCCGTCGGCGCCATCTTGCCTCTCGGTATCGTCTGCTTACGTTACATTCCTTCGCCGCTACGTCACTCATTCTACTGCGATCACAGAATAATTAAATATATTTCCATTTAAAATATTCATACACTTTGTTTGTTCTTCTTTCATTATTATAATACTTTGAATGCATTTTTTAAACAATCATTTGCTCAATAAATGAAAAACTATTTAAAACTAAATGATATTTTTATAAATATATATATTGAAAATAGAGCAATCCATAAAAAAATATTTAATTAAAAAGGCATATATTGGATCAAAATATCATTTATTTTACCAATATTTCAGTTGGCTGAACGCCAACCTTTATCAAGGTGTTATAACATATAATAAACATATGTTATAATACCTTGATAAAGGTTGGCGTTCAGCCAACTGAAATATTGGTAAAATAAATTATTTTTTGATCCAATATATGCCTTATTAATTAAATAAATATATATATATATTGTTAAATATTTCCTCTTCATTCTATATAACCTATAAAATAATTATTTAACGGAATTTTTCAATAATCTTTAATTTCACAGTGAATATATATTTGCTATATATAATTTATATTTCGTATTTTTCGGGGAGTTTTGCATCAGAGAATATTGTTATAGAGATTATATCTTTTTATTTAACAATTTTTGACACATCCTTTAAATGATAAATATTTCTTTGGCGTTTTTACAAACAATTAGAGAGGGTGAATTGTGTATTTAGACATTTATTACTTCCTATTCAAACGCAAATTTTATTGTGCAAATTGCACGCTCCAGGAACCTGGGTTAATTTTATCTATTGTGCAATCTTTTTTTGCATATTGAGACTACTGTAAGTTATTTATTTATATACCTAATATTACATCTTTGAATTTTAATTAGACAATGACGACAAAGAGACATTTTTCAAATTCTAATTGGAATTTTTTTTTTTTAATTTTGAAACTTATTTAAATAGAATATTCAAGACGCGTAGTGGAAATTATGAGAATAATTTTCAGTCTAAAATAAATAAATATATTTTTTTCTGTTTTTAAAAATTATTTTTATGAATAAATATTAAAAATAAAACAATTTGAAAATAAAAAAGCATAACAATCTAATGTAATATATACAAACACCATTATTAAAAAATACATTTCGAATAGTTAAACAATTATAATAAATGTGCTGTGAGACTTTTATACATGATATGCAAATACATACCAAAACATTTGGGTATGTAAATAGGATAGAACATTTGTAAATATGAGAGTAGGTCCAGTATGGTGTATAGTTCACCAGGAAGGATGGTGTTAGATTTCCTGGAGCAGTTTTTCCATGGGGGCAAAAACTAGTCTAAGGATGGCAGCCAGTAGGGTAACTGGGTACTAGGACAGTATCGTCTGTCCACATTCTTCTTGTACGTCGGTTATTCTTTTTGACCTTGTTTCTTGTTTATGCATTGTGTTCATGTTCTTAATGTATCTTCTTGTTTTTAAATTTTGTCCATATTCTTGTGTTTTAAGTTGCCTGTTACTTCTCTTTAAACTTATTCTTGTAATTTCCTCTTTATTTTTGTCCATTTTCATGTTTTAATCATCCCTGTTTATTATTTTCGTTGCTTATGTTATTGTTTTGTGCTCACTGCTGTTTTCTTTTTGTTTATGATGTAGTTTCCTGTTTCTTCTTTTGTTATTGTTTGTATGTTCCCTATATTTTCTCTTTTCCATGTTCTGATTGTACGTTATATGTCATTTCTTTTATCCATGCTATTCGTTTTCTCTCTCTCCGTGCATTTTGGTTGTTAATTAAATAAGGTGACAGGTATCTAGAGATGAGGGTCTTTTCAATTTTATTGCAATCTCAAGCTTTCGGGCTTTACAGCCCTTCTACAGGATTACAAAAAAATGAACAATAATAAAACGCCATTATTATCTATTATAAAGGAGATTCTCACATCTATTGCATGTTTGTTGTTGTTATTTTATGTTCATTTATCGAATATTTTTGTATGAATTCTAATTGTACGTTATATATATATGTTATATTAAAATATTATTCTATTTAAAATTATATTTCATAGATCCAAATACTCTGCTAAATCGACCGCCAGAGGTCAACTCTTCCCTTATAAAAACTCGTTGTTGTTTTATCCCAATGGCCGGCTCAAAACCTTTGTACATTATGTAAATAATAATTTGTTTTCCTTATTCTACTTTTATTAAATTATGTTTTTTATACATATTCCATGGGTTCAATTAAAGCAATATTTGATCAAGACTATTATTATACTTTCAAGATATTTAACCACGACTACATCACCATTACCATAATCCTCAACATAATCAAAATACAACAGTCTCTTTTCTTTCTTTATAACATATATATTATTTATCCTTCTTTTATAGAAGAAGAAACACGAGTTGAGGGAAGAAGAGCTTCTTTATATAATAGGATGATCGTAAAAGCTATCTGACAAGATGTCTTTCCACGGGTACAAATTGACACGATCGTATTTTATATAAAAAGAAGCTCTTATCCCTGATTTGTATTCTTTTTTCTATAGTGAAAAGGGATATTATCATTGTCTTAATTCTTATCCTTCTTATGTCTGTTCCCTTTTTTTCAACTTTGTTTACATCACGTATCCTCAGTATGATGTGGTTGTAGCGTTCTATAAGGAAGTTGTACCTTTTAGCATGTATATTGGGACAGTATCTGTAAATGATCACATCCCCACCAAAGCTGGCAGGGTAAGACGCCCGCCCCAGTTGCACAGACTGACTGGGTCAGTGTGTCTGGCGGGACCGGTTTCTTCCGCTGGACTTGACACAGTTGGGGCCGGCAGTCAACGTTTCTTTCACATTGACCATTGACTCTAGGATTATAATATATACACTTATAGACAAAACATTATAAGGAAGTTTATTAGCATGTTTATTGAGATTCAGACAGTACTTCTGAATTATATTTGATACATAGTGATCATTATTGAAAACACGTGATAATCAAGTGTGAACAAAATTGCCTCTGTGTCCTTAAAAAAAATAAATAAACAGAGAACTGGCGTTATCAAAGACTTTCCACTACCTTAAGTTTTGTCCATGAGTGTAGAAACATCTTTATCGTATGTAATATATTATGTGTCTATTATACTCACTTATGAGCTTCATGTTCAAAAACGCTTGTTTCCGATGTCTGTCAAAATTTATTCCGATAAATGGCATTATTTATTGTGCTCAACAATACATTCTTATAGACGGCATTCTACAATCAATAACGTACATTTGCATAATCAGGAGAAGCGTTTTCTCTCTTTAATAAAAGATGAAAGATCGTGAAGAACTACCGTGACAGAAAAAAACAAAGGTCGAGCAATGGTCTTGACACCATTGGCAGATCGCATTGTCTTCTGCGGCATCACTGTTGTTTGGTTTACCTTTTGTTCGTTTGGTGTTTAAACTTGGTGCCACTCACGTCGTTCCATTCCACACATTCTCTTTGTAATACTACTTGCAATACTTTGCAATAAACTTTTTTTTTTTTCAAAAAATTATTTCTTTTGAAAAATTACAGAAAAAATATTATTGGAGTAAATTTGCATATATATTACATATTGAGCTAGTAATATGTAAATACAAAAGAAAGCTAAGAAAAAGCTCGTTTTGCGTATTTAAAAACCTTTACGACGAGATTTATTTAATCAAAAAAACACATATTGAATAAAAAAAACTTTAACAATTCTATTGAGACATTTTGTGGCGCTTAATTTGTTGTTTACATAAATACGTTGTTGTATCTTGAAAAAGGTTGGCGTTCAGCCAACTGAAATATTGGTAAATATTTTTGATCTAATATATGACTTTTAAATTAAAGAAACAATTTTAAGTAATAGAAACATTCGTGTTTTATGCTTTTATTTCCTATATATGGATAACGCGTTATTGCCTTATATTAAATAAAGATCTATTTATGGAGATGACTCTATTTTCAAAACATGGGATTTATGCAAATGATATGTAAAAATTGATATAACACATATATTTGAACAAATTTGTGGTATATATATATATTGAGAGAGAGAGAATTGACAATTATAAATACTTTTATTGACATCTCTTGTCATTATATATCAAGTACATAATTCATATAATTAATTAATTATAATAATTTAGAATAATTAGGATTCTATTGAAGATAATTAAATGAAGGCGATGTACAATGTATATGTACATGGCAGCCTTGCTACCATTACAGTGTCCGCATGAAGATGGCCAACGACACCACCTATACCTCCCTCAGTCCACGAAGTATACGTGAACCGTGTGTTTCGTAGCAGACGAAGTGATGGCCCTCGACATCCACCATGGCTAATCGATGAAGGAGAACGCCTCTCGGATGATATATATCAATAAAAATATTTTAAATTTTTTAACATCAGAGAGAGAGATTAAAACTACTTTATTACAACGTAGATATTATATAAGGTTAAATACAAAATAATGATAAATATGAATATATAAGATTATATAAGAATATATATAGATGTGAATAAATATACAATATTGATAGATATGCACATATATAATATATATACAAGGTCTTCAGTGGTCTTCAGAGAGATATATATAGAGTACTTAATATGTATAATGTATAGCATGTTATAACACCTTGATAAAGGTTGGCGTTCAGCCAACTGAAATATTCGTAAAATAAATGATATTTTGATCCAATATATGCCTTTTTAATTAAATATGTATATATATATATCTCATTTTAGGAATGCAATATAAACACCCTCTTCTATACCGCGTCATTACGATTTAAATATTTATTTTTTGAAGAGTGTATGTCCTAAAGTTTATTGTATTGTAAAGCTCTGCAGTCTAATCTTCCTTTTTAAAACAGCAGAATCCACAACAAAATTCTTTTTTATTGATATTTCGTCTTAAATAGACTCGTCCTTCATGTCCAAGAAAGAAAAAAAGATTAAACACAATGGAATAAACTATTAACAAGTAAACAAGCAACCAGCTATATACAATCTTGGTTGAGAGACATAATGCGTTTTTTCTTGACATCTTATTTTTCTTTTAAAAAAGATATTCTCAGCTTTTCTGAATAACTGTAGAGATAGTAGTGCATGTACACAAACCATTCTTCCTTTTTAATAAATATCAAAAGCTGAAAAACTTAAAATCATAAATAATATAATATACTCAGCCGTTATTATAATACTTGCTTTTTTTACGATGTGTTGCTTTTATTCCTAAAATAATTCCCTCAATTGCTTCCTAGCTAAAAACACACGAGACGTTTTCTCAGTTGCTTTAAAAAAATATGTAAAAAAAAAATAGAAAAAAATTGAACACGAATGTATAAGATTAGGTGATGAAATTAAAAAGACAAAATTTTCCTTATCACATAAATGAATGTTGTTAATGACACAAACTATCATAAAACTTATTTCTTTATTTTTATAGAAAAAAATGATTTGGTCATTCTTCAAAAAAAAGCATTTCCATTGATACCATTATTCTTTTCTATTTTTAAAATAATTATTTTTGTGAATACACAAATTATTTATTAAATATATTAAAGAAATATATAATCCAAATATTTTAAATATTAATATTGTCTATGGAAAAAAAAAGAAGATATGACTATTTAAAATCATATGAGAAGATAAAAATTGATTGGCCAACACAAGGTTTATGTTGTTCTTTTTTTCTTTCTTGAGAGTTACGATATAAAATATTTATTAAATTTGTTTTATTTCACACATAAAGTTCCTATCTTATACGTGTATCTTTATTATATTTTGAAAATAGAGCAATCCATGTTTAAATATTTTAAGATATTTAACTTATATAATAATATTTTCATGCACAAATTCCCCCCCACCTACTTTGTATTTTAAAATTTATTTCAACTGTTATATTATAACACTATTCGGCGTTGAGTTTGTTTATACGAAAATGTTATGCCTTTACATGGCGTTCAGCCATCCGAAATTTGGCAAATAAATCTTTTATTCAATCCAATATATGCCTTTTTATTATTTAATATTTATTATATAAGTAAAATAAATATGTTTTATAGAGGTAGCTGCTCTAATTATTATTTTAACAATACACACGATATATAAAATAAAAGATATATTTTGAACAATAAAATTAATTTTTGATAAAGCATGAAATTGGCTTTAAATTAGTTTAAAACTTTATAAACAGAAAAACTATAGCGTTTTACTTTTTAAAAATGCATTTATTTATGAAAATATATTATTTAATTACAAATTATGTCTCTTATATACTAATATATATATTTTTTATTTTTTGTGTCTTTTCCCCAAATATATTGCTGCACATCAATTTATTATTTTCTCGATAAAGAACAATAGATGGTTATAATAGAAAATGGCGACGGGTAAAAGCAGGCGATAAATTACTGGTCGAAATTAAGAAGCGATCGTCTGTTATTTGAATCAATAAATCGACGTTTCCAGCCAAATGTACGTGTTGGTTTTTCTTCCGCCCTTACAATTTCTATCATTTTCCTTAGTCACACGGCGTATACTTGTCGTCTGATTACACGTCCTTGATCAATTTTTTTCTTCTTCTTTTGAATAAAAATCTATTTAGAAATCAATATTTATTCGATTTTTTCTTAGATTTTTAGTCGCTGTGCCTTTTCTTTATATTATCGTCTGTTTAAATATTTAATTTTGATACACCTACGTACCATCTACGTATTCTTCATAAGGTACCAGCCGATTGAACCCGGCTTCCCCTGGGTTTCTTAGCTTAAAAAAGAAAACTGCAAACAAAAAATAACATATTAAATTTACCTATTAGCCCTATACCAATGCCGCTTCTAGTAGTAAAAAGCAGAACTACAGAAAATGTGTCTTAGATTTATTAAAATTATCACACGATTTAAAAAAGGTTTTTTTTTTTGGATAGTCTACCATGTTAAACTATATCTTCACAGTTTCCCCCTTTCATAAAATAAAATTTAATTAATGATTAAAATTCATTAGTTTTATCGGAGAAGTGTATAAAACATCTATTTTGCATTTCATCTTTATATGTACGTATATAAAACTATTGATTTGCATATATTTAACATCTGTGATCTGATTATTTTTATTGAAAATATTTCTCTATACACATATACCTGTTATATTTCTAATATTAAGAATAAAAATATTGATAATACATCCTGTTTACTACAGAAAACCTGATGATAATAAAGGACAAATTATTTGGAAACAGAAGATCTTTCTATTAAATTTGGAGATTCCAATTGGCTCAATTTGTGATTTCCCGTGCTTTCTACAATTACCGCCAAACGATATTAAATACCAATCGTCTGGTCATTAAATCACGAATGGAATTGTAATATAATGCATTGTTTTAAGTTTACTCCCATGTTCACAAAATGACAAATTATTAAGATTAATTTTAATCATTATTATTTAGACCTTCACTCTCTGATTTTCAAAAGTTTTAAAGCATCGAATATGAAGTTTAGAAATATATTTTTATTTAAAAAAATTATATTTAATAAAAATTTAAAAATAATTCATTTTTAAAAGTGTTCTCAAAAATTTGTAGCAAATTGATTTACTTAAAATATCTAACGAATAATTTAAACTGATTAATTGTTTTCATTACTTAAAAAAAATATTCAATTTTTTAAAAGTTGAATTCCATAATTCCTTTTTAAAATCTTCAAGTATACGGTGTGTGTTCCTTCATTTACAGCCAATAAAATTTACGTAAAAAAACATTCACACACGCACATATAATGTAATAAAAAGAAACAATTTGAATCAGTACACTTGAATCGAATAGCATAGACAATAATTCTTCAGAATAAAATTTAAAATGAATGTTTTCTTTCTTTCCCAGAATTTGTTTGTGTGAAATACACATAAAATATTCGACTACACTGAAAAAAAAAACACTATAAAGATTCTATATTCTTTCCAGAAACGTCATAAAAATTTCTACATATTTTTATTTTTCTATATCACAGATAAACGAATATTTATATGCGATCCGACAACACTGTATATATATAAAAACAAATTCATTCCTCGTGACAAAGATATTATTTCAAATTTTATTTCTCTTTACAACTCTCTACGTTTATTTCTCGAAAATCATAGATAAGGAATATCATTATAATCGATCCGACAACATTGCGCGCTCTTGTGAATAATAAAATAGAAAGTCTTTTTTTTTTTCATATATAATTTTTTTTCAAAATTTTAATCGCAAATAAAACTGCACATTATTTTAAAATTTCAGAAACCTTAACAATCAAGAATGCAGAGTGTCCTATATATTGTTTACTTGGTTTGTATATCTATTGGTATTTATAATTATTTTTAATTTTATCTCACAGATAAAAACGTAAACTATTCGGCAACAGGAGTACCGATATCCGGTCACAGAGTCAAGGACGTGATCGTCTATCCAAACAAATAATTTTTTTTAAAAATGTTTTGACGCAAGCGAACAAACCGGTTCGACGGCACTCGCAACACATACGTCTCTTTTTACCTTTTTTATTCTTTTTTTTTTTGTGTCTAAACGGTCGGCCGCTACATTAGCTCCCTTCCTCTTTTATCTCTCTTAATCTATCAGATAATCTCAGCTCATTCTTAAGGCCTACAGGATTTAAGACATCACAGTTAAGATAGTGATGTCTGCCAAGATCTCACAAATCTAGAAGGGTTATGAAAAGATTTATAAGAAATTTCTCCTGAATTGGTTATAATAAATGAAAAATAAGGAGAAAAACGTTTCTTTAATGAACGGATTCGTGACAAGCTTTCGGGCTGTCAAGCCCTTCAACAGGTACAATGAAATGTGAGTAGACAGAACTATATAAAAGAATCGATCTATGAGATAATTAGCATATATGATATAGATGGCGTAATGATAAAATGAATCAAAATTAATATTGCTGCTTTGTATAACTAATTTTGTAAAAATATAAAATTATGGTAATAATAAAATTTAAAACATAAATAAAGCTAAAACGGACGGAGATATTAACACAATTTTAGGAGGAATAAAGTGAAATCTAAAATAAAGTATGACCATATGGGTAAAACCAAACAATGGAAAAAAAGGAATATACAGAAATAACGATAAAAGCGTCATACCAGAGGGAAATAATGATTAATAATTTTTAATTAAAAAGGCATATATTGGATCAAAATATCATTTATTTTACCAATATTTCAGTTGGCTGAATGCCAACCTTTATCAAGGTATTATAACATATTAATGTGTGTCAACAACAAACTCGGCGCCACATAACGTCAACAGCATTAAGTAATAAGTAGCATTAAGTATATAATTAATAGTAATAAAAAAAAACGGTTTCAGAGTAAAGGTTTTTTGCTTTATTTATATATTCTTTCTAGATTTCGATGACGGTTCATATACTCCTGTAGAAAGGTTTATAATATCTGAAAGCTTGGGATAATATGTAAATAAAGCAAGAAATGTATCCACGGAGGCCGTTTTTTTAATTATTGCTTACATTTCATAAGTATATGTAATATGTTGCTGCAATTGTTATTACACTATAATATTTGATGTATTACACTTTTGTAGAATCTGTCGACTTAACCGTTCTGTGGCAATATCGTTGCGGGGTTTCTTGTTGTTGGATGCGAATGGTGAGATTTGATTGAAGCGCAGTCGTTGAGTGGTAAGTGAAGCACACAGTTAGGAATAATCAGGACACATGATTGTTTTGAAAATAAAAGGTAACTGGATTGGAGGGAAGAAAGCTTGAGAAGGCGGAGCGATTTTGATTGTTAATTAACTGATCACATGGTGGTGATTGTACTTAGCTATGAGCTGAGTGGGGAGAGGTCTAAAGCCGATGTCACCTCCTTGGGAGCCAAAGCGTAACTAACTATTCTTGTCTTTCGATTTAACACCACGAGTCAGTTTCTCTCTGATTGGTTGAGAGATCTCACATGATCTTTTTCTATTGGTTGACCTACTTAAGGTGCTATCTTCTGATAGGCCGGCGGCTTCCCTTGATGAAAGCTGTGCCCTGCCTGGTATATCTGATTTCGTCAGGAAGTGTTTGGTGTCTTGACGCTTATAGTTTCGAAGGATATTAGACACGTCCTGTTTTTGCCGGAAGTACTGGATGTCTCTCAAACTTTTATAACTTCTGGTCACTCGACACGTCCTGTTTGTCAGGAAGTATTGAGTGAATCTTGGCTAAAATAACTTCTGCGGTCACTAGAGACGACCGGTCTCTGCCCCTGCAGTATTGACACAGGGGTGCCCAGAATAGTCGTGCCAGCCTTAGGTCTTACTTCCTATATCTTTTGTTACTTTCTTTCCTCCAGTTACCTTGTTCTTTATTAAGTCTTTGAAAATCATACATGGTACATACATAGTGGGTCGGGGTTGCATTTAATTATATACAAATTATGACAGATGCGCCCCCTACATGTGAAGAATTCAAGAAGGGGTTAGCCTGAGAGAATTCTGTAAAATGAAAAATAATTTTGTGGGAAAATTAGTTGTGGGTATTGAGGGGCTATATACAAGCATTGCTGGTGACATAAAAGTAAGATAGAATGGGGTTGATGATATAGGTTGAGTATAATTAATAGAAATCAAAAATTTTTTAATTGTAAGAAATCAATGAATGTTATGGTACATAGTGGGCAAAAAGCAAAAAAAAAAAAAAAAAATGCGCCTAAACGAATTCTACTCGAGATAAGAAATGATATCGAGGGAGTTCAATTAAGGCTTTGAAATCAAAATAAAAATAATATAAAAATAGTTGAATGACATCAAAATTGAATGTGTTTGGTTGAAAAAGAAATATATTTTGTTGCATGGTGACAAAGACAACTGCTTAGTTACTTTTTTGCTCGAATTCTGAGAAAAAGGAATCGAGGAAATTTCATAAGGTGCTTTGAAATCAAAACAAAATGAAATAAGAATAGTTGAATGAAATCAAAATTGAATGTGTTTGGTTGAGTGGTGAGAAAAAAAAAGAAAAATGCCTAATTACTTTTTTGTTTGAATTTTGGAAAGGAATTCGAGGAAATTTCATAAGGTCTTTTGAGAAATCAAAAATAAAAATAAAATAAAAGTTTTTTGAGCGAAATCAAAGTTGAGTGCTTGGTTGAATGGAAAAAAAAAAAGGAAAATGCCTAACCTTATTCTAGCTCGGAATTGGGAATGGAAACCGAGGGGATTCTATTAGGTCTTTTGAGAAATCAAAATAAAATAAGATAAAAATAAAAGTTGAATGAAATCAAAGTGAAGGCTTGGTTGCACAAAAAAAAAAGAAAAGGCCTTGTTGTATGAAAAAAAAAGAGAAAATGCTTTGTTGCGTTGGTGAAAAAAAAAGAATTGCCTAATTACTATCCTACTTGAGATTGGGAATGAAATCGAAGGGGTTTTCATTAGGTCTTTTGAGAAATCAAAATAAAAATAAAAATAAAAGGGGAACGAAATCAAAGGTGAGTGCTTGAAAAAAGAAAAAATGAAAAATAAAAAGGTTTCAACAATAAGGGTGATTTAATGTTTTTAGTTTAATCGAAAACCAGTGTTTTCGTTGATAATTGAGTTGTGACAATATAAGTCAAGTGGTAAATAGAATGATAATTGATAAATAAAAATGATAATATAAACTAATTGGGAAAAAGAGAATGATAATTAATGATAAAAAGTGGTAATAAGTTGAATAAATTGATAAATTGATTAAATATTTAAATTTTAATTGAGAGAAAATAATAAAAATGATTGATATGAAAAATAAGATGTATTGGTTGGAACCCTTTGGTATCTATATGCCCTGATCTAAATGTATTGGTTGCTCCATTTTGCCCTATAAATGTTTTAATTGCTCAATTATGTGTAACTTTTTGTCTTTGTGTGTGTTGTGAAAAATGTTAGAAGTTTTTGTGTAAGAAATGTGTGAAACGAATTCTATGTGTTGTCAAGATCCTAAGGTCTGGGATGTCTACGCGTAGGTGGAATTTGTGCCTAGTGTGAAAAATGTAAAGTTTGGAAGTCTTTAAAAGAATAAAAGAATAGAAATGTGAACTCATTTGGAGTGTCTGTGTGTCTTAAGTTTCTTGTGAGAATATAATTGAACTATGTTTTTTGTAAAAGTCGATATGTAGCTCGTATTGGGATCCAAACTGAACGACACTTAGAGAAGCCCACAGTTGACCTCAATTCAGCTGTTGGTCGAGGGGCCCCACGGTAATTAGAAACCGGAAGCAGGGGGGCGATGTGGAGAAACAAAGTCCCTCCCTGGGGTGATTCCCAATTTATCCCCCGTCTATTTATTTTGGGGTGTGGCTCGGGGCTTGTTTTTGGAGCGTGGTTTCTCCGACATTGTTTGGTCATCTTTTCAGCTACTGTTATCTCTTCGGAGTTTATTTAGGTTTTCTGCGAAGATGGTTCCTAAAATTATGAGAAGTTTTATAAATACTTGTCCACAATGAAGAATTGCTTGTCCTAAATTAAAAACTACCTCTTGTAGTTCGAAGATTTTCTGATCGGGCATAGCATAGATAAACAAGTACTTAATGAATAAAATTGGAATACAGTTGTACGGTAGAACTAATAAACCAAGGATAAAAATCAGATGAAAGATAGGATATTGCCCCATGTTCGTCCACAATTTTGTAACTGGGGACTCTGAAATATTTGTTTGATCCTTATTAATTGTAGAAATTAAATGATTGGTAGGTTCGCAGTTCTCCTGTTTGATATCTTTAGGGAGTGGTGTGATATGATTGAATTGGTTGTCAGGTTTACAGTTCTCCTGCTTGATCGTCAATGGTTTTATGAGAGATATGTCGGCGGTAATTGGTTTAGGTTGAGATGTGTGATCTTTTCTCTGACGTGGATGTGGTAATTTTGGCATTGTTTGTGTTGTGTGTACGCTGTGCGTTATGTACGAATTTTGTTTTGTTTGGGTACTTGTGTCGGTATTTTTACGTGCAGGTTGTTTGTATTCATCGATTCTTCTAGCGAATCGGCAGGTGGGGCAGGTTTTTACCTGTTTTGCGATGTCTTGTGTCATGTTCTGCCAATAATATTGTGCTGAGATGAGTCTCGTCATCTTGGAGATGTTTGGGTGGTGGTGTTGTGTGTGTACGGACTTAAGAAGTCTGGTTGTAAATGAATTTGGGACTATAGTTTTAAGTACTCCTTTTCGGGAGACGGTGCGCAGTTTATTGGGATCCATAGTCACGCGGGATTTTCCCGGTGGAGAAGATTGTTGGTTCTTTATGAGTGGTGCATCTAGAAATCCACAAAATGGGATACGAGTTCCAACGCCCGTTTCATATTGTTGTACTCCATTTATGCTACGGACCTCATATTCGTATCTTGACAATCTTAACCTCCATCGAAACAATCTGCCTGACGGAGCTTTGATCTCTTTCAACCACTGCAATGCGGGATGGTCAGAAAATATTGTAAACTTTCTGCCATTTAGACAGGTGCGGAAATTATCCACACTTTCCACAATGGCTAGGCATTGTAGTTCCAAGTCTGAATAATTTCGCTCGTGACTACGCAGAGATCGGCTGAAATGTTGAACGGTGTATGTCTTCCCATCAGGGTAGACTTGTTTAAGAACGCCTGTAATGCTGAATGTTGAGGTATTACAGTACACCTGGCATGGCAGACCTTCCTGGTAAAGGTGTAATGTGGGGTGTGTGGTAAGGTTTTCTTTCAGGTTAGTGAACGCTTTCTGGCATTCGTCATCCCAGACCCACATGACATCTCTTTTTAGAAGGTTGACAAGTGGCGTCCGCAAGCGGGCGTGGTCTGGAATGAACTCTTTAAAGACGTTCACAGCTTTTAGGAAAGATCGCAATGTTTTTCGATTGTGTGGTTGTTTGGTGTCGTGAATTTTTTCTACATTTTGTGTAGACGGGATGATTGTATTATTCTTAACGGTTGTGCATGCGCTTGTTTGTTGTTGTTGTCTTTTGGCGTGCGTGTTGTGTTTGTTGTGCGGGTTGTGCGTGTTTGTTGCGTGGTGACGTATGGGTGCGTGTATGTTGTGAGGTACATTTGCGTAATTATGGTGTGGCGAAGTGTCATGTGTGAATTTTGTGTGGTAAGTGGGTGAGCTGTGTCGGTGTACGGACACTTGTTTGGGCATTATTGGAGTTGTAGATTGAAGTCGTGGTGGCTTTATATGTGGTGGGCATAAGGTACTGGTAATTGGGTTGAGTGAAAAGTTGTGTGGTGTGAGATTAGAATGGTGGCATGTAAATATTTGGGGTTTGGGCAATGAATGCAGGCAAGGTTTTCCATGTGTGAAAGCTTTGGGTGCTGTGCGAGTCCTTTGGGACAGGTTTTGGCCTAGCCCGTGCTTGCATTCATTTGATACATGTTTAAAGTGGTAGATAGTATTAGACAATGGGACGCCAAGTTGGAAAATAGTGCCGCGATTATAATTTAGTTTTAATTTATATTGATAAAGGGTTTTTAAGGTAAGAACTCCAAATGGCAAGGATGCATTTACCACGTGGAAGTTCTCTCTACGGGTTATTTGGCCTATTGTCAGAGGGAAAGTTAAATGTCCTATTATTTTCGTAAAACTATTTAGGGGGGATAGATCAAGGGAAGGTTTTTTAATACTTAAATTGGGGAGTTGTGCTTTTAATCTATTGTATAAATGATACGGCAATATGTTCGAACCTGCGTCTGGTTCAATGAGAAAGGTACATGGTAGGTCCTGGGTCAGATACAAGTCCAAAGTTAATTTGATGATGTCATTGGGTGGATTGCCTACCTTAGTCTCGAAAAGTCTCCATTGTGGCGTCTTCGGCTTGGTGTGGTTGGCTTGGAATATCTGTTGAACCGGATCGGGACCTTTTGCACTGTCCGCGCGATTGAAAGGGAAATCTAGTCATTTGTATTGCTTCCATTCGAGTGGATCGTGTTGTCGGTACACTGGGTCCGTGTCGCGTGGGTTGCTTCCGTGTGTACTGGTACGGCATGGCGGATGGCGATTCCTCGGTGGGCGTCAGGTTGTTCGGACACGTATCGGCGGTGCGGGTGTCGGTTGTCCCGAGGGTGGCGCTCCGGAAGACCGCTTTCAGTTGCGTGGATCTTGCCCCTTGTAGCGCGGCGGTCAGTTCTAAAATTACCGTCGCCAGGGTGTGTTTTGTCGCTTCGTTCGTTGTCAGCTTCTTTCCGTTCGTTGTCAGTTCCTTCTCTCTTGGGTTGTCATTGCCTTTTGTTGTGCTGGCGCCTGGGTTAATTTCCATCTTTATCCTGATTAAGCTCTATAATCTTTATCCTGTCGACTCTGTGTAATATGTTGCTGCAATTGTTATTACACTATAATATTTGATGTATTACACTTTTGTAGAATCTGTCGACTTAACCGTTCTGTGGCAATATCGTTGCGGGGTTTCTTGTTGTTGGATGCGAATGGTGAGATTTGATTGAAGCGCAGTCGTTGAGTGGTAAGTGAAGCACACAGTTAGGAATAATCAGGACACATGATTGTTTTGAAAATAAAAGGTAACTGGATTGGAGGGAAGAAAGCTTGAGAAGGCGGAGCGATTTTGATTGTTAATTAACTGATCACATGGTGGTGATTGTACTTAGCTATGAGCTGAGTGGGGAGAGGTCTAAAGCCGATGTCACCTCCTTGGGAGCCAAAGCGTAACTAACTATTCTTGTCTTTCGATTTAACACCACGAGTCAGTTTCTCTCTGATTGGTTGAGAGATCTCACATGATCTTTTTCTATTGGTTGACCTACTTAAGGTGCTATCTTCTGATAGGCCGGCGGCTTCCCTTGATGAAAGCTGTGCCCTGCCTGGTATATCTGATTTCGTCAGGAAGTGTTTGGTGTCTTGACGCTTATAGTTTCGAAGGATATTAGACACGTCCTGTTTTTGCCGGAAGTACTGGATGTCTCTCAAACTTTTATAACTTCTGGTCACTCGACACGTCCTGTTTGTCAGGAAGTATTGAGTGAATCTTGGCTAAAATAACTTCTGCGGTCACTAGAGACGACCGGTCTCTGCCCCTGCAGTATTGACACAGGGGTGCCCAGAATAGTCGTGCCAGCCTTAGGTCTTACTTCCTATATCTTTTGTTACTTTCTTTCCTCCAGTTACCTTGTTCTTTATTAAGTCTTTGAAAATCATACATGGTACATACATAGTGGGTCGGGGTTGCATTTAATTATATACAAATTATGACATATATATAATTAAATAATATTATACACTCATGGACAAAACTTAAGGAAGTTATACCTTTCAGCATGTATATCGGGATTCAGACAATACACTCATGGACAAAACTTAAGGAAGTTGTCCCTTTTAGCATGTATATCGGGATTCAGACAATACACTCATGGACAAAACTTAAGGGAGTTGTACCTTTTAGCATGTATTTCGGGATTCAGACAATACACTCGTGGACAAAACTTAAGGAAGTTGCACCTTTTAGCATGTATATCGGGATTCAGACAATACACTCATGGACAAAACTTAAGGAAGTTGTACCTTTTAGCATGTATATCGGGATAAAATAGTTGTACATTCTAAGCAATAAATTATTCAAACGTTTGTAATACATCACTACTGTGTGACAATATAAATATTATATATAATCTAAAATGCAAATATTTTATTTTTTTTAAACATGTATTTTATTTTCATCATTGACTGTTCTACATTTTTGACCATAGATATAGAATACTTTGAATATTTATTGTAAATATGTATAGTTAACCTACCTATTTTTTTTTTAATCACGAATATAGAATTCATTTTATAAATTATATATTACTGTGATAAATAATTTTATGTATAATTTGCTTCAAGTAATTCAAAATAAAAACTACTTGATAAGTAAATAATTATATTTTCTATTTTTCACGACTGCACCTTCAATTCTATCTTTTTAAACAACAAAACAAAATATTCTTAACATAAATATAGGTTTTTAACTTTTAATTAGACATTTTAAATTTATATTTAGACATTTTTCATTTTAATTTAGACCTTTTCATTTTAATTTAAACATTTTTCATTTTAATTTAGACACATGGACTTTTTATAGAAAAGTCGATGTGTCTAAATTAAAATGGAAAATGTCTAAATTGAAATTGAAAATGTCTAAATAAAAATGAAAGTGTCTAAATTAAAATGAAAAATGTCTGAATTAAAATGAAAAATGTCTAAATTAAAATGAAAAATGTCTAAATTAATATTGAAAATGTCTAAATAAAAATGAAAGTGTCTAAATTAAAATGAAAAGTGTCTAAATTAAAAATGAAAAATGTCAAAATTAAAATGAAAAGTGTCTAAATCAAAATGAAAAATGAAAAATGTCTAAATATAAATTAAAATTGTATAATTAAAAGTTAAAAACCTATATATATATATATAAAATAATAATCAGTATATAAAATATGAGAAAAACTTTGCTAAAATATCATACTCCACCAGTTTTATGTTTCTACTGTATTACTCCGTGTACTCACGGATCTATCTAATTATGAGGAAGGTAAAAAAAAGTGAATTTCTCAACGTATGTTGTTAGAGAATGGTAAAAAATGTTTTCCCTCAATGCTGCAATGCATTTTAAACTATGCAATTAAGTTTATAATTGCAGTCCAGATATTTGTAACATATTTTGACATATATCTGTTAATTTACTGACCTAATTTTAGGTTCGAGAAAGTCTTTTGGATTGGAATGGACTTTTATATGATGAAGTCTTTTTTTTTATGTTGTTGTGTTTTTTTGTGTGTTTCCACGGGAATAATTTAAGTTTGTAATTATCACTCAATCCTTCTTATTTACCTTTTTTCGGACTTTTTTTTTTTTTATAATTTCTTTTAAATTTTCTGTTGTTGTTTCAAAAATAGTGTATTTTGAATATGCAAATGATGTTATTTCCTTTCATAATTCTAACCAGAATAAGATATAAATCAATTTTTAGAAAAATGGGCAAAAAATGTTTTTCTCAATAGAAATTTATAAATCTGCAATATAATAATCGAGAGAACCTTAACTACAGAAAGGAAGACCGACAACCTCGAAACGCGTTCCACACACACATATTTATATATATACTATTCAAATGGATCCTGTGCTTTACCCGGGTACTATCCAAGAGTATTTCAGCCATGTTTGATTAAAGTGCCTAATTAGGTAATTAAATTCAATATTTTAAAACCTATCTTGGAAAAATACCAACCACATGGATTTATTAGCCCTACCAGTTTTAACCAATCTAGTGGTAAAAGCAGAAATTCATCAAATTTGTATTTGAATATATTAAATTTACCACATGAGTTTTTTTTTTTTAGTTTTTGAAATAGCCTGTGTCTATGTTCAGCTCCACACACACTTACTTTATCTAGAATTCTTTAGTGATGGATTAATTGAGTAGTTTGGGTAGAGTATAACAATTACCGATTTAACATTTCCTTAGAGATTTAAGAATTGAAGAAAAAATGCGTTATTGTGTGTGTGTGATTTAGAAGTTTATTAGTAAAATTGAAAGAAAGTTAACATAAAATGATGTCGAAAAACCGATAGATGGCGTTTGTATTCAGAGTTTGGAGGATAGTTTTATCACTCCCAGTACTGGAGCAGCAGTTTGCTGGAAGCTTTTATCTCCCGGGTGCTATTACAATGGCGTGTGTTTACACCGCGCAGCGATAACACCTCGCCGCCTCTCTGTCGTCCTCTAGGACACTTCTTCTTCTCTCCTCTAGGACACTTCTTCTCTCCTCTAGGACACTTCTTCTTCTGTTCTCTAGGACACTTCTTCTTCTCTCCTCTAGGACACTTCTTCTTCTCTCTTCTATTACACTTCTTCTCTCCTCTATGACACTTCTTCTTCTGTCCTCTAGGACACTTCTTCTGTCCTCTAGGACACTTCTTCTCTCCTCTAGGATACTCCTTTTGTCCTCTAGGACACTTCTTCTGTCCTCTAGGACACTTCTTGTCTCCTCTAGGACACTTCTTCTCTCCTCTAGGACACTTCTTCTTCTCTCCTCTAGGACACTTCTTCTTCTCTCCTCTAGGACACTTCTTCTCTCCTCTAGGACACTTCTTCTGTTCTCTAGGACACTGCTTCTGTCCTCTAGGACACTTCTTCTCTCCTCTAGGACACTTCTTCTCTCCTCTAGGACACTTCTTCTGTTCTCTAGGACACTGCTTCTGTCCTCTAGGACACTTCTTCTGTTCTCTAGGACACTTCTTCTGTCCTCTAGGACACTTCTTCTCTCCTCTAGAATACTTCTTCTCTCCTCTAGGACACTTCTTCTGTCCTCTAAGACACTTCTTCTCTCCTCTAGGACACTTCTTCTCTCCTCTAGGACACTTCTTCTGTCCTCTAGGACACTTCTTCTCTCCTCTAGGACACTTCTTCTGTCCTCTAGAATACTTCTTCTCTCCTCTAGGACACTTCTTCTCTCCTCTAGGACACTTCTTCTCTCCTCTAGGACACTTCTTCTTCTCTCCTCTAGGACACTTCTTCTTCTCTCCTCTAGGACACTTCTTCTTCTCTCCTCTAGGACACTTCTTCTCTCCTCTAGGACACTTCTTCTTCTCTCCTCTAGGACACTTCTTCTGTCCTCTAGGACACTTCTTCTCTCCTCTAGGACACTTCTTCTCTCCTCTAGGACACTTCTTCTCTCCTCTAGGACACTTCTTCTTCTCTCCTCTAGGACACTTCTTCTCTCCTCTAGGACACTTCTTCTCTCCTCTAGGACACTTCTTCTCTCCTCTAGGACACTTCTTCTCTCCTCTAGGATACTTCTTCTCTCCTCTAGGACACTTCTTCTTCTCTCTTCTAGGACACTTCTTCTGTCCTCTAGGACACTTCTTCTCTCCTCTAGGACACTTCTTCTCTCCTCTTGGACACTTCTTCTTCTCTCCTCTAGGACACTTCTTCTCTCCTCTAGGACACTTCTTCTTCTCTCCTCTAGGACACTTCTTCTCTCCTCTAGGACACTTCTTCTCTCCTCTAGGACACTTCTTCTCTCCTCTAGGACACTTCTTCTCTCCTCTAGGACACTTCTTCTCTCCTCTAGGACACTTCTTCTTCTCTCCTCTAGGACACTTCTTCTTCTCTCCTCTAGGACACTTCTTCTCTCCTCTAGGACACTTCTTCTCTCCTCTAGGACACTTCTTCTTCTCTCCTCTAGGGCACTTCTTCTCTCCTCTAGGACACTTCTTCTCTCCTCTAGGACACTTCTTCTCTCCTCTAGGACACTTCTTCTTCTCTCCTCTAGGACACTTCTTCTTCTCTCCTCTAGGACACTTCTTCTGTCCTCTAGGACACTTCTTCTTCTCTCCTCTAGGACACTTCTTCTGTCCTCTAGGACACTTCTTCTGTCCTCTAGAATACTTCACACTTCTTCTGTCCTCTAGGACACTTCTTCTGTCCTCTAGGACACTTCTTCTTCTCTCCTCTAGGACACTTCTTCTCTCCTCTAGGACACTTCTTCTCTCCTCTAGGACACTTATTCTCTCCTCTAGGACACTTCTTCTCTCCTCTAGGACACTTCTTCTGTCCTCTATGACACTTCTTCTGTCCTCTAGAATACTTCACACTTCTTCTCTCCTCTAGGACACTTCTTCTCTCCTCTATGACACTTCTTCTCTCCTCTATGACACTTCTTCTGTCCTCTAGGACACTTCTTCTGTCCTCTAGGACACTTCTTCTCTCCTCTAGGACACTTCTAATCTCCTCTAGGACACTTCTTCTCTCCTCTAGGACACTTCTTCTCTCCTCTAGGACACTTCTTCTCTCCTCTAGGACACTTCTTCTCTCCTCTAGGACACTTCTTCTGTCCTCTAGGACACTTCTTCTTCTCTCCTCTAGGACACTTCTGTTCATGTCTTCTAGGACACTTTTGTTCATGTCTTCTAGGACACTTCTTCTGTCCTCTAGGACACTTCTTCTCTCCTCTAGGACACTTCTTCTGTCCTCTAGGACATTTCTTCTGTTCTCTAAGACATTTCTGTTCATGTCCTCTAGAACACTTCTGTACTTTCTGAACGCTCTTTCCCCTCCTTTCTCAATTATAACCCCTTTTGTCACCCCGCGAAGTTTATTCGCTATTTATCCCAATAGAAAGTGAGAGCTAGACTCGCAGAAAAGAATAAAGAATAAAGTCTTTGAAAAGTTGGTATGGAGAAAGCTACTCGGAGTGCAATGAACAGATTAAAAAAGTCAAATATTTCCATCTTAAATAAACTTAATCTTGGTAGATTCCTAAAATCTCAAATATGTAAACAAAGATTGACCTACTTCAAACATGTGAACATATCTATATATATAATTGCCTTATTCTGTCTGAAGCTCACGGATAGAATGCGCGCCCATTGGCTGCCGGCGAACACGTGTCCTCCCTGCCCCCCTCTAGACAACCCTGCTATCAGCTGTGTGATACATACACCTGTCTATAGCGGACATTCTAGACAACCCTGTTATCAGCAGTGTGTTACATCCACCTGTCTATACAGACCACCCTGTCTATAGCGACCACTGACCACCCTGCCTATAGCGACCACTCTAGACAACCCTGTTATAAGCTGTGTGATACATCCACCTGTCTATACAGGTCACCCTGTCTATAGCGGCCACTCTAGACACCCCTGTTATCAGCTGTGTGATACATACACCTGTCTATACAGACCACCCTGTCTATAGCGACCACCCAAGACAACGTTTTTAAAATATATTCGCACTCGGGTAAAACCCGGGCGTTGCCCGGGCCATTCGTCTAGTGGTTTATAAAAGATGTTGGGAAAATTGAAAGGAAGAGAAGAAGACCTGTAATGAAATGGCTGGAGAAATCAAGGAAGCAACCAGAAGATCACTAGATGAGCTACGAGTGTTGTTCACTAACTATTCAAATTAGAGAATATGTTTCCATAGTGTCATCAAACGTCAACATGATGGGTATTGGAAACACAACAACAGCCAATAGGTCAGTCTTCCACAACCATTTTTTTTTTTACTTTTGAATATCGATACTGTTAGTTTATTATTATTACAGTCGAACTTGGATAATTCGAACCCCAAGGGACCATAAAAAAATTCGAATTATCCAAAAATTCGAATTAAAAACGGAAATTATATTTATAGGAAGTTCTAGGGACCAAGATAAATATTCGAATTAAAGAGGTTTTCGAATTAAAGAAGTTCGAATTATCCAAGTTCTACTGTATTATTATTATTGTATTTTATTACGACGATGTAGGGAGCTGGCATGTGATGACGAGGAAGGTGGAACACCGAACATGTACTACAGAGATACGACGACCATAGAAGAGATCCAGGAGAACGACCTAGAGCAGATGACAGGAGACCTGACAGACAAGAATGGACCAAGGCCAGGGGACCATCTTATCGAGGAGCCACTAGTAGAGGCCATAGAAAGACTGCTGGAGAGCTGCAGGACATCAGGGGACCATAACGGCAAGGGCCACAGCACTGACCAGGAGTCATGATAGCAAATGTAAATATATTTGTTTACTTTTACTGTTGTCATTTATTGAAGTTGTAAATAAAAATATGTAAATAGACTGACCATTCGCTACACTTTTTAGAGAAAAACTTGTAACCTTTTGGAAAATAAATTTTAAATTGTATTTTATTAATTAATTATAATTCATATTCATAGAATTTTATTGTTACTTATCATCATTCTTTTTGTTGTTTTTTTTTCTTCTTCTGTTTTTTTTTGTGTTAATATAGTCTCTTTTTTTCTTTTGTGTTAAAAAATACAACTAAATCGCATTAAATCTTAGTGTAATTCTTTTTTGTTGTTTGAAATAAATCGAATTGAATCGAAGTGAGTCAGCTCGTTCTTTCTAGAAGAAAGTTCAAAGAAAACGTGCTAACAGATACTAAAAGTTAATAAAAATTACCTAAATATTTTAACCTAAACGTTTCAATAACGCTTTCGAGTCTCTTGTCCTTTCACCATACAACACCAGCTTTGGCAAACTGCGTCCACCTAGAGACCATAGTTTTAGGCTACTGTCCCTCTCATCAATCTAGGAGGGACTTTATTCCATGAGATCCATAAGTGACATAATGGAATCTTCATAATCTGCCAAAGAGTTTGCGGCGACGGATAGCGTCTATTTTGACGGTAGAGGCGACCATTATTATTTTTATAGATCACTAGCCGAATGACCCAGGCAACGCCCAGGTTTTTTTACCCGATTAAATATTTTTATTCAAATACTATTCATTACAATTATAAATTGGCGCCCTGGAGTTCACTCTTATGAAACGTCCCGCTCCAAACTTTGTGTGTTTTTAAAATATAAAAAAAGAATATAACAAATATAGCTAACTAAGATAGTAAAAATCATCATTATTATCGGTGGAGATTATATAAAATATCAACCATCTTCCAGAAATTTCGGCAATCCCACTATCGCCTTTTTCAATATAAAAAAAAAAAAGTTAATATAATATGAAAAAGAAAGGGGCATCTCCTTATCGTGCAACTGAAAGTTTCTGATGGCTTGCGCCATCTATCGGAATAATTTATTTTAGCAACTTTTAATTGCACGATAAGGAGACGCACCTTTCTTTTTCATAATTTATCCACCTTATGTCAGCACAATGCCACATTTGTGCTATTTTTACAGTTAATATATTGTTAAATTGTATTGCTACCGTAATAAACCATCTTAACATCCTATTGGAGATTTTAACCAAGAAAATGGCGGCAGTGAACCAATGAAACGCCAGGAAAAAGAATTAAACCAATTTGTTATATGTATCAATCTTCAAATTTACTAAGATATCGTAACAAAGGGAAAAAAGAGCAATTTCAAATATATCGAGGGTCGCTTCCTCTCTCTTAGTCTATTTTATTTAACTTAGTTATTCAACTTAAACTGAAAAAGAGCGCGAAATCCATCGAAATATTCTAAATTATTTTTTATTATATCTATCAATCTTCAATTTTACTATCGTAACAACGGTAAAAAAATAACAATTTCAAATATATCGAGGGTCGCTTCCTCTCTCTTAGTCTATTTTATTTAACTTAGTTATTCAATTTAAACTGAAAAAGAGCGCGAAATTCATCGAAATATTCTTTTTTTTTTCCTTTTTCATTCAAACATATCTAGGAAAGATATCTATCTATTTTATTAGCCTTAGATTTAAATGGATCGCCAATTCGGTCAGTCAACTACCTACGATAGTGTCACAAGAAAGGTCATTACATCCGTTCAAATATAGCAGACGATAAGACAATTAAAAGATAGGTGGCGCTATTTATAGCCAGACGATGATAACCATGGCGTCTATACTTCTTCATAGTTCTCTCCACATCTTAGAGAAATCTCTCTTCTTCTTTCTTATCTCAAAGCCATGATAATCATGGTGGGTAGTTAGCGACTGCTTTTACTGTAAGTGCACCACATGTCTACACATGTGAAAAGCAGTTCGACTTTGCACTTACAAATTTGCCAGAGCCCCGTTTGGTTACTTGCACTCGCTGGTAGGGTTAGACTTTTGCAAGAATCGGGGGCCATTGGAGCATTTTTTTTAAACAGAAAAAAGTGTCAAATGCGGGAATCGAACCCGGGTCGTAGTGGTCGAAATCCAAACGGTTTAACCAGCCTTCAACATGAATTCACAGATGGGATTATCCGGTAGACTGCTGTTTTGGACGAATTGAAACCTGAATTCACAAAATACGCAATGAAACCTTTTTTGTCTTTTTTTTCTCCTTGACCTTTCACCTTGTATATAAGCCAATTTGATATGATGTTAGAAATGTATTGACGCAAATATCCCTGAGTTTGGGATATCGTGTTATAGGATGTTAATAAAGTTAATGAAGCTTTTTTTAAAATACTGACTCAATATCCCCTAATTCTTGTAAAAGTTCAACCCCATCATTGAGTGCAAATCACCAAACGGGACTCTGTCACACGTGTAAATGCAAAGTCGAACTACGCCATCTACATATGTTGACATGTGGTGTACTTAGAGTAAAAGCAGTCACATCTCTTTATCATGATTATCATGGCCATGTGTAAGTAGGATAAAAATATAGCAATTATACATCAATATTATATCTGAGATTATAAAGCATCTACCAAATTTATAATTCGACAACATTTCAAATGTTCAGGGTGTAAATGCATATTTGTCAAACCAGTTATAAGATGATAGAAATCAATTGGCAATTAATAAGGTTAGGCTTAGCGGGATTTATAGCAGACGATAGTACATTTCCAATTAGCCTAGTTCACTAGACCTTGGGTTAGTTAATTAATTAGTAGAATAAACAAGGTAAACATGTGGAAACTAGTATAAACAATACTTTCTTTTTAGTTTAGAAAGCGGGAATAAAAAAGTGGATATTAATAGTTTAAATTCATACCGATAAATAACATTGGTGTATTATAAACTGATAATAGGATGCATCATCGCGCCATCTATGTTTATAAATATCAACTATTTCAGTTTTTTTTTATTTATTTCAACACACCAAACGCGATATCCAGGCTAGGAATAATTGCATCGATTTACGTTTTATAACAGAAATAGTTATAAACATATTATATAAGAAAAAGTAATCAAAAATTAAAAAAAGAGAAACAATAATATATATTAGGAACCTTTCAGGTTTGAAAGATAATCATAAATATATTTACAAAGATAGTTAAACCTATGATAATTCTCTCTGCTATTTACAAATTGATATAGATCTACAACATTGTCTGTTGTCTAGCGGTGAAGAAGAGTGGGCATTCCAGCCGTAAGTGTAGCAGTAGGTTTTAGTTTGAATGTTTCATTTTTAATTCAAAATTTGAAACTATTATAGACGCGTATGATTCTTTTTAAAAAATAAACAATTTATACTAGTACACGTGGTACAGGCCATGATAATCATGGTGGGTAGAATTAGGCAACTATTTTCACTGTAAGTGCACCACAGTATTTTTAAAGGTCACTGTGTATCAAATATCTTTCAGAGTTATTGTCTGAATCCCGATATATATGTTAAAAGGTACAACTTTCTTAAATTTTGTCAATGGTTATCTCTTGTCTTCAATAAAGGTCACTGTAATATCTTTCAGAATTATTGTCTGAATCCTGATACACATGCTGAAAGGTACAACTTCCTTGTCTATGAGTGTGTAAAAAAAATTGTTAATGAAGACCCACGAGATAACCATAGACAAAAACCTAAGGAAGTTGTACCTTTCAGCATGTATATCGGGATTCAGACAATATCTCTGAAATATATTACAATGGCCTTTATTGAAGACACACCAGATAACCAAGTGTGAACAAAATTGCCTCTGTCTGCTTCAAAAACGGAATTAAAGACTCTTCACTTAGTTTTGTCCATGAGTGTAGGATAGAGTAAAGCATTTAATTTTCTCTGTATAAGCCGTTATCTTCTTATTGTCTGTTTTGTTTCTTTTCTTGATTTTTGGTTTCCTCAATGGAAATTTTCTATAGGACTATGATCGAAGAACGAGAGAGATCGTCATAATAGATGTAAACAAGTTTGTTTTTATTTTATAAAAAAAAATCGTTAAGGCTTATATATTACTGCCAAGAAATTGACTTCAATATTTTTCTCATAAATTATATTTAAAAATCCCTTAATGCCCACTTCGCGTTACTGCCATGAAATATTAGATGAGGATAAAAAAAACTATTTACGAGCGAATTATTCAATGAGCAAAATAATAAAAGTTGACCATTGACCAACATTGGCGTGCCTATCAATAGAAGATAAACAACTTATCTGGCTTCCAACGATGAAGTGGATCTCTTATCTGAGAATTTCTCCAACACTGGCTTGTTGAGCGCTACTGTACACACTTGTACAAAACTTCAAAGAACTTATACGTCGTTTCAATATAGAATTAAAAGAGAATCTTGAGACTAATTATTTCAGACGACAGAACGCTATCGGAATAAATATATCCACTGATCGATCATTATCGATGATAATGCTAACTAGATGACGTCATCTATCCAAGCAGACGACTACTTCTCTCTTAGAAATACTTCCAAGAGATGACAATAGAGTATCTTTTGTTTATGCTGGACACGTGTCATAATCATTTCGTTTATTGTATTTAAATGGCGATGTCGTGTCTCTATCCCATTGGAACCTAATCACATCTCATTTCAAATGTTGTCACTTAATTTGCTGAAATTGTCTTTTTTTTTTAAATTGTTTTTATAACGTTAAATTCAAAGTTTAAATGTGATAAGGCCTGTTTTTATTTTATGTTCAAAATTGCGATATTATTTTTTTATATCTCTTATTTTTTATTTGGTTATAGTTGACAAAAACATATAGTACCAATTTAGTTGTGAAAATTCATTTTTTTTTATTGTTATCAAAATTATTTTGTTTTTTATTTGGTTTCATTTGTTTTTTTAAATAATTTGAAAAGGTTTTGTATTTATTCTGCGTTTAATATTGTAGCGGATGTATGTAAGTTTTTCTTTTATAGCTATTTTTAATGTAAAGGAAATAAATAATCAAGAATGTATGTCTCGTTAGTTTTTATTTTTTACCAACGTCCCATTTTTACAAAGTCGTCATGTAAACAATGCAAAATGATGATGATTATTGGAATAAAGTTCTATGAAAAATTAAATATGAGAATAATAATTTTGAGATGTTTACAGCACGTATCAATATATTTGTTAGATATATTAAAAATCATTGTGCAAATAAGGTACCTCTTCCTGTATAGAAAATGTATCAACACAATGCATTTTAAAGGGAGAGGTACTCTCTATGCACATGAATATCTTCTTACCGCAAAATGATAAATTTGATTATTAAATTTTGAAGGAAAATTGAGTCAATGGAATTTTTATTTTTAAAAGTTTGTGTACAACAAAAATTAGTAGAAAATTTATTTTTTTAGGTAAAATTTTAAAAATGATATTAATCGAAAATCTCTATAAATAGATAAAAGAGAGTACAAAAGTAAATTGTACTTGAATCAGGCGGATAAATTTAGAGAAAGGCATCTGATTGTGCAACGGAAAATTACTGATAGCTTGCGCCATCTATCGGCAACTTTTTGTTGCACGGTCAAAGAATTCTTTTTTTCTTTCTTAAACTCTTCTGTGTTTTCCCATGAGATCTTTTTTTTTTTACTTATCCCTAGTACACGTAGTACAGGCCATGATAATCATGGTGGGTAGTTAGCGACTGCTTTTACTGTAAGCGCACCACATGTCTACACATGTGAAAAGCAGTTCGACTTTGCACTTACAAATGTGCCAAAGCCCCGTTTGGTTACTTGCACTCGCTGGTGGGGTTGAACTTTTGCAATAATCAGGGGACAATTAAAGCATTTTTTTTAATTCAGAAAAACTGCCCAATGCGGGAATCGAATCCGGGTCGTAGCGGTCGAAAACCAACGGTTTAGACCATCCTTCCACCGATCCCCTCCCATGAGATCTAAATTGTTTTGTTTGCGTTTGATGCAATCAGTAAATTTATAAACTATTTCAAATAAAAATGGAAATTCTGGAATAAATTTTAAAAAAATCAACGAATAGTTGATATTTATTCTGATAGATGGTGCAAACCATCAGCAACTTTCAGTTTTACGATAAGGAGATACCATTTTCTTTCTTTTCTTAAATAATCCAAAATTTTAATTAAAAAAAAAAAAAACACGTGTGTCAGACGCCAAGTAAACAAAATTTTCCTTTGCTTATGACCTCGTGGCATAATTTCAAGGTGAACGTCTGCAAGGAAATTCTGCGTTATTTGACCTTTTCCATGTTGAAATAATGCTTGATTATCTTGATGGGCTTGCAACACTATACATTTGATGAACGTTTATGGCTCTCTTATATAAAAATCACCTAGCTACTTTAGTAGGGTTTGTTGACGCTAATTTTGCCAGCAAAATGTTATGTTCCCATTCCTGGACACTTTTATTTTTTCCGTTTATCATTACTCTTCACGATTCATCCATTAATACCTCATCCCTAAGGTTAGAAATAATCGTTATTTCTCCTTGGAATAAATTTTGATTTTTCGTTTAAAAGAACCTCATGCGGGATAATTTTCAAATATCGTTTTACAAAATGTTATGTCTTTCGTATTTTACCTCCAAATTCAAACCATTTACTTTTTAATATTGTATTTATTTGTTTTGTTGTTGTGAACACAATGCTTGTGTATTTATAATACAGTTATGTGAGCAGCAGTTACCCAGAAATTATTCGAAAAAGAAAAAATAAACAATAGTAAGGTGAAGGGTTTCTTTTAATTTAGATTTTCGCAAGTTTTCGAGCAAAATTTCTGCTCTTCAACCGGCAAATACTTATATATACAATATCAAGATGAACTTTGTACAGAACTAATGCCCCAATAACACATTTTCAATTATTACTGTACAAAGTTCATCTTGATATTGTATATAGAAGTATATGCACGTTGAAGAACAGAAATTTTACTCGAAAACTTGCGAAAATCAAAATTAAAAGAAACCCTTTACCTTACTATTGTTTATTTTTTCTTTTTCGAATAATACAGTTAATTGTCATGATGCATTAATGCGTCATCTGTTATAAAAAAAAAAAAAATATTTTTGACATTTATGATTATTTTTTAAATATTTGAAACTATTTTAGATGCGTATGATTCTTTTGAAAATTAAACAATTTCTACTGTCCTTACTGCAATGGAAAAATTAATGGGAGGGCATGGCTCATAAGTGCCAATCACGTACGCGTCTCTCGTATGTCTTTAATAAAAGCCACTGTAATATCTTTCATAGTTATTGTATGAATCCTGATATACATGTTAAAAGGTAAAACTTCCTTAAGTTGTGTCCATGAGTGTAGTTATATAGTGTGTCTTCAATAAAGGTCACTGTAATATCTTTCAGAGTTATTGTATGAATCCTGATATACATGCTAAAAGGTACAACTTAGGGATGTTTTGTCCATGAGTGTAGTATCTTCTGTGATATATGGTTAAACAGGTGGCGCGCTATGCATTTAAAATAAAACAATGTTCTACTGTCCTTACTGCAAGGTATTATTGTTAGTTTATCATTGCAGTAAGAGCAGTATGAATTGTGTTTTTTAAAGAATCATACGTGACAAAACAGTATATTATCTACCCCTTTTAAATGACTTCGAAACTTATTCAGAAAAAAAATAAGGAACAGTAAAGATGACCTTCCTTGTGGATCTATCAAAAAAAAATATTTCGAAGGATTGTTCACTCTCTTTCTCAGAAATATTTTAATATTTTGTCCTTTTTTCATATAGAGATCAAGATAAGCATTTTTTAATATAATGTATCGGCATTTAACTAAGAAATAAATTATACTTTTGTCTAATTAAAAGAAAGCGTTTTTTTATTTGACTTTCAGGTCAGGATCTCTCTCAAATATAAATAGTTGAATTGTTCCGTTTATTCTTATACTAAAAACATCCATGGTAGCTTCATAGCTAATTTCAAAGACTTCTTTGTGGCAAATGAAAAATTTTAAACTTAGCTTGCGCCTTCCTATCTATATTGTCTTCATTAAAGTACCCTTATGGACATAACTTAATCAAATGGAAAGTCTTTAAAATCGCCGGTCGTCTTTTTTTTTTTTAAGAGACAAAGGCAATTTTGTTCACACTTGGTTATCTCGTGTGTCTTCAATAAAGGTCACTGTAATATCTTTCAGAGTTATTGTATGAATCCCGATATATATGCTAAAAGGTGCAACTTACCTAAGTTTTGTCCATGAGTGTATTTCTTCTGTGATATATAGTATAAATTTGACCAAATACCGTTTTATAAGCTACTCGTTAATGGACATAGAGAACCAAATCTTCATAGATAAAAGTCCTTGGAAGCAGCCTATGGATTTCCATGCTATTCATGGTGATCCACAGTCACGATTCCAATGTCCTGAATCCATAATGGAATACTCTTCCTTAAGCCTTGATCCTATTAAACAAGTTAAACTCTTTATAACATGTAAGTATATATTATGCGAACACATTATGATTTATAAGAGGTATGAAATTGAATTTTACTATGTTAAACTTTTAAGTGTGTATTACATACACTAATAGATTATTATATTTGTTAGTATGTGTGTAATTCATTATTAATCATTTATAGGAACTAAATATTGTCACGTATGAAAGGAAATGAAAACAAAAGTCAGTATGACAAGACAATTTATTTTATTCAAAACAATCGTATGAAAGACAAGAGAGGTAACGAGAATCAAATTAGCTAAAATGTAAAACAAATTGTTTTTATTATGAAAAATGCCTCAATTTACAAGAAAATAACCATGAAATCATTTCATCATTATCACATCATACAAAAATGACCATTTAAATAATATTAGAAATGTAAATGAGAGAGAGAGAGAGGGAGAATGTTATAAATTACGCGTTTATTTATTAATACCTATTAGATATTTATTATTCAATTATATCTATATAAATTATTTTTATTATTTCAAAAATGCTGTAATTTGTATTAAAACTTCCTCAAATTTTGTTCAGGAGTGCAAATTGTATGATTCTCTTCCTTAAAATAATTTCTTTTACTTTTAAAATAGAAAATTTGAAGTCCCTCTTCCCCAAATTTCATTTTGAAACGCCGATTTCTAGATATACAAATCCAAAATTCCACTTTCTGAGATTTTAAAAAACTAGGGAAAGTCTTTTCATATACAGTAATGTCGCTTATTGATTTTTCTTTGGAAATACTGAAATGTAAAACAAAATCAAATTTGAGTTTTAAAGCTTCTATTGGTAAAACCTTTTTATTCTATTTATGTCAATTTTGTTATAATATAGAAGAACAAGAAAAGTCCCATTATGAGGAGTTCGAAAGTACATTTTGACCTATGTACACACACCTGTGCATATATAATATACATATAATAATAAAATAATAATCATATATATACAATATATAAAAATATATAATGTGTGCAAATATAGGTTTTGCAATTATAAGTCAACATTTTACACTTTAATAACAACTTTTTCATTTTAAACGATATTTTTCGATTTTATTTGTAACTAAAAGAGTAATGTTTTCTTTTCAAATTTAAATTTAAACACATTCATTTTAAATTAAATTAGTTTACTTTAGTACTTTAATTTTTGTTAAGGTCTTTTATACTTTTAAAAGCATATTTCTAATTTTGATAAAGACATATTTTATATTTGTGCGTATATTAAAGGTTTTGCACTCTTAAGAAGCACATTTAAAAGTTTAATAACGACATTTTATGTGTGATAATATCAACATTTAATATTTTTATAGCGAATATTTTATGATTGTAAAACAACCTCTAGAAATTTAACAACGTTTACATACGTTATAAAAAAAGTTTAATTACTATTTAACATTGACCACAAATGATTTCAAATTAATATCGTATCAAAATGTTGAGTGCAAAAGAGTTTAATTGAATAAAATAAAAAAAATAAATAAATAGAAAGGTGTTAATAATAAAATTTCAATTCTAAAAATGAAAATGATTTTTAAACATAAAAATATTCTTAATCAATGTCATAGTTTTAGTTTTAAAGTATAAAATATATTATAATAAATTAGTATAATAAATATTATATAGCACAAATAAAAGAAACTCGTTGCCGTAAATTTTTATTTCTTCTTTAAGATAAAGTATTATATATTTTTACATTAAATGTAGTTTTTAAACATTTAATTATACTAACACCACAGAGATGTCACTTTTAAATTAAAATTAATAATATTGTATGATATCAAACTAAAAACTTTTAAAATATATATATATATAGGAAATAAAATAAATATTTATTAAAATATTATCTTAAAATTGCTTTCCTACTAAATTAATCATCGAATAAATCATTTATTCTATGAGCAAAGACTTGATGTAACAATCCGACCGCACTGAAGGATTTCAGACGATGCTATCTGATCAAACAAACGATCGTGGCGCCATTACCTTCCGTTAAACTTCCGCTATCCATTGAAATTTTGTACAAGAATATAGTAAGTTCAGCATCTTTTCAGTAGTATATTTCACAATATCCTATCGTATTTTATGAGATATATATTTTTAACAGGATTTTTATATATTTTATTATTTTGAATTTTAAAATATTTTATTATGTAATTACAAATGCCAATATATTAATTAAAATATGCTATATTAATATAAAACGAAAAAATATATAATTTCCTTTATTTTAAAACAATTTCAATGAGATAAAATATATCATTGGGAGAAAAATTACATACTATTAATTATTTTCATAGGAATATATACGTCATAAATTCCCTAACTTGATTTACACTTGTGACTTTTTAATACAAATGTATACCTCTTATGATAATATTCTTTTAATTCTGGGTAATGTGATTATTTTTCACTACACAATACAATTTTTATATATTTTAACATTTGAAAGTTTATTCATATTCAATAAATATATATAAACACATTTTTTAAATATTCATTTGTTTGCACATTAATTAAAATAGTATTGTGATATAGGCTTAGCAAAATACGGTTATTATTTTTGAGGATTTCTGGTTGTTTTTGTACTCACGTATGTTGTAGTTACGAGGACATCCCTTTAGATAAAAACAAATATATATTTATTTAAGGAACGACTTGTTCCATTACATATATTGTTAAGACAAGTTAGCGGTAAACATCAGCAAGGTTGAAGGTAGTTGTTGGGAGTAGTGACGTCATAGTAGTGACGTCAGCATCTATGATGATTAAAGTCAAAGTCTGCGTAACAATTCCCTCCTTACTTTGTCTTTATTCCCACGATGCTGAGGCTCTCCAGGTGTTTCTTCATCTGGTCTCGGGATAGGTCCTTTGTGAAGATATCCGCCTTCCAGGTCCTGGGATGGCTTGTACAGAAGGCAGATGTCTCTGGATTCATAACAGTCTCGCAAGAAGTGGTACTTTCTGTTGATATGTCTACAGCGACTGCTTTGTTTAGGGCTGGAGATCCAGTTGATCAATGACTGACTGTCTGTATAGATCGCAGTTGGTTTTTCCGTGAAATTCCATTCTTCCAGCTCTCGTAACAGGTTTATTATCCACTTGATTTGACAGCAGCTTTCACAAGCAGCTATCATTTCCGCTTCCATTGTGGAGAGGGCGACGAGTGGTGGTTTACTACTTTTCCAGTCTATAGTTGCTTCGCCGAGCTTCAATACATATCCGCCGTAGGATTTTCCGTCATGAGTGGTCGACCAGCTGGCATCGGCGTAGGACTTCAGGATTCCAGTCTTCCCTCTTTCAAATTTCACTCCTAGGTCAATTGTTCCTCGTAGGTATCTCATAACTCTTTTGATTGCTGTCCAGTGCATCTGTTTTGGTTGTCTGGAGTACTGTGAAAGTTTGCTAGTGATGTAAGCAATGTCGGGTCTGGTGTTAACAGCTAGAAACATTAGCATTCCAAGGGCTTCCTGGTAAGTGTGCTGTTCACAATTGTCATCTTCAATATGATTATCCAAATTGATTTCTTTGGAACCTGGTGTTGGAACTTCCTTACAATTTTCCATTCCATATTTCTGCAATATTTGTTGTACATAGTGGCTTTGCTGTAGCGAAATTCCCTCCTTGTCTTGTATGATCTTGATTCCCAAAAACATGCCTTTACATGTTACATCCTTTATTTCCAGGTGATGTCTCAATTTATTGATGAATCTGTTTGAGGTATCTTCAGAATCTGAGACAGTGATAAAGTCATCAACATATATCCCTACATAGAAGTATTTGTCTTCATTCTTCCATTTAAATAGGCAAGGATCAGATTTAAGTTTTTCCAGTCCACAGTCATGAAGTACTTGACTGAATTTCTCATACCACGATCTTCCGGATTGAGGTAGACCGTAAATACTTTTGTTGAGTTTGCAAACTTTGTTTCTGTCTTGGACAAATCCAGCAGGTTGTTCCATGAATATTGTATTTTCAATGTTTCCATTTAGATAGGCTGCTTTTACATCAAATAGTTTAATGACTGAATCTTTTGTTGCTGCCATTGACAAAATAGTCCTGAGGGTGGCATTTTTAATTACAGGGCTGAAACTTTCGTTGTAATCTCTTCCTGGGATTTGGTTGTATCCCATTGCAACAAGTCTAGCTTTGTAAGTTTTGTTTTTGTTTTCTTGGTCTTTAGATATTTTGAACACCCATTTACTTTTGACAACTTTAGCGTTTACAGGTCTAGGTACCAGTTCCCATACTTGATGCGAGTACATGTTCTGTATTTCCTCAAGCATTGCGTTCTCCCAATGTTTCTTGTCTTCGCATGCGATGGCTTCTTCATAGTCTTTCGGAATGGTTTCATTCGTAGTAGCCAGAACGTAGTCATCGAATCTTTTAGGTATTGTTCGAGTTCTTTGTGGTCTGTCTGATACACTTGACTCTGTCTGTCTGTTGATCATGGTATCTGGTGCTGGCTCTTCAATATCAACATCTGATAGAACATGATTGTCCAGTTGTTCATCCTCCTGAATGAAGAAATATGTGTCAGTGTCCATATTATTATCACTTTGTTTTTCTTCCGAGATGACATTATTGTTCTCTCTGAAGTGAATGTCTGCGGTTTCAAGAATGACTCTCGCTGTGATATCAAATACTCGATAAGCTCTTCTGCATCTTGAATAGCCTACAAATATTCCTCTCTTAGATTTAGCTTCTAGTTTGTGTCTTTGATGATTCTCGAGTTTATAGAAGACTTCACAACCAAATCTCATGATGTGAGAGACGGATGGCTTTTTACCTTTCCATTTTTCCATAGGGGTAGTGTCTGGGTCATTGGTTGTGGGAGTTAGATTGTACAGATATGCAGCTGTATTCACAGCTTCTGCCCAGAAGTGTAGGGGTAATTGGGAGTCTGCCAGAAGTGTTCGGCCTTTTTCTAATAGTGTTCTGTTAGCTCTTTCAACTCTCCCATTGCTTCTTGGAGTGTACGGTGTAGTTAGTTCATGTTTAATTCCTTTGGATTCTATGAAGGTTTCAAGGTTTTTATTGATAAATTCTGTTCCGTTATCTGTTCTAAGTCGTTTTAGTTTTGAGCTTAGCTCGTTTTCTCTCTTTACAATAAACTTCTTCAAAACTTCTGCTGCTGAGAGTTTATCTTTGAGAAATTCTACAAATATTCTCCTAGAAAATCCATCTACGATGGTCAAGAAATATTTACTTCCGCCCAAGGAGTTTATTCTCATTGGACCACAGAGATCGACATAAATGGCTTCAAAGGGGTAGCTTTCCTGATTGCCATCTGTGTGAACATAGGGTACTTTGGTCATTTTTCCCAAGGAGCAAGCATCACATTGATCAAGGGTACCATTTATAGAGTCCAAGCCTTTTAGAAGATTGTTCTTCAAAATCAGGTCTAGTTTGTTGTCGCTAGGATGTCCTAACCTTCTGTGCCATGCAGTCCTAGAATTGTCCTTTGAAATCAAACAATGTTCATTTGGAACATGAGTTGCTACAGGTAAACGTGATAGGTTCAATGTGTACATGTTACCATCAAAGCTGCCTGTTCCTATTAGCTTGTCATCAGATGAGTATATGTATGCTCCTTCAGAATTCAAAAGAACAGAGTTCCCTCTTCTTACTACGCTTGGAATGGACATTAGATTTCCTTTCAGGTGTGGTACATGGAGGACATTATGCAGGGTTACAGCGTTGTTAAGTTTGTCCTTACCTTGTACAGTAGCTTGGATTAATCCTGATGAGGCAGATTCGATGTGTCTCCCTTCTTCCGCCACTTGTATGCTTCTTCTCTCCTCCGTCTTGTGCTCGATCCATTCGCCATGGGAAGTCATGTGGCTTGTGCACGCAGAATCAATTATCCACACGTCCTGAGTCGTCGGGCGTTCCTCCCTTGTGATTACATGTAGTGCGTATTCTGAAGTGGAGTCTCTTCGTTGGGATGGTTCCTCCGTTCGTTCTTGGATTGCTGATCTGGCTGTGTCTTTGTTTTGTTTTGGTCCTTTATGGTAGTTCCTTGTACTGGCCATGTTATTTTTGTTTGTTGTATTCTTTTGATTTCCTTTGTTGTCAGGGTTGAACCAACAGTCTTTCTTGAAATGTCCTTTTCTTTTGCAAATGAAGCATGATTTTTCTTTGAATTGGTTGCCTGATGATCTGAAAGCATTTTCAGGATTTTTGCTTCTGTCCTGTCTTTTCTTCTCGAAATCCAGTAGAGTTTGTCTCAAGTCTGGTAAGGAGATTTCTCTGTTTATTGACAGTGCTGCTGCGATCGTGTCAAAGTTAGGTGTGAGTCCTTCAACAATGTATCGTACAAGTTCTCTTTCTGTTACAGTCTTTCCTAGCTGGGTGATCTCTTGTGCCAGTTTCTGTGCTCGTACAATATACATGTTGACATTTTCATTTGGGTTCAATTTTAGTCTGGCTAGATCCAACATTAGGTCTATCCTTTTATTTTCTAGAGATCCTTCAAACCTTTTCTTTATGTCGTACCAAATTCTTTTGGCTCTTTTATCGCCTCGAAAGATGATTGTTAAGTCATCCGAAAGTGACAATATTATTAGGCTGTATGCTTCCCGATTCTTTTTCTTCCAAATATCATATTCTAGTTTATTTTTTGTAAAGTCTGGCTCGTCATTAACAATTACGTCCTCGAAGAGATCTTTTGAATCTAGAATTGCTTCCATTTTCATGGACCACGTGGTATAGTTGTTTTCTGTTAACTGTTCGATTTTTGCTAAGTTATGTGTATCCATTTTTATTCAATATTTTTCTTTCTAAATTGGCGGTTAGTCCAATTATTTAATTTCTTTTTGATTTAAATGGATCAATTGGCGGTTAGTCCAATTCGCGCGCCCAAACAACGCTCAGCTACCAAATTGATATAGGCTTAGCAAAATACGGTTATTATTTTTGAGGATTTCTGGTTGTTTTTGTACTCACGTATGTTGTAGTTACGAGGACATCCCTTTAGATAAAAACAAATATATATTTATTTAAGGAACGACTTGTTCCATTACATATATTGTTAAGACAAGTTAGCGGTAAACATCAGCAAGGTTGAAGGTAGTTGTTGGGAGTAGTGACGTCATAGTAGTGACGTCAGCATCTATGATGATTAAAGTCAAAGTCTGCGTAACATATTGTATCGTTTTGAAAATAGAGCAATCAATATTTGAATCTTTAGATAATAAAATACTAATATTGTGGATTAAATAAAAAATATTTATTTGCCAATATATGGCTTTTTATTATCTAAAAATAGTAAAATATTTATTGAAAGAAAATTTGTAATTAAGTTTCACGTTTTAAAAAATTAGGTATTTCAAAAGCGAATTTTAAATAAAATGTTGAAATACCTAAATATATATTTTGTGGTTACAAATTTGATGTTGATTTATTTAAAGTTAAAATTAGCCTAAACATATTTAAAGTGAGGCTAAATATTATCTAATTTTCTCTTTCGAGAAGTAAAATTTAAATGAAATATAAATTGTTTGATAAAAAACGCAATTAAAGAAAGTAACAGAATATTTTCAAATGATTTTGTAACATATTAATAAGATAAATTACGCGTCAATTATCTCTGAATATCTTTTTCAATTACCAATTTTAAATTGACTCTTTGTTTTTCAAATAGATAATTTTCCAAAATTTGTTGATATAGGTATAAATAACGATGTTATTAATTGGTAATTTTTGATGGAAATTGTTGGCAATTTTAAGAAGTGTTTTTCAATTAAAAAACAGCAGATATTATATAATTAAAAATATATATTTATTAACAGGTATATGTAATATATCCAATGTTATTACACTGCAATATTTGATGTATTACACTGTTGTAGAATCCTGTCGACTTAACCGATCTGTGACAATATCGTTGCGGAATTTCTTGTTGTTCGATTTGAATGGTGAGGATTGGTTGAAACGCAGTCGTTTGAGTGGAAGTTTAAGCATACAGTTAGGAATAATCAGGACACGTGATGGGGTTTGAAAATAAAAGGCAACTGGATTGGAGGAAAGAAAGCTTGAGAAGGCGGAGCGAGTTTTGATTGTTAATTATCTGATCACATGGTGGTGATTGTACTTAGCTGCGGGATGAGCAGAGGGAGAGAGGTCCAGAGCCGATGTCACCTTGTTGGAAGCGAAGGAGCAACTCTAGGTGTTGTTCCGATGGTAGCCAAAGCACAACTGACAATTCTTGTCTTTCGATTTAACACCACGAGTTGTCTTCCTTCCCATTGGTCGAAGGATGGAACGTGCCCGTTTTTCTATTGGTTGACCTACTTAGTGGATCTTTCTAATTGGACCGGCGGCTTTCTTTGGTGGAAGCTACCGCCGATCTTGTCAGGAAGTATCGGGTGTTAGTTCGACTCTATTTACTTCCGTGGTTATCAAATACGTCCGGTCTTGTTCCGGAAATTGGGCGTCTCTCAAACTTTTATAACTTCTGGTCACCAGATACGTCCTGTCTTGTCCGGAAATATTGGTTTAAACTTAGCTCGCAGGGTTTCCGGGGTCAGAAGGTTAACTGTGACGTTATTAATAATTATGTTCTCTTCTAGATCTACCTCCTATGTCTTTTTGTTACTTTCTTTCCTCCAGTTACCTTATTCTTTATTAAATCTTTGAAAATCATACATTGTACATGCATAGTGGGTCGGGGGGCATACAATTATATACAAATTATGACATATATATAAAAACACTCGTGATAATACATATGGTATAATAAATTATATAAAAATAGTCATTATTCTGTAATGCAATAATTAATTATAAATTAATTTGTGTATCAAAAGTGGAATATTTTTCGTTAAAAATGCATTAAAACAATGAATTTTACCCCAATACAGAACGTTATGGTGGGGATGAAAAATGCTAACGGGAGTGGTGCTATTTTTGGTGCAAATATACAATTCGACCGCAATTATGTGTTTTATATAAATTTGAATTTGTTTATTTGCTAAGATATATTTGCAAGTTCCTTAAACATCTTCATAATTTCCTGGCTTATCAGTGATGTAAACTCTTTAACAGCTGTTTGGCTAGTTTAATCTACCAAGTCTCTCTACAATTAGTCTATTTGTTTAGTCTAAACGTGAAAAATGCTCATTGGAAAATGTTGGTTATAACACGGAGATAGGCTTTTGTACATGATATAGAATTGAGATATTAGAATTAAATTTATCATCAGTGTTATCATCATCACATAGTGCTATCTTCTATACGAAGGTCGATCTATCGTGAAACATCCTTTCACTCTGTTCTGCACAATTTTATTCACGTCTTCTATTCTTCTAATTCCAGACTGTTCTGTTAAATAATCACACCAGTTCTTCCTTGGTCTACCTCTCTCCCTTAATTCTTCAAGGTATACCATTCCTCCAGTATGAATGGTTATTAGATAAGCTGATTATCTTCGGAGTACATGTCCTGCATACTTCCATTTCCTTTTCATTACTTCATTTAGAAGAAAATGCTCTTCATTAAGTCTTCTCCAAACTTCTCTAGTTGCCAATTTGATCATGAGAAAAGCTTTTTCTAATTAAAGTAATTGATCAAGTTCCGTTCAAACATATAGATAACTCTATATGTTAGATTTGATTACATGAAAAATAAATTTCAAAATTGCTTTCAAATAACTCTCCTTTAGGCACTTTTAATAAATACCCTGAATGTTTTTTTTAATCCTATAGAACAGATTTTAAAAATGATCTCTCCTGTATTTCACAAACAGGTCAAGGTAAATATATTTAGGAAGCCTTTTACTTCCAAAGTAGCGTATTCAAGTGCAACTGTGTAAAAAGGAACATTCATATATGCAAATTGAATTCAAAGTCGTTCTCCCGTTTCGGTATTGGCTTCTCCGCCACGACATATATTTGCGCCAAGTTTGCTGTTTTGAAGTACCCAGGCCATGAAGTGGTATGTGACGCCAGCAGAACGTGGCACATATGTTACAATCCACCTGCTGCAGGTGTCGATCCTCCCAGAAAATTAATTTGTCTGACTCTGATTACCATCTGGAGACCAACTTGGAGCCGGGAGATCTCTAGAAGGTATTTGAGTACCTTTGTGCACTATGACATCCACAACTATCTCCATATATTAGAACTCTACATGATTAATAATGATATTTCCGACATGAAGCCGAATGCCTATCTTTATTAGGCAATCATTCACAAATGAAAATATATTTCTCTTTAACAACTCTATACATAAATCTACATAACTACACCTATCTAAATATACAAACTTATATACATATCTACAAATAACTACTTATCTATACATTTATAAAACAGTTATATTATCCACCGCTACCTTGCTGCTAAGTAATTCGAATTCATTAATAAAGGATTTATATATTGGAAATATATAGGGGGTTCATATATATTGTGTGTGTGTGAAAATTTAAAATATTTATGACGCGTTTGTTTATTTATTACAAATTAAAATGTTTTCTAATGCCCTGACTGAAATGATAAAAATAATGGGAGGGCTTATTATAGTTGGAAGTTTTGCCGGGAGTATATATTATTCAATAAATATTCCATTAGAATCAAAGTCTGTTCTTGACTGAAACCATGGACTACAGATGGAGTTTCTGAATTTATCAAAGTTAGTTTTGTGGTTTTTTCACTGACCCGAGACCACTAGTTTGTGAAGACGGTCAATAGATGGTGTTTAATTTCAGCGTTTATTTTGACAGGAGAGATGACCTTTATACATCATGTAATATATATATATATATGTCATAATTTGTATATAATTAAATGCAACCCCGACCCACTATGTATGTACCATGTATGATTTTCAAAGATTTAATAAAAGAATAAGGTAACTGGAGGAAAGAAAGTAACAAAAGACATAGGAAGACGTCGCAGTTAACCTTCTGACCCCAGGCCCCTGCGAGCTAAGTTTAAACCGACACTTCCTGGAAAAACAGGACGTATCTAATGACCAGAAGTTATAAATGTTAAAGCTAACATTCAATACTTCCTGACAAAGCAGGACGTATTTTGATAACCGCGGAAGTAAATCGAGTCGAACAAATAAGACACTTCCTGACCCAGGCCGGGCGTAACTAACACCAAAGGAAGCCGCCGGCCCATCAGAAGACAGCACCTTAAGTAGGTCAACCAATAGGAAAAGAGCATGTGACATCTCTCGACCAATCAAAAGACAACACCTCAAGTAGGTCAACCAATAGGAAAGGATCATGTGACATCTCTCGACCAATCAGAGAGAAACTGAGGCTTGGTGTTAAATCGGAAAGCAAGAATGGGTAGTTACGCTTGAGCTCTCATAGGAACAACACCTACAGGGTTCACTGGCTCTCGCCGAGTTCGGACAGTGCTCCTTCGCTTCCAACAAGGTAACATCTACTCTAGAGATATCTCTCTCCGCTCATTTCATCATCGCCATGTGATCAACTAATTAATAAGTCAAATCGCTCAACTCTTCTCAAGCTTTCTTCCCTCCAACACAGTTGCCTCTTATTTTCCAACTCAATCACGTGTCCTGATTATTCCTAACTGTATGCTGCAACTTCCACTCAAACGACTGCGCTTCAACCAAATCTCACCATTCGCATCCAACAACAAGAAACCCCGCAACGATATTGCCACAGAACGGTTAAGTCGACAGGATAGTGAGATGGAATTAAATCAGGATCCCACAGGCGTAAAGTCAGACGGTCCAACGGAAACAATGGAAAGAAGGCAAGAAGTAAGAGAGAGCGAATCGGCAAGAGAAAGACAGGAGGTGACCGGCCGAGAGACAACTGCGCCCCTAACGGACGCCATCAACCAACTGTCAACATTCCTGACGCGAGTAAAAATTTCTGATGGAGCGGAGTCGGCGATCCCACCTTTCGACGGCGCATACAGCGCGACACAGTTTTTCCAGACGTTCGACCGAAAAATGGAAGACGCATCCATGGGAGAACAAGAAAAATTATTGCGCCTGCCAAACTACCTGGTGCGACAACCCCTGGAGCTCTTCAGGAAACTTCGGCTGGCCGACCGGAGTTATTTCCAGGTGAGACAAATCCTCCTAGATCTCTACCCTGAGTCAAGCGAAGCATCCTTTGCGAAATATTTCGCCATGAAACTCACTGGACAAACCAACTTAGAGACCTACTACCGGGAAAAAACCGCCATGGGATTGCAACTAGGACTTCCACAAGAGGTGATCCTCGAGACGCTGACAGAAGGACTGCCATTCAACGACCAGCGCCTAGTCCGCGTAGTGCCTCCCGAGAACCTAGGAGAGTGGTTCCGACTGGTACAGCGGATCCACGGGCCCAGTGTACCGGCAACACGATCCAGAGAAGATCAACCACCCACAATGTCGGGTCCGTACCACAGCACATCCCGACGCCCAGGTGCATGGAATGCACCTCTTCCGCCGTCCAACTGCAAGTTCTGCGGCGCGAGACACTGGCACAGCGAATGCCGACGTCGACCAATCCCGACGACCCACGAAAAAGTCCGGACAGTGCAAACGGTCCCAAAATCACCAGTTCCGACTTCATCACAACCAAGTCAAGCCAGAGACACCTCAGCCGGACAGCCCTTTCGAGACTGAGGTAGGATCCCTAAACCAACTGACTGTCAAACTCTTTCTAGCCCCTAATGTATCATGCCCCTTTTTAATTGATACAGGCGCCAGCCTGAGTATAGTGCCATATAATATTTATCATATGCTAAAAACCCACCTGCCTAATTTAACCCTTGAGGGACACTCACTACACCTCCAAACCCTAAACGGATTTGCAAAAACCATGGGTAAACTATCTATCCCACTGACAATAGGACAAATATCACGAAAGGAGTATTTCCATGTAGTGAATGCACCATTGCCATTCGGAATTCTTAGTATCAATAGCCTCCATAAATTCAAATTAACCATAGATTTTAATAAATGCACTATACTCCAGCTGGGCGCCCCATTGTCTACCCTTTCCTACCATTTTAATCATGTGTCCAATGTATGCACGTACTGGCAATGTCAGGCGATGTCACAAAATATTTTCCCCACATCCCAACTATCCGCCTATGACAACCATTGCGTGCATTCATTGAGAAAACCCCACTTATCTACATGCCCCTTTTTCACTAAAGCCAATTGCCCTTTTTACATGCCCTCAAATAATCAAACCACAACAACTTCAACTTATGAACCTGTCCAAAACGCACCCACACAGCGGGATAACTCGCATACCAAAAACCTAGGTGATCACACACCGTTACACAACTCTCACATGACCAACCCACACAACGAACTCGACACTCACACTAATACACAACAAAACCCTTTACCCCATGCATACTACAACACAACACCTAACACTCACTATACACCACAGTTCACAACACTTCTACAAAGGTACACTCACATTTTTTCACAGGACAAATTCAACGTACCATGCTTACGTATTCCACCAGTAAAAATACCCACGAATTCCAAAAAAATAATCACCATACGTCCATATCGTGTTCCGATATGTGACCAACAAGAAATCCGTAACCAAATACAACAAATGCTGGAGAACGGCATCATAGAGCAATCTTTTTCACCTTTCTCGAGCCCTGTCACCCTCGTCACTAAGCGCGACAAAACCAAACGGTTTTGTATCGATTATAGGAAGGTGAATGAGCTAATCAGCTCTGATGTCCATCCCCTCCCGAGAATCGAGGATATCCTAGACCGCCTCGCACAGGCCAAATATTTTTCCACGGCCGACATATCCTCTGCGTATTGGCAAGTCCCAATACACCCCGATTCTCGACCACTGTTAGCATTTGCCACCTTTGAAGGATTATACCAACCCACTCGATTACCTTTCGGGTTAAAAACCAGTCCTCAGATTTACGAACGAGCCATAAGTCAGGTCCTACAGAGACACGGACTTGACTGTGTGGCACATTACTTTGATGATTTCATCATTTACTCCAACACATTGGAGGAACATCAAAACCACCTGCGACAATTTTTCGCCTTTTGCGAAGCGGAGAAGTTACAACTTAACTTCGCAAAATGCGAATTTTTTAAACAATCCATAAATTTTCTAGGTTACACCATCACAGCTGGTACAATTACACCACTTACACGCAATACCGACATCATCCACGCCATAAAACAACCACACAACCGAAAAACACTACAATCCTTCTTAGGCGCTGTGAACGTCTATAACAAATTCATTCCGGAATACGCTCGCTTGCGAGCACCACTCAACAATCTCCTCAAAAAGGACGTCGTGTGGAACTGGAATGAAGCTTGTCAAGAGGCGTTCATTGACCTGAAAGGAAACCTCACACAACACCCCATTTTACACCTTTACAAAGAAGGTCTGCCATGCCAAGTGTATTGCGATGCATCCACCCTCGGTATAGCAGGCATTCTCAAACAAGTTCACCCTGACGGAAACGTATATCCAGTTCAATATTTCAGCCGAACATTGCGCCCACACGAGAAAAACTACTCCATCTCTGAACTTGAGTGCTTAGCAATCGTTGAGAGTGTGGAGAAGTTTCGCATCTATCTTATGGGCAGAAAATTTACAATATTTTCTGACCATCACGCATTGCAGTGGTTGAAAACCATCAAGAACCCGTCCGGTAGACTGTTTCGATGGAGTTTACGACTATCGAGTTACGAATATGAGGTCCGCTACATAAAGGGAAAACTACAATATGAAGCAGATCTCTTGTCCCGTAACCCGTTTTGTGGATTCTTGGACGCCACCCTTATCAAGACCCACCAATCTCCTCCATCGAAAGAGTCTAGTTTGACCATTGATCATAATGGATTACATACAGTTTCCCGAAAAGGTGTAACCAAGATTATACTTCCAAAACCACTCATACAACAACTCTTACAAACAGTACACACACAATACAATCACCCCGGTATTTCCCAAATGTCACGAATTATCTCCACACAATATTACTGGCAAGGTATGTCAAAAGATATTAAACAAAAAGTTAAGACCTGTCCCACCTGCCAATTAACAAAACGTCCAGTAGGACCCACTTACGGAGAATTAAGTCAACCTCCGGAATCTAAAGAACCCTTCGACCTTTTATCTCTGGACACCATAGCAGGATTTGCCAAATATGGCAACACCAAGATATACCTCCATGTGGTAGTCGATCATTTTTCACGCTACGCGTGGGTTTTTCCATCTAAATCCACCAGTACCACCACCTACCAACAGGTACTTAAACGAGTATTCCAGGATGGTTCTCCAAAACGCCTTCTTACGGATAGAGCCCCTGCCTTCACTTCACCCAAATTTCGTAGTTTTCTACTTAATAGAAATATTCACCCATTGCTCACAACCAGCAACAATCCACAGGCCAACGGTCTATGTGAACGCCTAAACGCCACCCTCACGGGAAAACTTAGGTTATTACACCTAGAAAATCCTAAGGTCGCATGGACCAAGTTGGTCAAGAAGGTTACACTTATATATAACAAGACACCCCACTCTACCACAGGTTTTCCACCCATATACTTAATGTTTGGTATCCTACCTCCAGAAATCTCTAATCATAACACACCGTACCCAGATATCGACAAAGCTAGAGAAATTGCACACACACGCACACAAAACAAACATTTACAAGACAAAAACACTTATGACCAACGACACAAGCAACCACATTTCGAAGTAGGTGATCTAGTATTAGTAAAATTATATCACCACCCAAATACAGGGAAACTTGCGCCATATTTCACAGGACCTCACACAATATTAGAAATTATTTCACCAAATGTGGTCCGCATAGATCGACCAAATCAACCACTTCAAAGAGACACTGACACAATCCACGTCAACAAACTTAAACTGTATACAGAAAAAATCCATTATATATCACCACCCGCCGTTAGCACCTATCATATAAAGCACAACCCCAATTATACGTTCCCTTTCAAACATTTAACACCCGAATTATTCCCAACAGAGTCATTAAGGTTCAAACCCACCAGCAGCGAACCTTTCAGGCATTTAGACCCTGCCATTTTTGCAACAAGACGATTTACATCACTCTTCCCCGATGTTAAAAACTGCAAACCTGACAACCAGCTCAATCATATCACACCACCCCCTAAAGATATCAAACAGGAGAACTACGAACCTACCAATCATTCAAATTCTACAATTAATAAGGTTCAAGCAAATATTTCAGAGTCCCCAGTTACAAAAATATGGACGAACATGGGACAATATCCTATATTTCACCTGATTTTTATCCTTTGTTTATTAGTTCTACCGTACAACTGTATCCCAATTTTATTCATTAATTACTTGTTTATATATGCCATGCCCGCGCAGAAAATCTTCGAACTACAAGAGGTAGTTTTTAATCTAGGACAAACATTTATAAAACTTCTCATAATTTTAGGAACCATCTTCGCAGAAAATCTAAATAAACTCCGAAGAGATAACAGTAACTGAAAAGATGACCAAACAATGTCGGAGAAACCACGCTCCAAAAACAAGCCCCGAGCCACACCCCAAAATAAATAGACGGCAGGAAATGAGGATTTGAAACACCACGACAGGAAGTATAATCCGCGGCGGTTAAATTCGGCCTCTGTAAACAAAGCGGAGCGCCTTCGTCCGATCTCCAATTTCCCTCCCTCTCGTTTGCCCGACACACCCCACTTCCGTATCTCTAATTACAATGAGAAGATCCCCTATTGAGGTCGACTGGGAACCTCACTATGCCACCGGTTTTGATTCCAGTTCGAGTCTACATATCGATTTTTACCACCCAATTACACATCCACGAAACAACACCTAGAACTAACTCACACATCTCTTACACAACCGACTTCTAACATTTTTCACAACACACACACAAAGACAAAAAATTACACATAAAGGTTATATAGATTTCCATGTCTCCTGTACACACAGCATAAACGCACTTGAGGGCTAGAATCACGTTTTTCACCTAAGTGTCACTACAGATGAGACAAAAAATTTATAGGGCATAATTGAGCAAGTAAAACATTTATAGGGCAAAATGGAGCAACCAATACATGTAGATCAGGGCATGTAGATACCATAGGGTTCAAACCAATACACCTTATCTTTCATATCAATCATTTTCATTATTTTCTCTCAATTAAAATTTAAATATTTAATCAATTTATCAATTTATTAACACTTTTAATCATCAATTATCATTTTTTTCCCAATTAATTTATATTATCATTTTCATTTATCAATTATCATTCTATTTACCACTTAGCTTAAACTGCCACAATTCAATTATCAACGAAAAATCATTGATTTTCGATTAAACTAAAAACATTAAATCACACTTTGTTGTTGAAACCTTTTTATTTTTCATTTTTCTTTTTTCCAAACACTCGACTTTGATTTCGCCCAACCACTTTTATTTTTATTTTGATTTCAAAAAGACCTTATGAAATTCCCTCGAATTCTTTTCCAAATTCGAGCAAAAAAGGTAACTACGCATTTTTCCTTCCTTTTTTTTTTCACCACTCAACCAAGCACTCAACTTTGATTTCGCTCAAAAAACTTTTATTTTATTTTTATTTTTGATTTCTCGAAAGACCTAATAGAATTCCTTCGATTTCATTCCCAATCTCGAATAGAATATGGTTAGGCATTTTCCTTTTTTTTTTCACCATTCAACCAAGCACTCCACTTTGATTTCGCTCAAAAAACTTTTATTTTATTTTATTTTGATTTCAAAGCCTTAATAGAACCCCCTCGAATTCATTTCTTAACTCGAGTAGAATTCGTTTAGGCGCATTTTCTTTTTTTTTTACCCACTATGTACCATAACATTCATTGATTTCTTACAATTAAAAAATTTTTTGATTTCTATTAATTATACTCAACCTATATCATCAACACCATGCTATTTTACTTATTATGTCACCAGCAATGCTTGTATATAGCCCCTCAATACCCACAACTAATTTTCCCACAAAATTATTTTTCACTTTACAGAATTCTCTCAGGCTAACCCCTTCTTGAATTCTTCACATGTAGGGGGCGCATCTGTCATAATTTGTATATAATTAAATGCAACCCCGACCCACTATGTATGTACCATGTATGATTTTCAAAGATTTAATAAAAGAATAAGGTAACTGGAGGAAAGAAAGTAACAAAAGACATAGGAAGACGTCGCAGTTAACCTTCTGACCCCAGGCCCCTGCGAGCTAAGTTTAAACCGACACTTCCTGGAAAAACAGGACGTATCTAATGACCAGAAGTTATAAATGTTAAAGCTAACATTCAATACTTCCTGACAAAGCAGGACGTATTTTGATAACCGCGGAAGTAAATCGAGTCGAACAAATAAGACACTTCCTGACCCAGGCCGGGCGTAACTAACACCAAAGGAAGCCGCCGGCCCATCAGAAGACAGCACCTTAAGTAGGTCAACCAATAGGAAAAGAGCATGTGACATCTCTCGACCAATCAAAAGACAACACCTCAAGTAGGTCAACCAATAGGAAAGGATCATGTGACATCTCTCGACCAATCAGAGAGAAACTGAGGCTTGGTGTTAAATCGGAAAGCAAGAATGGGTAGTTACGCTTGAGCTCTCATAGGAACAACACCTACAGGGTTCACTGGCTCCCGCCGAGTTCGGACAGTGCTCCTTCGCTTCCAACAAGGTAACATCTACTCTAGAGATATCTCTCTCCGCTCATTTCATCATCGCCATGTGATCAACTAATTAATAAGTCAAATCGCTCAACTCTTCTCAAGCTTTCTTCCCTCCAACACAGTTGCCTCTTATTTTCCAACTCAATCACGTGTCCTGATTATTCCTAACTGTATGCTGCAACTTCCACTCAAACGACTGCGCTTCAACCAAATCTCACCATTCGCATCCAACAACAAGAAACCCCGCAACGATATTGCCACATATATTCTAATAAAATTAACAAATGAACCACATTAACAAATTGAATCGTTTTTACGATTCCAATATATATAGGTATTTAAAGTATCATCCAAAAGTGTACTGCTGAGATAAAGTTTACCGTAGATCTCTGGAAAGGTAGCGATATTCACGTAGTTGGTATGTATTTATTTACACTGCAAAAACATTGCTAGGTCCGGACATGATCCCTCCACTACCACTCCACCAGCAAGACCCAAGCTGAACAGATTCCTCAGAACGCTGAGGAAATTGTTAAAGAACTCTTTTACCAACTAGGTGCTCGCTCAATCCTCCGTCCCTTGGGTCATGAAACGTGTATGTTAGTATGGGCGGTATTATACTGACAAGAAAGAGAGGATGTCTTCGTTAGTCTAAAGCCCGGAGAGAAGATCATTCTCGCACAGTTCCTAGACCGTGCTGAGTGTTGGGGACACCAACCACTATATAAGACAGAAGCTGTCAGGGTGGCTTGTGACGCTGAAGAATTCCAGTCGTCCTTTCAATGAGGGATCAGTCTGTTGTATTATATTTTTGAAATCAATTTTGATTTTTTAAATTTTTGTTTATTTTTTTGTCATGATTGTTGACGGGGTGTCACAATAAATTTTATATAAGTGTCCCCGGACATGTATAAAATGATCATTACCTAAAAGAAGGAAAGTGTAGGTGAAAATAATTGCGAAAACTCCCTCTTCCCAATCAATTGAATAGTCAGACTGCTGTAATACCTCCTCTGTCGTCAGAGACAACGGGATATTCCTCAATAACTAGCGAATAAAGCGTCATAGCACGAAAAGGAAAAATATTGAAATAATAATTATATTAAATTGGAATATATTGTTAATCAATTTTAAGATTGATGGATATTTGGAAATAACTATTTTCACATAGCATTGCCGCGTCTATTTTTGCCCTTACATATATCAAGAATTCAAACCCTGTCGCAAAAGAAAAGCTTAATTTTGATTTCAAAACACGCTAATGATATTTCTTTTTGGGGGAGTTAATTATATATCCTATTATATATATATTAAATACACAATCTATTGTGTGAGGAAAGTATCAATAGATATGAGAGATGAATCGATAATATAGGTTTTTCCTGGAGGAGAATGTTGGATCAAGCCATTTTGGGATTTCACCAACTTAGTCGCTATGGTGTAGCCGCCTTATTGGATCGCCATATTGTAAGAGGTTGGATTATATTTATTTCCTAAAATTCCTGTCTTAATGAATTAAAGTTTAAATTGTTTTAAAGAAATAAATAAAAATGATAAAAATGAAATGCAGACATATATATATATATAATAAAGATTCTCCCCTGCTTTAACCCTTTGACAAAATAAATAAGGAATCCAGGGTTAGGTTTCTTTTTACCTAGATTCCTTGCTCTAGATTCTTTATTGATTTTGTCAAAAACATATATGTGGTAATCAACAACAACAAAGCCTTTATTTAGGGCCTCTCGCCCTATACAGGATTCGCCATTTCACAAGGGATGGGGAGAACACTGTGTGGCCTTTTTCCGGGATATAATCCTGTAGAATCCAAATATCGCCACCGCTATATACCTATTCTTTGATATTTCATTAATTAGTGCCGGAAATAAAGGACAAAGTTGCCCTGTTTTATTATTTAGTTTTCGTCTTTCGATATATGGTAATCAAAATATTTTTTTTTTACCGAAAAATAAACTCAAAAGAAAATATCCTACAATGTCCTCTATATCGAAACAAAAAGACATTATTTATAATTAAATAGTTAATATGTAAATATACACTTGTCATATTGTAATAACGTGGAATGATGGATTCATCAGCAAAGAAAAAGTAGTTATTCTTTTTAAAAATGTTGTTGTTGATATACTTGCTACCGAGCACGCAGATTCATCTAAAAATAGATTCCACAACACCATCTTTAGTAAATACAGATAAATAAAGCCAATATGTATACCATGCTTTCAAGCTATTGGCCTTCATTAGTATAAAGGCGGCATATATAGTGAAGGACTCAAAATCATATAGTTAATTGTTGTCTATAAAATATTTAAATATATGCGCTCACTCAATAATAATTCTCTCTATCCTTCACTTAAAAGTTTACATTTGTAAAACGAACTTCGTTTAACTGAATCCTTTGAGAATCTCGAAATCCAGATAAATGATTCAGTTGTCCTATTGAAGAGAGATAACAACTATTGTGTTTATAGGTACACACACACTATGTAACGATGAGTTGACGTGTGTATATGTATGATTGCTCTCTCCTCCTCCCCAAAAGAAAGATTATTATCCCTTTCGAAATATATATATAGGGAAAAAAAATCAACAGCCCGTCAATTTTTATTCCAAAATAATGATGGCCCCTCCACGAAGGCTTTTATTTCCCATAAATCACATTTTATTGGAAAATATGGGAAGGAATGGTCTCTATCTCTCTTTTTTTTTTCAATATTTAAAATTCCATTGGACCGACGTGCCTTTTTGTATTCTTGCTCTATATTCTCTTTCTTTCTTATATTAGTTATTTTTAGAAAAAAATAGGCAAAATATATTTCACATACAATAGAAGATTGATATACCAAGAATATTGAGAAAACAATAGAAAAAATAAAAATAAGAAGGTCAGGTGTTGAAGTTTGGGCGTCCTGCTGATTCGAAGTAACGATATGTAATTGTCTATTGGTGATTGCCTACTGCCACCTATCAGAACAAATATCAGCATTAATTTATAGTAGGCGCCTTTTCGCTGTATTATAACACTCTGATCTTGTCTACTCCTCCAGAATATCCTTGTTTTTGTCGATCTCTCGGGGCGGTGTTTAGTTCCTTTTTAAAATTGATTTTTTTATGTACGACATAATATTTAAGTTCCCTAAATCTTTGTTATTTCAACATATCTCCTGATAATGATAAAACCTTCTACTTACCTCTCTCGTATAATATACTTAGCTTTAAACGATTGTTATGTATATATTGTGTATTTTCATCGCCCGATGATTGGTGCTTTCCTGTGTCACCAAACCTTAATAAATCAGCGCGCAATGATTTCTTAGCTCAGTGGTTACCTAGAGAATCAATGTGATATATTAAATATACGAACGTGTCTTAATATCTGAGCTGAAGTTTAATATTGAAATATTTCTATTATCTCCAGACATTAATATAAATATATTTTATCACATACCAGTCGTGATTATATACGTATATTACTGTGCGTTAAAAGCTATTGGAGAGAGCATTTACTTTTTCTGTGAATATTTTTCACAAATTCAATGAATATTCACAGAATAATGTCTCTAATACCGTCGCTAGTTGGAAGCAGTTTCCCACCCAGACAGCAACACCACTCGGACTTCCGCATCCTGGGCATGCAGTGAAATATCCTTTTTCCAACCCCGGAACTCAACTTCGCTATAAAAAGCTTACGTTATTTTTATAAACTAATTTACATACCTAGGTTGTAGATATGCAATCCAGGGATATCCCAGTCTTTATTTACGTATACCTTACGTGTTGGATGCCTATCTAGTATCTATCAACCGATGAAATCACCGTCAAAGAAGAAGACTAAGACCAAATATAAGTATCGACTATTCCTCATTTTTCTCATATCCCGGTCAGGTGTATACGGCCAATTGCTAGCCATCCTATGTAAATTAGATTCCCCTACATAATGTATTCATATCATCGAGAGATCTACCACAGTGTTTGTCTAAAAGTTATTCAACGGTCTTATCTGATAGGTTCTCTCTGAAGCGTCCCAAGGTGATCGACAAATTGCAGAACAGTTCCATCGTACATCTTGTTCAACTGTCCAACAACACCTACATCTCGCACGTTCACTCTCAGTTTAATATTCTTCTCGTTGAAGAGCGACACCTCGAAAGCTGTTTTGTTTACTAAGCAAACATATTGTGAAAGGTTTTAACTCTATACTAACACCATATCGCACTATAACACAAAATATATGGTCGTCCTAGTAAAAAAGGTTTTAAGAGCAGCGTTTATTCGGTCTAAGAGCAGTTTCAAGTGAATCGATTTCTTTTTTTTTTTTTCAGATTAAGAGCGATTTCATCTATGATTCCGCCTAGAAGTAGTTTCGGGTACATCTAGCTTTCCATTCATTAGCGATGTCTAGAGTATTCTCCGGACTAAAAGTTATTTTTCAAGAACATCTATTATTCAAGCCATAAGTGATTTAAAAAACATTTATCTTTCCATTTATTATTTATTTCAAGAACATTCGTTTTCCATTCTTTGGTAATTTCAAGTACATCTCTATTTTTCCATTCTTTGGTGATTTCAAGAACATCTCTATTTTTCCATTCTTTGGTGATTTCAAGAACATCTCTATTTTTCCATTCTTTGGTGATTTCAAGAACATCTCTATTTTTCCATTCTTCGGTGATTTCAAGAACATCTCTATTTTTCCATTCTTTGATGATTTCAAGAACATCTCTATTTTTCCATTCTTTGGTGATTTCAAGAACATCTCTATTTTTCCATTCTTTGGTGATTTCAAAAACATCTATTCTTCAAATCATAAGTGATTTCAAGAACATCTATTTTTCCATTCTTAGATGTTTTCAAGAACATTTGTTTTTCCATTCTTAGGTGTTTTCAAGAACATTTGTTTTTTTAATTCTTTGGTGATATCAAAAACATCTATTCTTCAAATCATTAATGGTTTCAAGAACATCTATTTTTAAATCATTAATGGTTTCAAGAACATCTATTTTCCCATTCATTAGCAGTTTTGAGAACATCTAGTTATTTTGAAAAATCATTAGCGGTTTCAAGAGCATCAATTCATTAGACTAAGAGAGATTTCAAGAGCGTCTATTATCCATATGTCAGTCAGGAACCGTTATAGAAGCCTATATTCTCTCTTCAGTTTAGAAGCGTTTTCAAAATCTTCTCTCGTTTTGAAATCAGGAGCGGTTTCAATAGGAATTGTCGCGTCTCAACAAAAACATCTATAGAACATTTATTTACTCATAGACTCTTAACAACAACACACACAAAAGTTAGCTCTTTGTCGGTATATTTACTTTTCATGTTACAAATCATGTAAACAAATACTTCCACACTTGGTTTTTCAACAAAACTACTTCTAAGTATGACCTCATATGGCCTTGGAAAATATCAAAAGATGACAAACCACTCTTGACCATGGCATTTTTTAAAATTGAGGTTTACACTTGACGTCAAGGCGTTTGAAAAAACGTTTACAAAAAACATAAGCAATCAAATAACACTACTCAAATTTTCTACTTATTCTATTATTTTTCAAAATTTTCTCATTTAGGATAATGAGCATGTGTTTACACGAATATTAGCATTTCTTTAGACACATTGAAAAAATAGTACGAATTGATAGATGGCGCAAACTATCAGCAACGTTGTATTCTATGAAGAGAGGCGTTTTTAATCATAATAAAATTGAGTAGTTAATTGGAGTCATTTAATTTTGAAGTAATTAATGGATAATTATGATCGGCAAGTAACAAGACCAAATAAAGAAAAACATCAGATCGTGCAACTGAAATTTGTTGATGGCTTTCGCCATTTATCGGAATGAATATCCATTATTCGTTAATTTATTTTTCGTTGGTATATTTATTCCGATAGATGACACAAACCATCAGCAAAATACAGTTGAACGATGGATTCTTTTGCCTTAATTCTACCACCTGATGTCGTACAATTTCCCTTTTTTAACCCTATTTTTTTCATTTAAAAAAAAACAAAATAAATAATTTATTTTAAATGTTGATATAGCTGCCTTCACACATCAGAATAGCAATGCTGTTCTAGTGTTGAAATGTCCCATACTTATTTAAAATTTTAAACGCAACCCCCTGAAAATAATATATGAAATGAAATATTTAAAATTTTATCTTTTTTTGGAGTTTGAATGTATTTCTCTCTCTAATCCGTGTTGTCTCTCTCTCTCTGGGTGTAGATGAAAAATACAAGGGTTATTCGATAAGCACACATGGTCCAGCGATGTCCTAATTTTTTTTCATCCCTTCGGAAAAGTATGATGTTTCGAGGTCCTTAAAGTATCCATTTATATCATCGATAATCTCTTCATTTGATGAAATATTCTTCCCTCCCAGCTATTTCTTTAGATTTGGGAAGAGGAAGAAGTGACACACGAGCCCAAATCTGGGGAATAAGGTGGATGAGGGACCAATAGGAAACCTAATTCGAACAATTCGGCAGCTGCTACATTTGACCTATGGGGAGGAACATTATCGTGGTGAAAAGGCACTTTTTCCCGAGCCAATCTCGGACGTTTGGCACGTAATTCTTCCTTTAATCGATCCAAAAGTGTTGCATAACACTCTCCTGTTGTTGTTTTTCAATTTTAAAGTAGTCAATTAGAATTATTTCTTGGGAATTCCCAAAAGACAGTGGCCATCACCTTTCCGGCTGACACAACAGTCTTTGTCTTCTTTGGAGCCCTTTCACCCGGAACTGTACACTTATTTGACTACTGTTTGGACTCTGGTGTGTAGTGTTGTATCTAGGTCTCGTCTATCGTTTTTAAACGACGCCAAAAGTCCCGAGGATTAAGAGCGATCAATAAACACTGCTGGGAAATGTCTGTCCGCATGCGTTTAGTCGAATGTAAGCAATCGCGGCACCCATCTGGCAAACAGCTTCTTCATCTGTAATTTTACATGAAGGATATGATGTGCCCCTTCTAATGAGATGCCCCTGTTCTCAGCTATCTCGGGTATCTTCACTCGTCAATCTTCCATAACGATGCAATAGAATTTTGATTCCATTTCTGGCGTGGTTACATACATAGACCGTCCGGGACGTGGTTCATCTTGTGTTGATCTTCAGCCACGTTTAAATTCATTCATCCAGTAATAAATGGTCTTATATGATGGACTGAGTCTCCACGAACTTCGTTTAGCTCGACTTTGAATTTGGGAAGCCGACCAACGTTCAAAAAAGAAATGTTTGATAAGAGCTCGAAATTCATTTTTATCCATTTTGGAATCAATGGATACGGAGCGAGCTTTCTAGAAGACGGAGGTTTGACATCATATAAAGGAACCTCCTTCTAGTCCACCAGGTGTCGCCATCTATATTATTTTTACTTAATTTATCGATTAGATAGAACAATGTTTTGTCTTTTTATATTTCAATTCATGCAAGTAAAATATATTTGTCTGATTGTGTTTACACTGCAATACGATAGGGTATGATCAATGTGTTCATATTGCGGCATTTATACATGATCTGAAGCTCTCCTCTATTTCTCAAGTTGAGAAAACACAGCATTAAAGGGGTAGAAGAGCTTGTGACTCGTGGCTCGTAGAGACCGCGCCACGGGCAGAGAAAGATAATAAACATATCTTCCTTGGAAGTGTTTTAAAACTTAACGTCTAAGTTTATTTTTGGAAAGTTAAATAAGTCAGTGTTACTTTCTACGCGACATCTTTGGTGGAGATTCCGGGTAAATTCAAGACGGCACTTAGAAGGAGCTTCCGACTGCAAGGCCTACAACCCCAGTACGGATTTGAGGATCTGCCAAGCAGTACAAAGATGGTGACAACTGAAGCTTCTGGGACTTCCGAAGTTTTCGGAGCAAATTCTGGACAACAATCTTACGCCTGTCATATTCCAAGGAATCCTCCGACATTCTCTGGCGAGAGTGCTCAAGATCCCCAGAAATGGATCAAAATGTTTGAAAGGGTCGCAAAATACAACAAATGGGATGAGACTCAAAGCCTTGCCAATGTTGTATTCTACCTCGAGGGAACAGCCGCCCAGTGGTTCGATAACAACGAGGACATCATTAATTCATGGACTCAATTCAAAACTGATCTTTGTGAAGTGTTTGGGCAAAAAGAAGAGCTTACTCGACGAGCCGAAATGACACTAAAGACCAGAGCTCAAAAGCCTGGAGAGACAACCGAATCTTACATTCAAGAAATCCTATCACTGTGCTCCCGAGTTAATCCTGAAATGGAGGAGGAAGAAAAAGTTGGACATTTGATGAAGGGGATTGCCGAAGATTTCTACCAAGCTCTAATTGTCAAAGATCCCACAACTGTTGACGAGCTGGTGAAATTTTGCCGACAGCTAGAGGACATGAAACAACGCCGCATCAAAAGAACACGTTATGAAAGATTACCGAACGTGACTCCGATCTCGTCGGACTTTGAAGAAGATTTAGCTTTAAAGATTCGACGGATTGTCCAGGAAGAGTTGCAAAAGATTATGCCTAAAATGTCTGAAGTGGAACCCTTTAGAACAACTGACGTGAATTCTTTGGAGGCCATAGTTAAAGAGGAGGTGCAACAAGTACTCGCCCCAATTACAAGGAGAAATATTCAATCTCAAAGAAGGAGAACGTTTGTACCAAGATTTCGGCGAGAAGATGACTACACTCCATATGCCCCCAGAACATCTGACCAATGGCGAACGGTTGATAACCAACCTATCTGTTTCCATTGCGGGAAGCCAGGCCATGTTTTACGTTACTGTCGAGAAAGAAGACGTACCTTTGAGGATGCCAGATTGAGAAGAACACTTCCAGCAGCCGACAATGCAACCCCACAAAGACCCTACGATTTGAATGACGATTTCCCAACTCTCCCTAGACCCGGAGGTTTTAGCCGCAGTGCTTCACCATATCCAGGCAGAGGAAGGATGCCAAGACGAAGAAGCCAATCACCAGGGGCAGGTCGTTTGTCAAGCCGCTCACCCCGTCGCCAAAATGAGGAAAACTAGGATGCGCGACCTATATGGGGGGTGAGGCCACAGTTTTTGAAAATCCTCCATCATCGACGTCTGCAAAATTAAAACGGAATTGTATAAAAGGGAACATTAATGGACTGGAAACTACAATACTGATAGACTCGGGCGCAGATTATTCCGTGATTTCAGAAACGTTTAGAAGACGTCTGAGAACTCCATTTTTTGTTGAATCTGGACCAGTCGTTAAAGTCGCCAATGGAAAGCTTGTTAAAACTTTGGGAAAATGTTCACTGAAGGTCCTTATCAATGATCTCGCCACAATCTTTGAATTTATCGTAATTCCTGATTGCAGCCACGATATAATTTTGGGGTGGGATTTCTTCAAAGCAACACGAGCGGTTATTGATTGTGGCCATCAAGAATTGTATTTGGAAGAAACACTACCAATAAATGATGACCAAATCAACCTTGATGTATACTCTGCTGATAATTATGTAATTCCACCTAAGTCAAGTTGTAAGATATCAGTAGTAAGTACACCACTTCAAGAAAATAGAGATGTTCTAATCTGCCCAAATTGGGAACTCTTAATAAGGAAGGAATTTATAATGCCCTCTCTTCTAACAACCTTCTGGCAAGGGAAAGCAGATTTGTGGATAGCAAACGGAACTTCTAAACCACTGATGATTCCTTCTCGTATGGCCCTTGCCACCATGAGCGATGTTGATGTTGGCTCCATATGCTCCTTGAAATGCGATGAATTAATCCAAGAAGAAGAGATAGGGATCACCAAATTGAACCAGAAGATAGAAGCAATGATCGACTCAAATCTTACTGAGGATCAGCAAAATAAGTTGATGAATATTCTTAAGAAGTTTTCGGATGTCTTTGATTTTTCTGGGAAGTCTCAACCTGCCCGAAGTAAAATAAAGCACAAGATTGACACGGGTGATCACGCTCCAACAAAACAGAGGCCTTACCGAGTGTCTGGAATGGAGAGGAAAATCATACAGCAGGAAGTTGACAGAATGATGGAACAAGATATAATTCAAATTTCTGAAAGTCCTTGGTCTTCGCCTGTAGTACTTGTGAAGAAAAAGAATGGGTCTTGGAGGTTTTGCGTTGACTATCGACGACTTAATAAGATCACCAAGAAAGATGTTTATCCATTACCACGGGTTGATGATGCTTTGAATAATTTATCGGGAGCCAGATATTACTCAAGTATGGATTTAAGAACTGGCTATTGGCAAATTGAAGTGGATGAGCATGATAGAGAGAAGACGGCATTCATTACACCTGATGGACTATACGAATTTAGGGTAATGCCATTTGGCCTCTGTAACGCCCCAGCTACATTTGAGAGGATGATGGATACCGTTTTGAAAGGACTAAAATGGAACATCTGTCTTTGCTATTTGGATGATATAGTGGTTTATGGTCCTTCATTTGAAGAACATCTAAAAAGGTTAGAAGTTGTTCTGGAATGCCTTCAACAATCTGGATTGAATGCGAACCATGAAAAATGTTTATTTGGCTCAAGACAATTAAAAATACTAGAACACGTTGTCAATGAAAATGGAATACATCCAGATCCCGAAAAGGTTGAAGCCATTTTAAAATTTCCATCTCCTAAAAGTATACCTGATATTAGAAGTTTCTTAGGACTGTGCTCCTATTATAGACGATTTGTGGAAAACTTTTCCCACAAAGCTAAACCTCTGAATGACCTTTTGAAAAACAATGTCAAATTCTGTTGGAATAAAGAAAAAGAAAATGCCTTCGAGATCCTTAAAGAAGCTTTAACCTCTGAACCTGTTCTTGGGCACTTTATTGAAGACGCCGAGACCCATATACACACCGACGCCAGTGGATATGGCATTGGAGCAGTGTTGATCCAAATACAAGGAGGTGCTGAAAGACCAATAGCTTATGCATCCAGGACCCTAACAAAGGCTGAAAAGAATTATTCTACGACTGAAAAAGAACTGCTTGCGGTTGTTTGGGCCACATCCAAATTTAGACCCTACCTTTTTGGCCGAAATTTCACAGTCGTTACAGATCATCATTCACTGTGCTGGCTTGCAGGACTTAAAGATCCTTCCGGACGACTCGCTAGATGGGCGCTCAGACTGCAAGAATTTGACATCACCGTAGTCTATAAGAGTGGGCGCAAACATAAAGACGCCGACTGTTTATCAAGGAACCCTGTACCAGAAGAGCAAGAAGACTTCCCAAATATAATATCGATCATCGATATTCGTGCAGAACAAAGTCGAGATCCCAATTTAGCAAAGATCATAGACAAAATCGAACAAACTGGACCTTTTAAAGGCTTCGAAGTTGTGGACGGAGTACTTTATAAAAGAAACTACGAGCCATATGGAAGGCAACGACTTCTTGTACTTCCAAAGCAAATGCGGCTGTAAATCCTCAAAAATCTTCACGATGCACCTACTGCTGGTCACTTGGGTTTTGCCAAAACTTATGATCGGGCACGTAAAAGATTCTTTTGGGGTGGAATGTATAAGACCATTCGTCAGTATATAGCGCATTGCAGAGAGTGCCAGCGCAGGAAAAGTGTTCCACAACGACCGCCTGGACAACTTATGCCTATCCCACCGGTAAATTTTCCTTTTCAAAAGATAGGAATGGATTTATTAGGAAGATTTCCTGTTACGAATCAGGGCAACAAATGGATTATTGTATGCACTGAATATATGACGCGATTTGCAACTACAAAGGCGATTCCAGACGCAGGAGCCATGGAAATTGCTAAGTTTATTGTCGAAGAAATTATTCTCCGACACGGAGCTCCTCAGCAGATCATCACCGACCGTGGCACAAACTTTATGTCCCAAATAATTAAGGAAATAAACAATTTAAGTGGAATAAGTCACCTCAAGACTACAGCCTATCATCCGCAGACTAACGGTTTAACTGAAAGATTAAACAAAACATTGACCGACATGTTATTTATTTATTTATGCTTATGAGGTGATACAGCAGCGTATTTACAATTAGAGAGGAGACAAAATGAATTAAATCTAGAAAAAAGAAGTGAGGACATAGAGACGTACGGACCTCTGTGGTGTTGATCTCTTGGCGGAACGACTTGGAAGTCGGACTCGGGCCCCCCCACTACGGCAAAGTGGATCAACTTCGGGGGGGGGGGGGGGGGGGGGGGAGAGTAATAGCCTACAGCACCCGGTGTTCCCAGGTGGTCACCCTCCCAAGTACTGACCGGGCCCGACATTGCTTAACTTCGGTGATCGGACGAGAACCGGTGTAGCGACATGTTGTCCATGTACGTTGACGTGGAACAGAAAAACTGGGACGAAGTTCTGCCATTTGTAACATTTGCTTATAACACCGCTAAGCAAGAAACTACAGGCTTCAGTCCCTTCTTTCTAGTTCATGGCCGCGAGGCCGAAACCACTTTAGATTCACTCCTTCCATATCACGACAATGATAATGTTGGTGATTATGTTCAACACCTCATTACCACAGCTGAAGAAGCCCGACACCTTGCACAACTACATCTCTATCGAGGTCAAGAAAAAGACAGAGTATACTACGATAGGAAACATCGACCTGTGGATTATAATGTGGGAGATCTAGTGTGGCTCTTCATTCCAGTGAGAAAAGTTGGACTCTCAGAGAAACTGATTAAGAAATACTTCGGTCCCTACCGTATTACAAGAAAATTGTCCCCCGTCAATTACGAAATTGAGGCCATTTCTGACTCTCCAAAACATCGTAAAATAAGAGATACAGTACATGTACTTAGAATGAAGCCATATTTGGATCCACTACTTCAAGAAGAAATATCTGACTCAACTCCAAACGAGGAACTTGTTCTGAAACAAAGATTCTCCGACCCAGAACCGATATCAGGCCCTGTGACAAGATCAAGAGCTAGACGGACGCAAATTGGTCAATAGCCTTCAATTGAACAGCGGGACGCTGTTTCTTTTCAAAGGAGGGAAAAGTGCGGCATTTATACATGATCTGAAGCTCTCCTCTATTTCTCAAGTTGAGAAAACACAGCATTAAAGGGGTAGAAGAGCTTGTGACTCGTGGCTCGTAGAGACCGCGCCACGGGCAGAGAGAGATAATAAACACATCTTCCTTGGAAGTGTTTTAAAACTTGACGTCTAAGTTTATTTTTGGAAAGTTAAATAAGTCAGTGTTACTTTCTACGCGACAATATAAACCTTTTGACCAAACTTGATCTTATTACCGAATATATCTGGAAGGTGGGAGATATATATACTGGAAGTTGGTATCGTACTAAGTATATATTATATGTGTGGTTGATTTATGTTTATATTCAAAATAAGGTTGCTTGAAGGGGGAGGCACTCATATATAATACTTGAATGGTGGTACCTCGGTCTGATGGATATATTTTCACAAAGTTTGGTTGAATATCATCCACCTTTGTCGATATAGAAAATAAATGGAAGACACACACACATATATACACTCATAGAGAAAACTTAAGGAAGTTGTACATTTTAGCATGTATAACGTGATTCAAACAATATCTCTGAAAGATATTACAGTGACCTTTATTGAAGACACACGAGATAACCAAGTGTGAACAAAATTGCTTCTGTCTTCTTCAAAAAACAGACAAACCAGTTTTGTCCATGTGTGAGTGTGTATATTTATCCCAAATATAATTTCTACCCGTTGTTTAGTTTATTATCACTACTGAGGAAGGTTATGAATGTTATTCACCGAATCGTTGTAAAAAAATAAATATTTTTATCTAGCCGAGAGGTGACCTTTTAACTCTACCGAAGATATAATTTCAAATATAACTGAAAGTGTGTATGTTTGACCTTTCACTTTAAAAGTATTTGCGCACATTTAAAAAGAAAAACCCGCTCTCCCTAATTTGGTTGTTGATATAGTGGTAAACCAGTTCATACAAAGATCAAACCGATATTTAGAGCAATCAAACAAGTTAAATAAATTACAATTTTTTTGTTGTTGTATGTGTTCAACAATTTTAATCACCATCATATTAGAGAAGGTGAAAACAAAAAAAGTGTTTTAATATATGTATCAGATGGCGATAGGGAAATTTGTAGATATCTAATGACACTAATTAGGCTGGTGTGTGACCTCCTTTTTCTGTTTTCTCCTTTTCTCACCTAGGAGAAAATGAACCTATACATCATTATTTAAACTAGTGATATTTATTAATATAGTTTGTATTTAATTTGTTCCTTTTTTTCAAACAACTTGGTTAAAAACTAATCGTTCTTGTGTATATATTCTTGCATACAAATTGTTCTCTAGAAAAATATATATATTACCCTTTTTTTGGGTTACTTAATTGAGATACGAAAGAAGTAAAAACAAGCCTTTTATTGAGGAAAATTTTGGAACTAAATTAATTTTTTTTTAGAATATCATTAATTAAACTATACTAGAGATGAGAAAGATAGTTAATGACTATAAAAAACTTCCTACTTTCCGTTTTTTTTTTGGGATGAAAAAATATTGGGATGGTCATCAGTGCTTTCGCCAGTTTAATCTGCCATACTGCTCTTTGTTAAGGTATTTAAGCAGAATACACTCATTGGGGGGGGGGGGGCAAAACTTAAGGAAGTGGAAAGTCTTTTTTGAAGGTGATAGAGTCAAATATGTTCACACTAGGTTATCTCGTGTGTCTTCAATAAAGGTCACTGTAATATTTCAGAGTAATTGTCTGTATCCCGATATACATGCTAAAAAGGTACAACTTTCTTAAATTTTGTCCATGATTGTACGTAGACATAAAGAGAGAGACTTGAAATAAGAAACTAAAAATATATAAAACAATATTAGTAATTTAAAAATATATATTATTGATAAAACAAGCCTCATTTTAAAACTAAAAATTATATAAATTTTAAATAAACTTATAAATGAATATTTTGAAGCCATTTCTTTCTCTTTTAATATATATATATACCATGACTTTTTCATAATTTAATCTGCCAAAATTTGAAATTTCATCTTTCCCAATATTTACGTATCAGCAAGCCGTTTTGAGAGCCAACCAATATGTAAAAGGATAATGCGTTGATATGTAAACATCAATGCGCTATCCCCAACTCTCACTCTATATTGTTTACCCACTAACGGAAATAAACACATTAGTTGATTTCTTTCTCTTAAAATCTTAGTCGAGGTTTGCTAGCTCTAGGCAAATCCATTTCTACAGAGCCTTTGAAGTAATCCTGAAGAGATATTAATAGCGCTTGCCACTATTAAATAAAATCTGTTCTCGGCAAAATAACAATTGATCGGGACATTTTTCGATGTTTTGATTCCAAATCTGAAAACCTTTTCCTTCTATCAGCTAACTTTTTCAAGTGGGGCAGTGTTAATAACGTATATTTTGAAGATGTTTCTATTTCAGGAGTACAGAGTCTATTTGATAATCGACCATAACGGAAAAGAAGACACTGTGATGCCAGGTCAGACTTTTATTATAGTTAAATCAAATTTTAACAGATATTTAAGCGAAATTGTATAAATAGTCAAAGAGGCGACCATTATTTTCATAAATGAATATCCTCCCGGTATAAAATTTCCATCTATAAATTGTACTTTGTTCAATTCTTTTCGTTTTTTTATTATTCCTTCAGTCTATGTAATAGGGTGTACACATTCTTGTGTAAGTTTCGTATTAGTTCATTTTTTTTTCTTTCTCGAGCGCAACACTTTTAAAAGGCTCATTAATGTTAGGTAGAGTATGTATCTCTAAAATTAGAGAAGAGAGAGAGAGAGAGCCGATCGTATCATATTTCTATATTTTACTCATCAAAATCACCAAATTCTAAACTCCCCGTCAATAATGAATCTGTTGGCCATCTTATCATTATAGATTGATTGTGTGTAGTAGAGGCGAGTAGCTTATGTCATCATTACTCCTGTGTCATCGCGAACAATGCCACCACGTTCAGCAAATCATTCCTTTACACCGGAATACAAATTCTGAACCAGATAATCATTTTCACGACAACAACCTACTCCATAACTACACACACTTAGCTAGCAATCAACTTTATTATTGGGTATGTGTGCAAATAAGTATTTGTCATTTAACCTATTAACTACATTTTCACTTTATTACTAGAGTAAAAAAAATCCATTTATTTGTGTCGTCTTTCCTTTTTTTTTGATAGATATGTGAGTTTTTCTTGACTTTCGAAAATATAAAAAATGTTTATTCATAGAAATTAATTAAGATGAAGCCATTTCTTTTTATAAATGATTCAATGAATTCTCTCTATGAGCTGGGCGATGATGATCAATTTCTACCCAGAGTTAGAAAAAACAACAACTTTTTCTTCTTTTACTACAAGGTTCTGATGAAAGCAGGTATATAACTAAAAAATATATTTTTCTTTATTAAATATAATATATTCAAATAAAAAACGGCACATTTTTGGGGATCGAAATTTATTTGAATGTTGAATTTTATGGATTGCGATATATTATAGTAAGTATAATATATGCACAGATGAAATGTGTATCTAGACATACTCTATAAATTTTAATTAAAAAGACATATATTGAATCAAAAATAATTTATTTACCAATATTTCAGTTGACTGATCGCCAACCTTTTTCAAGGTATTACAATATATTTACCTCTCTCTATATGCCAAAATACTCTATAATATACAAACGAGTCGTGTATATGTATATAAGATAGAATACCGGTCTTTATGGAGTGTGTCCATAGTTTTAAGGCAACTGTTGAAAGGCTTTCTGGTCCGAAACTTAGCCAATCAGATTCTAATAAATAAACATGCCGCTTTTAAAACAAAGAGTATCGGAATTTTATCTAATATTCGAAGAGAGACTTTATAAATATGTTTTTTTTTATAATTAAATTATATTTACCTCTTTTCATTGTTAATTAAGACATCAAAATTCTTCCACATCTTTCATGGAGGTCATTTTCTCGTCTTCTTCAATTGGTTAATAAAAAAGCAGCCTCCACGTGGCAGGCAGGACTTCCAATTATCATTATGAAAGTCCTAATGACCCAGCGACGTGGTGCAATTTGAGAGGAGAATCATTACAATAATTGTTGCAAAGGATGTGTTTGGCTATTTTCCAGAACTTTTCTTCCCTATATCAATCATAGCATTGCCCCATGGGGGGACCTTGAATTCTCACAGTTGAGACTCCTTAGAATTAATTACTGTTTATCTGGATTTATTGAATATCTATTTTTAATAAAAAATATATAAAAGTTGTTTCTTCTCCTCTTTCATACCTATATTTTATATGTATGTATATATTTTTTTTATGTGCAATGATATATATGTTATATTAAAACATTTTATTTTAAATTGTTATATTAAGGTATTGTTTTGTTTAAAATTATATGTTTCCTGGATACGGATACTATACTGGATCGACCGCCAGAGGTCGCGCTTCCACTATATAAACCCATTGTTGTTTTATCCCAATGGCCGGCTCAAATATTTTGTACATTATGTAAATAAGTTTTTTTATTCTTACGCCTTAAGCCAGGCAGTACTTTACCAAATTATGTTTTTATATATATTCCATAAGATCAATTAAATCTATTTTGATAACTGATTTTATTTATCATTGCCACGACTGCATTGCCATGGCATAATCCACAAAATATCCAAAATCAAGCAGAAAATCCAATCTTTTATTTTTATAACATATATATATTATTATTATACTCATAGAATAAAAACTAATTATATTCAAAATTATATAAACGTATCTATATTAAACGCGTATGTTTATTTTTAAAATAGTATTATATAATTTATTGAATATACGGATGGGGCACACCTTGTAATTAGAAAATTCATATATTTAATATATCACAGATTAATACGGTGATGCCGTTCATATTAATCATATCATCTAAGATGTCCATATTTTTCGATGTTTAGTGCTGATATTTTGTGATTATTTTACCAAATATGTGTTCTTATTGACAATATAGGCAATATATTTCTTAACAGCCATTTATGAATTGTGTGCGTGGAATAAATAGTAGTTTCTCCCATCGAGAGAAGGAACGTGGATCTTCACCTGGTCTCTCCTGGAAGTTAGAATAGATCAGTCAGTTTTAAGTTTATTGAAGTGTTCGCTCAAAGAGGTAGTTAGGTCTCTGATGGGACATGACTATTATAAAACTCAAAAGTTAGTATGTTTAAAGCCTATTAGCATAATATAATTTTATGGCAAAAACACTATCTTCAATGTTGGTCTTCATCCAACTGTCAAGACTTACGAAATGTTACAATTATGGACTGGCCAGCCAACACGCTCTCCTGATATATCTCCAATTCAACATATGTAGGATGATATGAAGACACATTATACTTAATGGCTTTCAAGCACGAGCTGTAAACAATTAACCGAAATATTCATTCAGGCACGGAGAGAAAACACCAATATTACAGCCGCAACCCCTTTTTGATTTGATGTCTTCAATGAATCAAAAGTGAATAGTTACGCATAGTTAATACGCTTCTTACTAAAAACACTCTAAGGTAAAGCAATGCACTTTGTTCAATTCTTTTCGTTTTTTTATTCCTTCGGTCTATGTGTAATAGGCTGTTCACATTTAGTTTCGTAATATTTCACCAGTTCTTTCTGGGTGTAACACTTTCTTTTCCCACTAGTGTAATAATTTGTATATTCTATATACAGTTACGAGCGTCATCAATTCATTTTCATCTCTGTCACCGTTTGCTTTTTTTTTTTTGGAATGGCGCTCTCCTATTGGTTGGCTACGATCACTCCACCTTTGCCCCCCCCCCCCCCCCACTCGCTTTGTTGTTTTTGTAACTATTGTGTTGGAGCGGGTCGCTCCTTAAATAAATGCATATATTAGTTAATAACCAAATGGAATCCTCTCTTTCTTTTTCCCAGTAAGAGACGCCTACGAAGGCCAACAGTACATAGACAGATAAAGCACATAGGCTATAGTTATTAACTAAAATATGCATTTATTTAAGGCGCCAATTTATAATTGTAGCAAATAGTATTTGAATCAAAACATTCAATCGGATAAAATACGGGTGTTGCCCGGGTCATTCGGCTAGTATTATATACATAGATCAGGAGAAAACATAATTATTGTTTTTTGGGCTCTATTTTAACCGTTTTATAATATTTTTTAAAGTATATGTTTTGCTATCTCGTTATTTACAATATGTGTGTTTTAAATATTATGTTAAATATAAAAAGCGTTTAAAAAAAATATCTCCCTATTATATCGAGTAATGGTTTACCCCCAGGGCCCTATGCAATTCCAGGAAGTCCACTCCTCTAGCCGAGCTAAGACAATCGTATCCATTCAACCACCGTTTAACGGGCCAGGTACAGTCCGATGGTGTTAGCTGGGCTAGGATCCTAAACCTACAGCCCCTTTGTTGGAGCCACGTAGCCCAGGATACCAAATACGTATTTATTTCATAAGAAAATATTCTTAAAAAAATATGTTTTAAAGTATCTAAATACTATAAACTCTTTAAAATAATCAATTACGATCAAAATATAATATGATGAGGAATTTTGACATACGATCTAACTATGACCTAAAGTTTTAATTTTTAAAGATCCGGCTAAAAGGTTCGAAGCTGTTCAGCAAAGATGATAGCAAGGATGGAACAAGATGAACTACACACAAGTACTGTGTGGTGATTGATGTTCCTGCGTGACTTCTGCCACCTTACATACTTGGATAGCCTGGAGCATAGTTGGGTGATGGTGACCTGTTATTTACACTGTACATAATATACCCAATCTCTCTACTAACAAACTGCTCAAGTTGGTGTCAATCGTAATAACTCCTCTATAAGGACAAACAGTATGGACGGGATATTTACACAGTTGTCATTGTGGGTATCTCTACTGTCATATGTTCTTTTTTGTCACTTATTTTGAAAATTACTATGAATAAAAGCGGCACCATCGTTCAAAGGACTTTTCTAATAATGATGATGATATTCGTAATACAGATAATAGTGATAGGTATAATGATTATAATGCCAATAATTATAATATAATTAGGTAAAAACCATATAGATTGGTTCAATATTCAATTGGGTAAATTCTAGGCGAAGCCAATTCACTAATCTAGTAATATTATGAAATATTATTAGGTAAGTGTATATTCACATTTTGTACATTTATAGGTGTATTTAATCCTCTCAGATATATATATAATTACTTGGTCTGAAATGATGCTACCGGTCCACCATATTAAGTTCGACCAATATTAATCCCGTAGCTAGTGTTAATTTCAGTATGTTCAGGTAAGTTCCCAAAGAAAATCTAAAGAGAAGCAAGGCTCTCCGTTTTACTTGTTGAGAATCTTATCAAATGGATTATCTGGTGGCTTGTAAACTGATTCTTCGGGAAAAACAGGTCATTATCTTGTTTACAGATGGTGATGACGGAATATTAGGCTTGGAAGACGCTTCCAGATCCATTTAAAGGAAAACCTTAATAAATAGCCTTAAAATATGAAAATTAGCCAGAATATACGTAGTGTTTTTTTTATTTTTTATTTCAAAGCACAAAACGCGATATCCCGGCTAGGGATAATTGCGTCGATTTACATTTTTTAAACAGAAACAGTTATAAACATATTATACAAGAAAAAGTATTCAAAAATAAAAAGAGAAACAATAATATATATTAAGAACCTGAACCTTTCAGGTTAGAAAGATAATCATAAAAATATATTTACAAAAATAGTTAAACCTATGATAATTCTCTCTGCTATATACAAATTGATATAGATCTACAGCATTATTTATTGTCTGACTTAGTGTTTGCTATAACTAAAATATACATAGTGTTTGTTATATCTCCACCAAGACTGTATATAAGACTGTATATAGCTGAGTATCCATTTACTTAGCGATAGTTCTACCATTGTTTTCTTTCTTTATAGGACTCCTGGACTGAGAATTTATGTAAGACGAAAGGTCTTTATAAAAGGATTTTATTGTTGTTGTGAACTAAATCCAAATTAAATTGGCCATTAATATCAAAATAATGGCAAATCAGGTTTGAATCAAGAAAATTAAAATATATTATTACAACGATTAAAAAGCAATGTATTTCCTCATTTTTATATTTGCGAGGCTTTCCTTCGAGATGAAAAAGCTATTCTATACGCCTGAAACAACCTCCAATGCTCTTTTAGAGATTGTTTTAGAACTGTAGAATAGCTTTTTAGCTCTTAAAAGGTAGCTGTGGTAATTTAATAAAGATTCATATAGCTTTTAAACGTTGTGTATTGAGTATTTTAATTATTGGTTTGACTTGACCATGTTTTAAGTGGAAACCAGATGTATGGGACTATGGGATTCCATGGTTGCTTTATACTTCTGTGTTATCGCCCTGACATTTCGTCGTCTGAGAGATTGCTAGGGTTTACTGTAGAACATGCTGCAATCACTCAGAAACAAGATGAAGAATTCACTCTTCAGGAGTTTTCTACTACCAGAAAATGCACCATATCCTTGCAATATGAAGGAAACTACAAACTAAGTAAAATAACTTTTAAAATATAGTTTAAAATAGTTCCCAATACCTTTCTATTTATAAGGCAATAACGCTCCATCTCTCTATATAAAATAATGAAACTATTTTAAACACAAATTCTCCTTTTTCAAACAAAAAAAAAACTAACTTCCTAATGCTTCCCTACTGTAGGGAAAAATATTGGGAAGGCCTCGCTTATCATTAGTGATCCTTCCCAACGTTTTGCTAATTTAATCTACCAGACGACTTTTTAGATCTGCAATACTATATTGAACAATCCATCTTATATATGTGTCACTGAAGGAGATGGCATCTTAGTTGTGATATTTAAATAAACTTTGTACAAAAAGCTTTCGGACAATGAATTACATATAAATATTTGCATAGCACAACGCTCTTTCGCAAAGAATAAAGGAAAAGCTAGTTAGACATCTATTCAAAAGGCAATAACGCGCCATCTATATATGACTATTAAACACGAATTTTTAATTTTCAAATAAGAGCTTTCTTTTTATTAAAATTACGGAGAGGTATTATTTGATTTTGCGAAACGACTGGTTCACATGAGTAAAATTTGCGAGTTTTTTTTTGACAACAAACAAGTATTGTACCGTTACTTGTATGTGTTGTCCATCAAGTTGACCTTTGGTGACTATATATGGACAAATATGATCCAATTTGATCTGTTGTAACCATCACTCTTAGCTCATCTAGTGGCCTTCCGGTCGTTTCCTTGACCACTTCTAGCCACTTTCAGCTCATTTCAGGTCTTCCCTTCTTCCTTCTTTCTTTAATTTATGCTCCACATCGACATTTTTTTCATTTTTTTTCCAAACCATTTGTTCTCATTATGTGTTTGATATAGGTGTGAGTCTTTGTTTACATATTTAGTATTATCTAGGGGGATCTATCAGAATAAATTTCATTTAAGATTGAAACATTTGTCCTTTACATATTTAGTATTATCTAGGGGGATCTATCAGAATAAATTTCATTTAAGATTGAAACATTTGTCCTTTACATATTTAGTATTATCTAGGGGGATCTATCAGAATAAATTTCATTTAAGATTGAAACATTTGTCCTTTACATATTTAGTATTATCTAGGGGGATCTATCAGAATAAATTTCATTTAAGATTGAAACATTTGTCCTTTACATATTTAGTATTATCTAGGGGGATCTATCAGAATAAATTTCATTTAAGATTGAAACATTTGTCCTTTTTTATCTGTCAATGGCACTCTGAGTAGCTTTCTCCATGTACACATTTCAAAAGCTTTAATTCTTTTTCTTCCTCTATTCTAAGAGTCCATTTCTGACATGTATAAGTGACCACAAGGAATACTGATGCCTCTAAACATACGTGTAGGTAAGGATATAAGGTCCTTGATAATTTCCCCAAGATATCTAAGTATAGAATGTGGCAATATTTGGTATGGGCGTTCTGAAAAGGTCTTAATGAACTTGTTGACGTGCTCTTCTTTGATAAGGTGTATCTTACTGAATATTTAACTCTTGGTGAAGGGGATGTGAAATTTGATTCTTCACCGTCTTTTGTAAAAAAAAAGCGTATTGCGTAAACTTTTGATCAACTCTTCAAAATAATTTCATCGCAATTTTCGAATTAAGTAAAAATCAACATTTAAAAGTTGAGGGGAAATGTTTTGACTCGCTCTTAAAAATGAAAGATATTTTGTAGTGAATTGAGAAAATTGGAGGAAATATCTTAAGTACCGTTTAACAAAAGTTTATTCGAAACTACTTGTTCGAAAAGAACCAAACACAACTAAGATTGTCTTTTAAATAAACGACACACACAAAACTGTTATAATACAATATATACAAATAATATTAGGCAAAAAAGTTCAATAATTATAATGGAAGGTGTTAAAAAAGCTAACATTTAAAATGATGATAATGGATGTCAACAGAATAAGTAAGTTATAAAGGTGAAATGAGAGTAAAATAATAACGGAGCATAGTTGTCCACCACCATTATACACTGCGTGACATTGAAAATGGAACACCAAGAAATAGTGGCCAGAAAATTATGCAAATTTCAGGGTAGACGCGCCTAACCGAGTTATGCAAATGATGTAAAATGCGCAGCTCTCGTGCGCACATGGAGTAAGATATAAGGGAAGGAACTTGCAGAAAGGACAGTATTCGTGTCGTTATTTCTTCAAGAAAAATCATTGTAGAAATTTTTTTCTTGTGTCAAAAGACACGTGTAATAACAGAGAATGCCAGGTCATCGTAAACGGAGGCAGTTCAAGCAGACAGACGCTTTTACGAGGGGCATGGTGATCGGACTGAAAAGGGCAGGTTGGTCCATACGTCAAATCGCAGCTGATACACACCTTGGTGCGTCCACGGTGCACTGACTGTGGAGAAGATGGTTGGAACAAGGAAATGTGGCAATTTATAGGAATGCCGGTGCAACCAGAGTGACGTCAGCACGTGTGGATCGGCGTATCCTTCGACAAGCAGTGGCGGCCCCACAAGCCACTTGTACCGCCATCCTGCAACATGTGCAAGACACCCTAGATCATTCCATCTCGACCAGAACCATTTCCCGTCGATTGGTTGCTAATGGCTTGCACTCATGCCGTCCGCTAAGAAGACTGCCATTGACCCCACCGAATAGGCGCCAGCGTTTGGAATGGTGCCGGGCTAGATCGACGTGGATGACGGAATGGCACAGGGTCGTGTTCTCAGATGAGTCGCGTTTCTGCTTCTCCAGTGATAGTCGCCGTGTACGCGTGTGGCGTCGACGTGGAGAAAGGTCCAATCCGGCAGCAATTGTGGAACGCCCCACCGTGCGACAACGTGGAATCATGGTTTGGGGCGCAATCGCGTATGATTCCAGGTCACCTTTACTTCGTATTCAGGGCACTATGACGGCCCAACGATACGTTGATGATGTGCTGCGACCGGTGACACTCCCCTACCTTCAGGGGGTACCCAATGCCCTTTATCAGCAGGATAACGCCCGACCGCACACTGCTCGCATTAGCCAACAAGCTCTGCAAGATGTACAGATGCTTCCCTGGCCACCGTACTCTCCTGATCTCTCACCAATCGAGCACGTCTGGGACATCATTGGACGCCGTTTGCATGCCTTGCCACAGCCGCGTTCAGAAGACGAACTGTGGCAAATGGTTGAGAGGGAATGGAGAGCCATCCCTCAGGACGCCATCCGTACTCTGATTGACTCTCTACCTAGACGTGTTGCTGCGTGCATCGCCGTCCGCGGTGGTCCTACTTGCTACTAAGCCGACGCCGTTCTCGCTCTGTATTATGACTATCATTTTGAAATAAAGATCACTTATTGTTCGTCCCTGTCTCTCTCTGTCTGCCTAGTTTCATCACTTTCTGGCCACTATTTCTTGGTGTTCCATTTTCAATGTCACGCAGTGTATAATAAAAGTTCCATTGATAGGAACAGATAATAATCAGAGGGAGCAATATCAGGACTATAAGGAGGATGACGTAGGATCTAATTCACCTCCACACACATATCTCCAGTTCTTCAAAGTTCTGATTAGTCATTCTGTGGGACTTATAACTTCAAAATGGAAGTCAAAACCTTTTCCTTATACTTAATGTGTTTGTATTTTGATGGCAGAACATAATGACTTACTATCAATTTTCTATATATTATTGATCGTATTTTGATGAGTTCTTGAACGTATATTCCGATGTTTACAGATAAATTTCTTACAGCACTGCTTCGCTATAACACGATAGAATATATTTGCTGAAACTGTCTTAGAACACTGCAATTTGTATCAAGTTTTCACTATATACAGTATATAACACGATAAAAATATCTGAGAAAACCTTCATACAACACTTTACAGAGTCCTAGATAAAATTATATTGTTTAAGATATTTGAAAAGGCGAAATTACTTTAATGTTCACAAAGTACTGTATTATATTTTTATAGTGTGAGTCTCAGATTACACGGTTTCAACACTACACGACGTTTTCTATGAACTTATCAACCGTTGTATATGAGGGTTTGTTGTTAGTGCCCATCAAATCTACTTTTGGAGACTATATGGACAAATATTCTTCAATTAGATCTGTTTGTTACCATAACACATAGCTCATCTAGTGACCTTCTGGTAGCTTCCTTGGTCCCTTCCAGCCAGTTCATTGCAGGTCTTTCTCTCTTCCTTAAAATTTTTCATCTCGGCATCTCTAATCTATTTGCTTTCGTTATGTCCCCGAACTAGGTCAGTCTTTGTTTGCAAATTTGGAATCCTAGGGATCTAGCGGAATTGATTCCATTTAAGATTTAAATATTTGTCCTTATATCTGTACATGGCTCTCTTGAGTAGCTCTCTCCATTTCTACATTCCAAAAGCGTCAATTCTCTTTATTTCTTATTTTCAGAGAGTTCAGTTATTCTATCCATAAGTAACCACAGGAAATAGAAAGGTTACCTGTCTTAACATTGAGAATTAGCACCTGTACTAATATTAAGAATTAGCTACAGATGAAAAAATGCTACAAAATTTTAATGATATCATCGATAGTACACAGAGTCAATGCTTCCGTAGAGCCCTCTCTAAACCTATCTAAATTGAAATATACTCCATTAGTCCACTTTAAAATTGAAGCATTCATCACGCAAGTGGCTGTTCGAAATCAACCAATAAAAAAGAAGTGGCGATCTCTGATTGGTCCATTGATTGCTGTGATGTGATTAATGATTGGTGACGTTTGGAGGTGTGGCAGAGGTAGGGCGCCAAAGACTTGGTATGGCGCCATGTACGAGGCTGTCTGAGGACTCGGTGCGGGATTGAATCAAGTCGAAATCACAAATTCATCGTCCTTTTGATGGAATACTGCGAAAACAATTTTCATGATGAAATTTAAAGTATTATAAATATGGAGTCTTTAATTTTAAAGAAATAATCTTTTTCATTTAATTAAAGAAAATTTCAATATTATAAAGCTATAAAAACCTGTCGCAAAGTTTGATTATTAACAAAACCGCGAGCTTTCAAGCCATCACTCTTCAACGGATAGAATTAAATCTTAAGAGTGAAGGGCAAGATCTTCATTTTTTATGGTTGGTTATACATGATGTAAATTATATAACGGAGAGAGAAAATTGTTCTGGAATTTCTCCTATTGGTATTATTCCATTTACATATTTACAAGTTACATAAGTCTGAAATACCTGGTACTTGTGAGTGTGTCCTATTCTTAACGTTGACTCAATTTGAGAATCATTAAAATACTAACTAATTTAAAAAATACAAATTTATCTCGATCAAAAAAGGATAAAAAATCAATTTAGTTCTACTCTAAATGACACACACATAAAAAAAGAAAAAGGAAAGAATACCGCTATCGATGTAAAAGAAACAAACAAAGTGTCAAAAGATACTTCAAGGGTAAATCTTGATGACCTTCTTAACTGAATAGTCGGCCTATTGAAGGACAATTTTGTCATTATCAAGACTCAAGTGACACTTTGTGACCACCACGTATTTCCCCTCACAACACCGGACATCTCACGTAACCTTCAACGATAGTATATAAAAAAACACCATTTAATTCCTCTTTGAATATTTGAAACATGTAAAGTATACATATCAAAACTTCCTTATTCATTTCATTGGATAGTTAAAAGTTGTTGCAACATTATGTTATATAAAAAGTATATGTGACAATATCGTTGCGGAATTTCTTGTTGTTCGATTTGAATGGTGAGGATTGGTTGAAACGCAGTCGTTTGAGTGGAAGTTGAAGCATACAGTTAGGAATAATCAGGACACGTGATGGGGTTTGAAAATAAAAGGCAACTGGGTTGGAGGAAAGAAAGCTTGAGAAGAGCGGAGCGGGTTTTGATTGTTAATTATCTGATCACATGGCGGTGATTGACTTAGCTATGGGATGAGCGGGGAGGTCTCGAGAGCAGATGTTACCTTGTTGGGAGCGAAGGAGCCACTGTAGGTGTTGTTCCTCTGGGAGCGAAGGCACAACTGACAATTCTTGCTTCTCGATTTAACACCAAGACTTAGTTTCTTTCCTATTGGTCGAGAGATGTCACATGACCTTTTTCTATTGGTTGACCTATTTAGGCGATACTTTCTAATTGGTCCTTACTGAGGTCTTTGTCGGAAGACACGCCCGATCTTGTCAGGAAGTATTGGGTGTTAGTCCGACTCTTATAACTTCCGCGGTTATCAGATACGTCCGGTCCTGCTCCGGAAATATTGGGCGTCTCTCACTTTTATAACTTCTGCGGTCACCAGATACGTCCGGCCTCGGTCAGGAAGTATTGACTGTACAAGTTATTTATAATTGTGCCCGCTTTAAGCCTACTTCCTATGTCTTGTTGCTACTTTCTGTCCTCCAGTTACCTTATTCTTTATTAAATCTTTGAAAATCATACATTGTACATGCATAGTGGGTCGGGGGTGCATACAATTATATACAAATTATGACATATACGTTATATAAGATAGAATAGTTATTTAAATATGTAAACGTTAATTAAATGAAATGTTTGGCAATATTTTAGGCAATAAAAACTTAATTGTATATAAGTAATTATATATAAGAATTATAGATAGGAATTTTGCCGAAAGGAAATTTAAAAGAAAGAAAGAGACTCTAGTGTCAAAATTGACACGATCGGTTCACTACTGATGAGCCAAGCCCTCTCATTCAATAACTCATATCATTGCAGTAAGGTCTGTAGAGATAATATTTGATGATATTTAAAAGAAACGCATTGCCAGTAAATTTATTTGTGTAAAATTTTAACGATAGAGATGGCAATTAAATTTATAAATATTAATTATTCAAAATATATATAAAGCAACAATTTTAAATTTCTATTCGTAAAAGACTTTTGAAAGGTACCGTGGTCATTTCCTTTTAAAATTAATCATAGATTCACACTCGCAGTTATTTGATCTCCCTCTCTTTGATTTAATGGAAATTCCAAAATCCCAGGCAACAAATTAAAAGCGAATAGTTCTCGTGAACTCATTTTAACTCAATAAATCGACGCTATTTGGAATCGTGTATTATTATGTGCACAGTTTTATAATAAAATATTTTATATTATAACTACATAAAAAGATAGAAAATATGAATATTTTTTTCAAAAAGCCATATATTTTGAAAATAGAGCAATCCATAAATAAATATTTAATTAAAAAGGCATATATTGGATCAAAATATCATTTATTTTACCAATATTTCAGTTGGCTGAACGCCAACCTTTATCAAGGTATTATAACATTTTAAAGTGTGTCAACAACAACTATACTTTGACACACTTTAAAATGTTATAATACCTTGATAAAGGTTGGCGTTCAGCCAACTGAAATATTGGTAAAATAAATGATATTTTGATCCAATATATGCCTTTTTATTTAAAGCCATATATATATAAGAGCTGTTAAAATGCGTTAAAACAATGGATTTTGTTGATAGTCTTTGCGAAATATGCCAAATTTCAGATTTAAAACGATGCCACAATAACTTTATACATTAATTTTATTCACTTTACAAAAAATTATCATCACAATGGGGGTCGATGGAAAGGTTTTCTAAACCGTTGGTTTTCGACCGCTACGACCCGGGATCGAAACCCGCATTGGGAACTTTTTTCTAATTTAAAATGAAATGCTCCAATGGCCCCCGATTCTTGCAAAAGTCCAACCCCACTAACGAGTGAAAGTAACCAAACGGGGCTCTGGCATATTTGTAGCTGCAAAAGTCGAACTGCTTTTCACATGTGTAGACATGTGGTACACTCACAGTGAAGGCATTCGCCAACTTCTACTCACCATTATTATCATGGCCACGTGTAATAGGGATAATAATAAAAAGTATCACAATTGCAATAATTATAAATTACAAATGACTAAACATAAACTTCAATGATTCAATTTTCCCCCATTCGGCCAATTGAAGAGAATTTCCCGGATGGACAAGAGAGGATATATCTCAGAGGAGATCCTCACAATGGCATTTCTTATTTGGTTCACGGACAATTTTTACAAATCTTGTAATAAATTCCGTGTTAACTGGCGAATTTTCCGGCTTGAATACTTCCAGTAGGATGCATCAAAGGCTTTTCTACAGTTACCCGCTTGTATGAGATGACGATACTGTAATAGAGGATAGTAGGTGAATGACATTTGTTGGAATCTGGTGTCAAGATATTTACGTTTAGTTGGTCCATAGGAAGACCCAAGAGTCTAACGTTGAATATATTGGTAGATAAATATATTTGTGTTCCACAATTTAAAATGTAGTGCTCTCTTTAAAATCAAGTTTGTTCTTGTATTGTTAAGGATATTTGCTCTTTGGCCTCCCTCTCCTGTGTCTACCCCACCGTTGATCTCTCTGGCCCCCTCTCCTGTGTCTACCCCGCCGTTGATCTCTCTGGCCCCCTCTCCTGTGTCTACCCCGCCGTTGATCTCTCTGGCCCCCTCTCCTGTGTCTACCCCGCCGTTGATCTCTCTGACCCCCTCTCCTGTGTCTACCCCACCGTTGATCTCTCTGGCCCCCTCTCCTGTGTCTACCCCGCCGTTGATCTCTCTGGCCCCCTCTCCTGTGTCTACCCCGCCGTTGATCTCTCTGACCCCCTCTCCTGTGTCTACCCCGCCGTTGATCTCTCTGGCCCCCTCTCCTGTGTCTACCCCGCCGTTGATTTCTCTGGCCCCCTCTCCTGTGTCTACCCCGCCGTTGATCTCTCTGGCCCCCTCTCCTGTGTCTACCCCGCCGTTGATCTCTCTGGCCCCCTCTCCTGTGTCTACCCCGCCGTTGATCTCTCTGGCCCCCTCTCCTGTGTCTACCCCGCCGTTGATCTCTCTGACCCCCTCTCCTGTGTCTACCCCGCCGTTGATCTCTCTGGCCCCCTCTCCTGTGTCTACCCCGCCGTTGATCTCTCTGGCCCCCTCTCCTGTGTCTACCCCGCCGTTGATCTCTCTGGCCCCCTCTCCTGTGTCTACCCCGCCGTTGATCTCTCTGGCCCCCTCTCCTGTGTCTACCCCGCCGTTGATCTCTCTGGCCCCCTCTCCTGTGTCTACCCCGCCGTTGATCTCTCTGGCCCCCTCTCCTGTGTCTACCCCGCCGTTGATCTCTCTGGCCCCCTCTCCTGTGTCTACCCCACCGTTGATCTCTCCATCACTTGACTTCCTGTCCTGTCTACTCTACCGTCGACCTCCACCTCACCTGTCTACACAACATCGACCTGCTGGAGCTCCGAATCGAAGTGAAGCTGGCATTCTGCCATGGATCAATCCACCGCCCAAAAACCCAATTTAATTAACGCCGCAGGAAAATTCTCCCCCCCCCCCCCCCCCCTTCCGCGCAATAACCAACGACATTGCTTGGAATTACAAAGTCTGGGCCATTATAAAGCTCTGCCCTCCCGTGCCGGGCCAGTACAGCTAATCTACCCACCCGCCTTTCTCATTTTTTATATGGCTGTGTGCTGTCTTCTAGAAGGGGAGAATGTACTTTCTGTATGCTTCTTTTGCTGTAAAGCTTCGCTATACGTATTTTTTGGGGGGCGACCTCGCAGTTTAAGGAAATTAGCGCTACATATTATTTGTATACGTGAAATAAATAATACAGTTTGTGTACGTGTTGGGGACCAGGAAAAGATAGCGCATTAAGCAGGATAAAGTTATTAGCGGAAGCGATATAAAGAGGTTTGCTGTACATATTCATTGTTGGTATTAAACCTAGTTGTACTTACTGACCCTCAACTAGATGATCCTCTTTTTCTAATTGATACCAGTCAAAATTTCTAATGTATATTTTCTCTATCTTCCGAGATGGCAATGAAAAAGCTTTGTTTTCGTTAGGATTATGTAACTTTCGAAACTTATGTAAATAGGTAGCTGAATTAGGCAGGAAAAGTAATTTACCCCCTGCGGTTAGAGCAACGTGATATGGAGTGGACGATCCAGAGCAAAACAATCAGCGTTTCGAGGACATGTTGCAATCTAAACCTGTCTGCCCCCGAGGTTTCTTCAGCCTAACCTGGCATGGCTCGATTTGGGTCTTCTTGACCCGATCTTGTTTGTAGACAGGTGTAGTTCAACTCCCGTGTAACCTGGCATGGCTCGATTTGGGTCTTCTTGGCCCGATCTTGTTTGTAGACAGGTGTAGTTCAACTCCCGTGTAACCTGGCATGGCTCGATTTGGGTCTTCTTGGCCTGATCTTGTTTGTAGACAGCTGTAGTTCAACTCCCGCGTAACCTGGCATGGCTCAATTTGGGTCTTCTTGGCCTGATCTTGTTATTAGACAGGTGTAGTTCAACTCCCGTGTAACCTGGCATGGCTCGATTTGGGTCTTCTTGGCCCGATCTTGTTTGTAGACAGGTGTAGTTCAACTCCCGTGTAACATGGCATGGCTCGATTTGGGTCTTCTTGTCCCGATCTTGTTTGTAAGACAGGTGTTGTTAAACTCCCGTGTAACCTGGCATGGCTCGATTTGGGTCTTCTTGTCCCGATCTTGTTTGTAGACAGGTGTAGTTCAACTCCCGTGTAACATGGCATGGCTCGATTTGGGTCTTCATGACCCGATCTAGTTTGTAGACAGGTGTAGTTCAACTCCCGTGTAACCCTGGTATGGTTCTATTTGGGTCTTCTTGGCCCGATCTTGTTTGTAGACAGGTGTAGTTCAACTCCCGTGTAACCTGGCATGGTTCTATTTGGGTGTTCTTGACCCGATCTTGTTTGTAGACAGGTGTAGTTCAACTCCCGTGTAACCTGGCATGGCTCGATTTGGGTCTTCTTGGCCCGATCTTGTTTGTAGACAGGTGTAGTTCAACTCCCGTGTAACCCTGGCATGGCTCGATTTGGGTCTTCTTGGCCCGATCTTGTTTGTAGACAGGTGTAGTTCAACTCCCGTGTAACCTGGCATGGCTCGATTTGGGTCTTCTTGGCCCGATCTTGTTTGTAGACAGGTGTAGTTCAACTCCCGTGTAACCCTGGCATGGTTCTATTTGGGTGTTCTTGACCCGATCTTGTTTGTAGACAGGTGTAGTTCAACTCCCGTTATATCATGCTAGACTATATTAGGGACTTCCCGACTTTAAATTGTTTGTAGGTCGGTGTAATTTCACTAAACCAACTTCCTAACCACTTGATGAGCATTGATTAGCTTGCATATTCTACTTATGACTGAACTATGAAGATGGATGCCAACAAGATTTAAATTTTGGCATTTGTTAGCCTTCGTCAGCGACAAAGGCCAAAGAGAAGAATAAGAAAAACGACCTATTTTGTCAAAATAAATGCAAAAATGAGTCCTCTATTGACCTACTCTGCAATCTAAAAGACTGGATCGATGGCAAAGCCTTAACACCAGCTTTCGCAAATTAAAAACGCTACACTAGAACCCATGTCCCTCGTCAATCCAGGGCTTGCTTTTATTTCTTGAGTTCTACATGGTGTATTTATGAAATCACAAATTTCCATTTATATTTTGGGCATAGAAATGGCCCAGACACTTTCCACAAATAAACGCCTCTTTGGAAAATTCTGATTATATGAATCCCTTGTAGATCTAATTAAATCTGTCAAAGCTCTCGACTGACAAGGGTCATAACCCGAAACCATGGGTGTTCTGAATTTGTATAACTTCTATTGCGACTTTAGTGCTGACATGGGTGTGTTAGTTTGCAGGGATAGCCAATAGATAACGCATAGGGTTTTGAATCTATCTTTGAAGTAAGGCATAGCCTTTCTTTATTTATATCAAATTCCTCCTGGCAAAATCCCCATCAACAGAGTTGATAACATTATCCATATCTTGTCCATACATCTTCCGCAGCGATCCCACCATATAAAAGTATTTTCTTTAGCTCCTTGATCAAAAACGTGGTTGACAGGACATAGAAAGAAAGCCTTTGATGTTATGACATCTTACTTGATGACGTCTCGGATGTCCGCAAAAGAGAAAAAAAAAGGGGAGAATGTGGTGCAGGAAGCCAGCCAGGTCAAAGTTCACAGCCTGACCTCTCCCCGGATAAACACTGATGCACCGCCTATTGTTGGACTCCGATTTTATTTTTGTCCAATGGTGAGCCAGAAATAGCTCATGACGTCACGTTGCCCTGGAAACCTTCTCGGTAAACAGCCTTTGACGTCACCTCCTTCGGCTTCCTACTATTGATCTCGGCGAGGTCAGATCTCTCCATTCAGCTCGGTGACACAGCGATGGACACTCTTCTGAATGGGCTTGTCTCCTCGCTCCCTCTTGTCGTCTCTACACGGCTTGGTGCCGGTTTCTCTTGTACTAGGTTATCAGCCGACATTGATTCCTTCTCCAGGCATTGTCTCTACACGGCTTGGTGCCGGTTTCTCTTGTTCTAGGTTATCAGCCGACATTGATTCCTTCTCCAGTCCTCGTCTCTACACGGCTTGGTGCCGGTTTCTCTTGTACTAGGTTATCAGCCGACATTGATTCTTTCTCCAGGCCTCGTCTCTACACGGCTTGGTGCCGGTTTCTCTTGTACTAGGTTGTCAGCCGACATTGATTCCTTCTCCAGGCCTCGTCTCTACACGGCTTGGTGCCGGTTTCTCTTGTACTAGGTTATCATCCGACATTGATTCCTTCTCCAGGCCTCGTCTCTACACGGCTTGGTGCCGGTTTCTCTTGTACTAGATTATCAGCCAACATTGATTCCTTCTCCAGGCCTCGTCTCTACACGGCTTGGTGCCGGTTTCTCTTGTACTAGGTTATCATCCGACATTGATTCCTTCTCCAGGCCTCGTCTCTACACGGCTTGGTGCCGGTTTCTCTTGTACTAGGTTATCATCCGACATTGATTCCTTCTCCAGGCCTCGTCTCTACACGGCTTGGTGCCGGTTTCTCTTGTACTAGGTTATCAGCCAACATTGATTCCTTCTCCAGGCCTCGTCTCTACACGGCTTGGTGCCGGTTTCTCTTGTACTAGGTTATCATCCGACATTGATTCCTTCTCCAGGCCTCGTCTCTACACGGCATGGTGCTGGTTTTTCTTGTCTTTGTCCTCGATGTCGTCTCCAGACATTGCAGAAACCAATAAACGATCAGAATATGTCAATCCACTAGTACATTTTTATATTCAATGCCTGGAGACCATGAAATCAGCAAAATCCTCAGTCCAAGGACCGAATTGCTCATTATGTCGCCCGTGAAGTGGTTCTTACTTGAAACTGTTGCCAACTCAGAGTACTTGGAAGTTGTACTTAGTCTGAAATTCCTGGCGTTGACAATTGCCCGAATTCTACAGGAATGTTTGGAAAACGTTTTTATTTTGTAGAAAGTTTCGTAAACCATCAAAAACACAAAATAATAGATGTAGTATTTTATATTATACTATAATATACCCCTAGCCTCCTGAAATGTTTTTAATCCAATAAAACATGCTGTTAAAAATGACACTTCTAAAAACACTTTTAAAAATGTATTCCCGAATGGTGAAATATATAAGATATGAAACTATTTGGTTTAATTTTCTCAATGAAACAACTTTCTACCGTCCTTATTCCCATGAATAAATATATTGGAGGTCCTGGCTCATCAGTGTGCTGACCCTCCTTTCCAATAATAATAATAAATTTATTTTTCAAAAAGGTTACAAGTTTTTCTCTAAAAAGTGTAACGAATGGTCAGTCTATTTGCAATTTTTTATTTACAACTTCAATAGGTAGCAACCGTAAAAGTAAACAAAGATATTTAAATTTGCTATCTTAACTCCTGGTCAGTGCTGTGGCCCTCACAGATATGGTCCCCTGATGTCCTGCAGCTCTCCAGCAGTCTTTCTATGGCCTCTCCTAGATAATAATAATAATAATAAGAGCAAAACGTGCGAAACCGCTGGGAGGTTCATCGCTGATGAGCCAAGCCCTCTCAATATATTTTTATCGCAGAGTAAGGACAGTAGAAAGTTGTTTTATTATAAATGAGGAAAATCGCATTATAAACATGTAGTTTCATTTCTTATGTAAAGATGACGCGCTAATTAGTGCTTGATGTTTCAGTGAAATAAAGTAGTTGAAATAGAGAGTTTCATGTGTTAAGCGTATTTACGCATGTTTAGCTTTAAATACCTATTTCTTGGTTTTTCAAGAAGCCTGTGGGACCAAAAATATTTTTGGTCTCAGTGGTACAGCTTGCTCCACGCTGACGAGCGCCAACAGCGCGAAACGCGTTCGTGGATGGCTTTTCTTGATTTATCAAGAAACTAGCGGATGTACCCGGCTTCGCCCGTGTTTTACCCGAGTAAAGGTTTGTCTAACGAATCTCTCGATAAAGTGAACATTTTTTCCCGGTCCCTTGAAAAATACTCGATAAGTTTAATAAAATCAATATTAATCGGTACCCGAGTAAAGGTCTGTCTAACGAACATTTGTTAAAACAATTCTCTATAAACTTATAAAAAGAAATAGATATATTTTGATAATTTGAAACTGATAAAGTGATAATTTTTTCCCGGTCCCTGTGTGCCGTGTCATTCTGAATTTTGTCTTTCCTAATTTTTCTATATTAGTGAACATTTTTTCCCGGTCCCTTGAAAAATACTCGATAAGGTTGAATAAATTCATGGTCGTTTATGGAAGATGGACGAAGTTCCCGGAGGTCATCTTGGGCAACCTCCCGCGAGGCTTTTTTTCTTGTCTACTTGGCATAGCTGTGTCACCAACTCTGCCCTGATTGGTCGGTGGGTACTTGGACTGTCGGCCGGCGGCCGGGCGAATCCATTCTCTCACGGGGTGGGGCAGACCCAAGGTCATCAGGAGCAGCAAACCTAAGCCTATCTCCGTCTCAATGGCGGCGCTGCTTGCGAGTTAAAGCTACAAATCTGCAAATAACTCTAAGGATATTAAAGATATTCAAGATATTATTTTTCGTAAACCTTTCCGGGGATATGCCTAATAATATCCCAAATTTTCACGGCGATTGGATGTATGGTTTTTGAATCCATAGAGGACACACACACACACACACAGACAGACAGACATTCAATTTTATATATATAGATTGGATTGGCCAAATATCAGGGAGCAAGTTAAATAAGTTTATTTTTGCTCCACTAGATGGCGCTCTGTCATCTAAAAAGCACATGTGCTTTTGGTCAGGATATGCTTTCATTATTTTTAATATAAGGCGCTGAGTTTGTTGTTGACTCACATTAATATGTTATAATACCTTGAAAAAGGTTGGCGTTCAGCCACAAATGAAATATTGGTAAATAAATGATATTTTCATCCAATATATGCCTTTTTAATTAAATATCTATTTATAGATTGCTCTATTTAAATAATACATAAATATAACCCCAAAATTTAATTTAAACAAAAGTATATATATTTTCTTAAAATCCTTCTCTGGGTGTATATAAAAGGTGATCTCGCTAATGACAAGTGATCCTTAGTATTCACTTGTATTGTGTAACAGGGGATAATAAGAGAGTATGATCCCTCGAAAACTTGTTGTTTTTATAACAGAATATTGCCTACCTTGACGGTAGAGACAGAACTAATATAATATTGGATGGGAAATGTTAGTTAATTGTAGACATGCGATAACAGGCGTCATTAACCTTCTTAAAAATACATTTAAACATTATATTTTGTTCGACTATCTGTGTTTATATTGCAACAGAAACTTTGACAAATTAAAACAAAAGCCAATGACCTGTATACAATGGTTCGGGACTATGAAGGTTCCGTAACATCCTACGAAGAAGAGTTATGGGGCTTATTCACTCAACAGAATCTGCACGTTCTGAAGAGAGATGGATTCATGTTTCAATTTGCATTTCTACACATATAATGCATTGTTATATATGTATATTATATAAAATAATTAGATTTTCTCTTGTATTTTGTAATTAGATTGATATATAAAATTATTAGCTGTTGCTTGATTTTGGTTATCATGTGTATTTTATGATATTTTTTTGCAGTCGTGGCAATAATAATAATAATAGTCTTGATCAGAGATTGCTTTAATTGAGCTAAGGAATATACATAAACATAATTTGGTAAAGGTACTGCCTGGCTTAAGGCGTAAGAATCAAAAAATGGAAAACTTATTTACATAATGTTCAAAAGGTTTGAGCCGGCCAACGGGAAACAACAACAAAGAGTTTTTATAGTGAAACCGGCGACCTCTGGTGGTCGATTTAGCAGAGTATTTTATCTATGAAATATATTTGAAAAACATTTTTTTTTATATAACATGTATATAATAATAAATGCATTTTATAGGAAAAGTGCCTTTTAAGCACAATTTAATAAGATCTAAAAGCTCTGTTAAATCAAGTTTATTATCAAAATTCAATTTGGTATTTCGCCCCCTCACTCCCCTTTTTCCATTTTCCCCAACGGGTTTCCGAATTGAACAAGGACGCTACCATATAAGTCCCCAAATTGTACGCCATTTTAAATAATATTTTCTCTCACACGATGCCTGTTTTCTACTAAATATTTATTTATAATTTGCAGTATATTTTTTGAACCACTCGCGTATTAATATTTAATTTTAGGAAATGTGTGTTTTGTGAACCTACTCAAAAATAGATAAATGTAATTTTTGCCCCATATGATATGAGGTAGATGTATATTGGTGCGATAAATTAATGTAAAACACACTACATACAGTTGTGGTTTAGAGCCTTGTATAAATTTCAATTTAATACAAAATCCAGGATGAGTACAACCAAAACCATCTGGTTCATTCATTGCCTTTGAATCTATAGGGGCCTATGAGCTGCATTAATATAATGTACTATCAGTAATATGGTACCCTATGTATGCAAGGAATGGCTGTATTATGGAGAGTCTAGTGCAGTAACTAGTGTTCTTCCATAATTACATTTACATATTGGTGAAAGACTCTATAACCACTGTAAATATGTAAATAAGCGTATATAATATAAGAGGGATATAAAGTTATGATAAGGATTCTATCTGCCATAGCTCAATTTACAAAGTGGTGTAATGAAGGACGATATAACTACTTTAAGTATGTAAATAAGAATGTATAGGATATATTGTTACATAGAGAATAGAAGAACAACTTCCCTGTTTGTTATAGAAGAAAGGTGCTACATCGAATGGCAATTAAAAAGACAAATGTTTTAATTAAATTTGAAAGCTGGCAACACCTGTTTTAATTAAAATGACAAGGCCTCTCTAACTGAGTTATCCCATTGTTGGATTCAATAATCAGATCACTCCAGTGTTGTTCCTTGGACCATTGTTAGAAGCTCGTTGCTTGTTTCTATCCCAAGTTGGGGACAAATTTCCCTGCGACAAAAAAAAAAAGCCTCAATAATGGCTTCTAAACAAACCACTTTTTTAAATCGGCGAATTGAGAGACTTTCCTCTAACTTAGGGGAAAAAATGGCCACAAAATTGGCCCTCACTTCTCAACATCAAGGTAATTTTTTTTTTACCTCCTTCTGTTTCATTCTATCGTTTGGTACGAAAATTGCATATATAGCTACTTTTTTGTGTGTGCTCCAGGAACCTGGTTTTATCAAATAATTGAGCTACTTTGTATACATCAAATATAGCGATTTAATGAATAGAATATAATGGAGATAAACCAAAGGAACATGTATAAATTATACATATGTTAAATATAAAGGGGCATATCTAAATTTTGGTTATCCTAAAATTTGGTTATCTTAAATTTATATATGGATAAAATTAATGTGGGTCTGTATAGGTTTTCCGCGTGCGTTTCCACTATATATGTGACAGGATAAAATTTTGACTCAAATATAGGTCAAAGAGGAATCGCTGTCATAATGTATAATTCGCAAATAACGGGTAAATTTGCATATTCTGGAGGCAGAAATGACAGCGATATAAATTTCCCTATCATCATTATTGTTAATACTACAATAATATTAATAAATGTATTTTACACGATATTATACATATTTTTAGAAAATATTTACATATTTCCATCATATTTACATGGTTAAAAAATATTAACCTAGGTGTTAAAACAGTATTTGTCAAGTGAACATTTCCTCGGGCAGAATCCGTGCGGTCATTCATCTAGTTGTTTCAATGAATAGAAATGCATTTTTTTAATATTGAAGAATAGATTAAGAAAGTTTTTAAAATCCGTATCAGTAAAAAGATAACGCTTTATTATAGGATCTATACTTATTCATATATAAACATGGCATTCTTTGCTTATACACTTCACAACCTTACAAAAATTGTAATGTGGTCACAGATATTATAATTGCCTAAAATAACAATATTCGGAAACAGAGAGGTCTAGAATTGCTTCATTTACTGGTTGAGATAAAGATATTCACTGTGGCGTGTGAAATTTTATATAATAAATACTTGTTTTAAAAGGGTTCATAACTGAAGAGCTATGCCCTCCTTATAAATTGATTTAACTCGATAAGATAAAATGATATAATAATGTTTTTATTTCCTCCACCTACATCTTTGTTTTCTAATAGAGTGAATGGTACCATGAGATTTATCTATTTACAAGGAAAAATTTCTCCTATCTACATATTATTCGGTAGTTTCCTCTCTCGCCGGTTCAAGGTCGTTCTCCTGTTGATCTCCACCATGTGTCTGTGTGGTCCTCCAACACATTTGTATAATAATAACTTAAATTATTATCATTAAAATATCTAGTTCATATCTTCGTTCAGTTCAATTCATATTTACACACCAGTCTTATATAGAATCAATAATAAAAGCAAGGTTTGGCTAAACAGGAAAATACTTTGTATATCTTGAATTTATAATTTGATATGTTAGTGCGCCATCTTTTATGAGAATTCGAAACTATTATAGACGCGTATGATTATTTTAAAAATTAAACAATTTATGCTGCTCTTACTGTAATGCCCATTATTTTTTCATTACAGTAAAGGCAGTAGAAAATTGCTTAATTTTTAAAAGAATCATACGCGTCTATAATAGTTTCAAATTTTCATATCTTGAATTTGTTGCTGCATTGTTGAATGTGAGACATTGTAATTTTCCCTTTTTTATCCTTGTGGCAGGGGATTGTAAAGACTTTTTAAGACACATTCTTTACTTAATTTGATCACTTCACCAATCACATTAACACATTAATATGTTATAATACCTTGATAAAGGTTGGCGTTCAGCCAACTGAAATATTGGTAAAATAAATTATATTTTGATACACTTCATCAATCACAGCTTAATCCATGATCATCCTTCTTTTATTTTGAGCGACACATTCTGGACAGAGTTTTCCAAAGTACTCTCTATTGAATTTGAAGTATTTTGATTGGAAGATGTCTATTTTACATATCCCCTCCCCCCTGTCTAATGATATACGATTGTAACCTATGTCAGCCTATCGTTTGATAGAAATCACCTCATTTGTATTTGGGAATCGCACTTTTTTCTATGTCTATATAATTCAGAAATAGCCATTTTTAATTGAAAATAAATATCCAAACAGCTTTTTGACTGACGTCATAGAATGCAATACTATGTAACCATTGTGTGGTGTTTACCTATTCCACCCCAACTCTTGTGTTATCTGCTTCCTTGTTCTACCAACTGGCCCATTCAATCATTGCCAACAGCTGCCAGTACCTGTAAACCTTGACGTCTGATCAATGCATCATCTCTCAATTCGATCCCTATTATATTTATGTACTTCTTCTCTTAATTGTTTTAAATGCATAGTCAAGGAAATATAATTCAATGAGATCACCAATTATTTTATTATAAACCATCATAATTACCTGAAATTCCCATTTATATATACATATTACCTAAATATTTAAATAAAAATAATATCAATAATTATACACCTCTATGTTGCGGTTTTTTTTGCATATTGTTGCACCGTCCTGGTGGTTGGCTTCATGTCAATATTCGGTTAGTCCATACCAAGATTATAAGTGAGACCAGAGCGAGTAATCATAAAACAAATTTACTTTAACAAGGAAATTATTTACCAATTTCTTCAGATCGTGATGGTGATTCACCAAGTAGGCCACCACAGATTATTCTGCGGTAATATTTTATATTGCATTTAGTTGCAAGTATATTTTCCAATCTAATAGCTTCCCAATGTGTTCATGCCATCTTTCTTCAGGTTACAGAGACTTCTCCAAAGGCTCAGCTTGTTTTGTGTTCGTTTATAATAAAGGAATTGACGCTCACAGAATATTATGTCCTAGATTATATTAATTTTCGACATATTTTATTATGCTGTTTAGATTTTACCTCCTACCTACCAGCGTTATAGGAAAAGCAATCAACAAACTTTGCGCATGCGCGAAGCTATTTCATTTTTTTCGTTCGTTGTTACATCAGCTTAAGGCAGAGATTTTACAAATGTTTCTGAACGACTTTTTTAAAAGTTATTTTATTTTGAAAGAATTAAATAGAGACATCTACAATCTCGATGCAGCTATCAAATTTCTCAGTCACGTGTGAGACATGCTAACATTTCCTTCTGTGAAAATAAAATTGGAACAAAAGGGAAGAATGTATAAGATATGGTAGGGATGAGATCTTTTTTTTTTTTTTGAGTTTATGATCGTGCAACTATCAGCACAATTACAGCGTAAGTTGTGTTGTTGTTGGAATTTCTTGATTTATATAAAGAACTATGGTGTAATCCATCATCAATGTTTATTTGCATAATAAAGAGAAGATATTCTATCTTAATTGCCGTTTGTGTTCGGGTTTTTTTTTTCGAAAAAGAGTTAATTCCTTCTAATAATTTTCTCTATAGGTAGCGAGACAATCTTTAAGAAATATATATCGTAATTTTAGCGACTATTCCTAATAAATTATATTTTTAAAGAAGACATATCGTATTTTGTATATAGAAAGTTGGGCAATATTTAAACGGGAATGAATCGCGTATTGTCATATTGTCGCGTTGAAAAAAGACGCGAGGAGAGGTAAACCCAGCCGAACTTTATTCTCTCTAACTGTCTTAAAATTGCATCAACGCGCATTTATATAGTGTTGCACCAGGCTGCGGTTTGACAGATTCTTCAGTCTTGATTCTCTCCTCAGACGCGTCTTGCATCTTTCCAGAACGTGTCTCAACCATTCCACAAGGTTAAACCAGTCAATAATAAGACAACTATATATTTAGGTAGCACCTAGAATCTCTCTTTATTTATCACATCAAAGTTTAAAGCAGGTGGGGTCTTTAGTGTATCAAAATACAAATGTTTTATAGTACATAATATTTTATAGTAATAATCTGTTTTATAAAAATAAATAAATATATAATTTAAATTTTAAATATATTAAAAATAATATTATAAATAATTTTTAAAATACGCGCATTAATCATGATGCAACAATAGCTATATGACATAAACTTATGTAAATCAATACAATCTAAAAATTATGCAAACAAATCAACTACGCTACAATAAGCCATTCTATATGCAGTTACGAGCGTCATTCTTCGTCGCCTCTGTCACGGTTTGCTTTTTTTTTTTTTTTGGAATGGCGCCCTCCTATTGGTCGGCTACGATCACACCACCTTTGCCCCCCCCCCCCCCATTTTTGTAACTATTGTGTTGGAGCGGGTCGCTCCTTAAATAAATGCATATATTAGTTAATAACCAAATGGAATCCTCTCTTTCTTTTTCCCAGTAAGAGAAGCCTACGGAAGCCAACAGTACATAGACAGATAAAGCACATAGGCTATAGTTATTAACTAACATATGCATTGTAACAAATAGTATTTGAATCAAAACATTCAATCGGGTAAAACACGGGCGTTGCCCGGGTCATTCGGCTAGTTTTATTACATCCATGACTTTATATACTATTGAGAGATAGCTGAATTAACGCGCTCGTGTCTAAATTATTTAATTATTCTTCAAATGTCCCGCTACACATGTGTGCGATGGGTTAAAATACCCTACATGACACTTATTTAACCACTTTATATATAATTATATAAAAATTAAGAACGCCTCTCCGATCAAATATTGACGCTAAAACTAACCGCTATCTATTTTAAAAAAATGCATAGATGAAATTCCTCCTTGAATATTTTTTAATCTATATTTTGTCCATAGATTTGTCCTAGCCACTCTGCCAACTAAACACCTATTTGGCAGTTTGTGAAGATTTCTTCTGGATCTCGTGGAATAAAGTCCGCTGTGGTCCATGGTCTCTAGGTGGGCGTTTCTCAGTTTGCCAAAGCTGGTGTTGTGGCTTGGTCACCGACCTGAGTTCTCTAGACAATCAATAGATGACACCTAGTTTTCGCGTATATTTTGACGGGAGAGGTGACCTTAATTTTTATAGATAAAATTCCTCTTGGAAATATGTTCACCTATGTAATAATATTTATATAATCACTTTAATTATACATTGTATTATTATTTATTGGACTGCTCCTGGAAATAGTGCGATACCCGGCCACCCATTGACAGAGGTATAACAAGCTCTAAGCACTCTGTCATTTGTATTTGGTCTGAAGGATTCTTCTTGGAAAAATGCTTATCTTTCCGACACTTTTTTCTCCGCATCTGCCGAACAAATTATGGATGAAGGATAGGATATGGCTGTTTGAGGGATTCACACAAGAACTTGTGTGTCACGTGACACCGACAACAAAACACGAAGGTTTGCCAACCGCTGACGTCACCAAACGGGTTCCTGACCGTGGTACAGGATGATGCAAACCTTTCCTTGGGAAACTTTCTCTTTTCCTGAGGAGGTCTATATGGTGTCTTCGCTGACTCGGTGTAATCTTTGGTGAAGAAAATTAATTATCTAAGTGTCCGTTTTAACACATTAGAGAAGTGTAATAAGAATCATTAAAAATAAACTTAGCTGTCAAGCTTTAAAACAAAATATTACATTAGGTTATGTAATTTAATTTCTTTTGATATATCATAACTCGAAACAAAAAGTAAAAGATAACGCTACAACTTTATTTTTAATTTGAAGAAAGTACAGAAGCTTTCAGAAGAGAGAGCCCTTCATCAACTTGATGAACATTGTATTAAATTTAATAAATATAAATCTGGCGAAACCCCTGAGAAGGTTCATCATTGATGAACTAGATCCTCCCAATATTAATTTTCCATCGCAGAAAGGGCAGTGGAAAATTATTCTTTAAAAGGAAAGCTTGACGTTAAAATTTGTGTAAATGGCACGATATTTCATTGTTTATAAGTAATCTTAAATACAATGTACATCAAGCTGATAAAGAGCGTACTCGAAAGTTTCAGTAATTTATTTTAATTCTAAAAGTTTCTCGGCGGTAACCTTTTGTTATTTCTAAAGTCCACAACCCTCTTGTCTGTTTTCTTTTCAAATAAACCAAACTCTCTATTTTCTTTACTGCAAGGAATCCTATCGCCACCTAATCTACCATAGCGCTTCTCAGAGCTCTATTATTGTACTGGAAGGTTCTGTTTATATATCTGACACTGCAAGAGGAATTGGTATGTAACTAAACTCTATGGAAATAATAAAAGAAAATAAGACCTAATCCAAATAATTTATTAGTGTGTGACGTTTCGGCAACAACATTGTCACCATCATCAGACAAAAGAATAAACATCATTTTTTTTCTTTTTTTTAAATTTATTCTTTTGTCTGATGATGGTGACAATGTTGTTGCCGAAACGTCACACACTAATAAATTATTTGGATTAGGTCTTATTTTCTTTTATTATAATCTACTAGACGAATGGCCCGGGCAACGCCCGGGTTTTACCCGAGTGCGTATATATTTTAAAAACGTTTTAATTCAAATACTATTCGTTACAATTATAAATTGGCGCCATGGATGTCACTCTTGTGAAACGTCCCGTTCCAAACTGTGTGTTTTTAAAATGTTTTAATTAAAATACTATTCGTTACAATTATAAATTGGCGCCGTGGATGTCTCTCTTGTGAAACGTCCCGTTCCAAACTGTGTGTTTTTAAAATGTTTTAATTAAAATACTATTCGTTACAATTATAAATTGGCGCCGTGGATGTCTCTCTTGTGAAACATCCCGCCCCAAACTGTGTGTGTCTTGAAAATATAAAAATAAAAATGTGAATTTTCATAAAGATTTCATCATGTCGATTTTTTTTTGCATTTATATATTAACTTTATGAACGGAAAAATATGTCCAGGGTAGCCTAGTGGTCATGGCATCTGCCCGGTAAGCGGAAGGTCGTGGGTTCGATTCCCATCCCTTGACACTTTTTTTATTTTATCCATTCCGACCAAATTCTATCCGTGAACTTCACACAGTGAACTTCACACAGACAGAATAAGTCAATTATATAAGTAGATAATCCAAATTGTGCTTTATCATCTATGGAAATAAGTTTTGAGGACAGTAGAATTATACATGAATGATTATGAAAATCACACAACCCGCGTAAATATAAATATTCAAATTAGAGAAAGTAACGTAAAGATAGAGGCTGCCTGGCCGGCATTCATAGTTCTTCAAATTAAAGATACTTAGGTCAGTAAATCTTTTTTATTTTTATTTTTTAAAAGTAGTTTCCTTTTTTTTTCAACCAGCCACGAAATCCTTCATAGTTGGATTTATAATAGATATTTCATCATAATAAAATCGGGTCGATATGTTGGTTGCTGTGTGCTATCCTAAAAATAAGGAAAAGATATGCAATCAAAAATTAAAGTTTACTACTCATTCTTTTCTAATGTTACAAACAAAAAATATTTTTTTTAAGAGTTGAAAAATTTACATACATATCACTTTTTATATCAACGATTCTAATATTTACATACATCTCACTTTTTATATCAACGATTCTAATATTTACATACATCTCACTTTTTATATCAACGAATTTCTCAATTCTACTATATACAAAACACAGAGTATAATACAAAATAGATTATTATACGACTACAGATATACCCGTTAACAGATTTCACATCAATATAGCGGAACAGTTCTTTTATTAAAACATAGCTAGCTTTCAAACTATAGTCTCTTCCTCGGGCCCTTACTGAAATGTACTATATGCATGTACCAAGATATGCACCTCTCCCTTTAAAAATGCAACAAAACAATACATATTGGTTCATTATTACAGAACGTTATAGTGGTGAGGAAGAATGTACCACAACACCTGTATTGTTAAATTCAGACAAAAAGCAAACAACCTGTATACCATGGTTTCGGGCTATGGCGCTCATCAGTACAGGGATGGTTTCGATTTCATAATATGCTACCTTTTTCTGAATTTTCCAAAACTGGTGTTGTGACACATATTTCATCAGAATAACGTTTAGTACTGGGGCAATGAACCTGAATGTATTTAAAGGGAGAGATGCCTCTTTTGGTAGATGAATAGCATCTTCCCCTAATTTGTTACATACATAGGTATGAAAATTCGAAACTATTATAGACGCGTATGAATCTTTTAAACAATTTCATGATGGCGCGCTAATGCATCATAATACATAGGTATATTTTCATCGACAGTTTCAAGGATAGTAGAGGTTTGATTTATTTGTGAAAAGAAACATTCGCGTCTTAATGTCTTCATTCGTTATATAGGTATATTTAGATGAGGACCTGAGAAGAAAGCTAGCCAAATTTATATAAAAGAAACCTGTTACTATATTGATGGGAAATATTTTACTTTAAATAATAAAACGGATGGTTTTTCTTTTATTATTATTCCTAGTACACGTGGTATGATGGTCATGTGGGTAGTAGTTGGATTTTACTGTAAGTGTCAACACATGTCAACACACGTGTAAAGCAGTTCGACTTTTGCACTTATAAGTGTTTATATAAAAGGGCGTACCTGGATCTGTAAAGAAGAAAAAACATTTTTTTCTTTACAGATTCAGATACTCCCTTTTATATAAACTTATTTAATGGATCGCCTTTAAACTCAAACTTATATTTGTGTCATGGTCGGATTTGGTTACTTGTATTTACTGTTGGATTTGAACTTTTACAAAATTCGAGGGCCAATGGAGAGCAATTTTACCTTCAGAAAGAAAGGCCCAATTCGAGATTCGATCATGGCTGTTGACAGTTTATACCAATCGTCCACCGACGCTCTCAGAGCTACAAAGGAACTGTTGGAAACTATTAATGTTGGACTGAGATTATCATGGTACTAGGTCTGTAGACGTGTATATTATAACCAGTTGTATCCTCTACTCTTTATCATGTTGCCTTGATCTGATTCTACGTGTATAGATCTATGATATTTCCAATCTATCAAGAAGAAATAACTAGGTTTTCCTCTATATATTGATACAGAGGGAAATTCTGCCATGAGGAAATTAATTTATAAAAAGAAGGATATTTCTCCCGACATTTATTGCGTCTGTTTTGACGGAAGAAGTGTATTTTCTTTTTATAAATCAATTTTCTTCCGGCAAAATTTGCATCTATATATTAGCTATATAATTAGGCCTATCCCACTTTACCAGGTATAAACACTTCTTTGTATCAAATTTTTATTCCACGAATTCCTTGTTAAAATCATGAAATCAAAGCCTGACCATAGCAATAAGCATGATGTCTAGATGGTTGTTCGGAATTTTCCAAAGCTGGTGTTGTGGCTTTGTCACCGACCTGAGTCTGCTCAATTGAAGAGACGGTTAATAGATGGCACATCTCGTTTAATGCGTATATTGTGACGGAAGAGACGTGATTTTTAGGGATCTATATTGATATGTGGCCATTTTCCACTAATAATTATAGCCTAACCTTAGCAGATACTCTACCCAAGTACAGTATGAATACAAGATGAATCTCTCAAAAGGTTTTTTATCCTAGGTTTCAGCGACATACTGTCTCTCTTTTCATTCTAGGTGGAAAGATTTTGTGGATTATTCGATAGAAAGTCCAGTATGTAAATAACCCGCAGTATGCAACACCGACGCTCTCAGAGCTACAAAGGAACTGTTGTAAACTATCAATGTTGGACTGAGATTATCATGGTACTTACTAGGTTGTGTGTATTATAACCAGTTGTATCTTCTACTCTTTATCATATTGTCATGACTTGATTCTACGTGAGTAGATCTATGCACTTCTTGTACCCATTATTCCCTCATGATTGTCATCAACTGGTACTACGTGTCGACGTATGTATTATAGCCCTACAAGCAACTGTACCCTTCTATAGCTACCATGATTGTTATGCCCTAGTACTGTAGACGTACACATTTCCACAACAAACAATTGGGTTACCCACAATTTACCGGGTACAATTTGTAATTTTTGGAATCCGTAGCTCAGTAGATGATGAGAATCTTTAAAAAACCTATTACGCAGAATTTAGAAAAGAGGGAATATAATGTTTTTTCAACTTATCCCAACTATACACGTGGTACAAGCCATGATAATCAAGGTGAGTAGTTAGTGACTGCTTTTAATGTACGCGCGCTACATATCTACCCATTTGGAAAGCAGCTTGACTTTTGAACTTACAAGTATGCCAGAGCCCCGTTTGGTAACTTTCACTTAATGGTGGGATTGGAGTTTGTAAGAATCGGAGACCATTGAGGCAATTTAATTCTTCAGAAAAAAAAGTGGCCAATGCTGGATTCGATCCTGGGTCGTGGATATGGAAAATCGACGCGGTTTATAGCACAATGTGGCGTGTGTCTCTAACGACCGCTTGACGTGACAACTCCCGATATTTTATTACAGCCCTATCACACTTCGAAGGAAACACACAAAATACCTTTTTTTTAAATACATATTTTTTTCACAATTGGAGAAACCTGCTTGGTGTGTTGATTCTTTTAGAAATATTAGAAAGTCTGAAACTGGGCGGTGATTTTTGATGCTCTTTGATTTTACACGATTATGGGGCAATTCTATATCAATTCTAGATAGATGTGATCAAAGATATTCACTAACTAATCAATATTATATCGATTTACTTCGCATAGATACGTTTTAATAATATTGGCACTTTAAAAAAAGGAACCTTTTACTTGTGTGCACAAAGATCTAATAGAAAAATTAATACGTGTTATATTTTATAAATAAATAGATTGAAAAATAAGAAAGTTATAATTTTTTGGCAAAAAAATTAATATATTAAAAATAAAGAAATGGCAATTATTATCAATCCTTATCAATTAAATCCTTTCGCAATATAGATGTTACTTTTATAATAAAAAACAGTTATTGCGAAAGTATTCAATTTTATTTATAATTAATGAATATTCAAAAATGAACTCTATTAGAATCAAGAAGTACGTAATCCAGTGTTTTCTTATACCATTTTATAAAAAAAGATAGACGTTTTAGGCTAGTACTCCTCATCAGATCGCTCTATTTCGTGTAGAGTCCTCTTTATAAATAGTGTTGAAGGGTATTTACATATTCAACATTATATACGCTAACACGAGCCTAAATCGACACATATAATAAGCGAGAATTAAAATTTACAATAATATGCTTCCACTGAGATATTTGCCGCCATCTATCAAAGAGAAAATATACCCGACTCATTCTATTTATAGATAATAACTAGCCAATATGTAAATATGTAATTTTTTATACATATCAGGTTTTCTATATATATATATATATTTATTTTTTTTAACAATCTTATTAATATATTTGGGATAGAAAAAATGCTTTTGAGTAGGAAATTAAAAAATAAATGGAAAGGATGGTAAGTATATATTTAAATATACAAAAATATATTTTTTAAAGAAACAAAAATTGCCTATAACAACATTTACGTAGAGAATATGGTTCTAGGAGTAAGAAATCTCATACACGAGGGAATAAAATGGATACCAATAAAGTACCTAATTGTGTTATTCGTTAAAAAGTCTATGTAAGACACTGCTTATTTATTATATTTACATATATACATGTAGTTTAAGTGTATTATACTAATGTATACGTGTAATGCACACTTATCTCTTGTCCTTGCATGGAGATCTTTAGCCATCATGCTGATCCTTTCTTCTCTTCGATAAACCAGCAAATCCTTCCTTAATCCGGTTCTATTTTTAGTCCTCAAATCCTGTGTTGCCATTAAAAAGGTCTTTCTTAATGATGTCCTTAGTGACTCCGATCTTTCTTTCTTAGCTTCTTTCAATACTTTTAGGAGAGACTCTAATACCTACAAAGGTCGCAGCACCGAATTTCTTGCAAATATTTTATCTAAATATACATTGGACTTAATCTTGTAATCTTATTTGCATATCTATTTTTATTATTATTTCTCTAAAGCCTTGACGATCCCGTGGGGGAAGATAATAATAGAATACCGTGTTCCTATTAAAGAAAACTCTTAGAGGTTCTGACTCATCAGGGGATAACCCTACTAAACATTTTTCTGTCGCTTAAAGGGCATTAGAAAATAGTTTTATTTTATAAAAATAAAAAAAAATCGCTATAAATAGTTTCGAATAGTTTCAAGTTAAAATTTTAAAATGGTTGCGTGTCTTCTGGGATGTGCATTCTTGAAGATGTTAGAAGTTTCTAGGTCATCTCTGAACCATCCAGGGGGTGGTATTGAAGAGGTCTTGAAGTCATCCAATAGCAAGATGAAGAAACCAACTATATTCAAGGTTATCAGTTCTCCACTGCAATACGTTAAACGATGTTATCTCTTCTACCAGCCCCCAACCTATCATCCCTAGGCCGCAAACCTGACCTTGACCTGAGGAACAATGGTGGATTCCTGAGCCATTTTCACTCTTAATGATTCTTACCCATCCGACCTAGTTTCACACAGCTTTTTGTTCATCTCTCTTTTTTTAAAAAGAAACATGGCCATTCTTGCGTTTTTTTTTTTTTTTTTTGTTTGTAAATATCTCTAATTCACTTGGTCTTGCGCGACAACCAGGACCTGAATTTGAGTACCTGTATGAAGCCTATAATTCAATTTTATTCACTAGTCTACCTGGTTTTCAAACAAAGCTAAGTAACCCAACTAGTGAGTGTAAGTATGCAAATAAGGGGCTATGGCATATGTCATGCATAGTCACCTGTTGAAGGACAGGGATACTCGAAAGCGTGTGCATTGTCTCATTAAAATAAAATGTTATCCTGAAACTTCTCGGTAATTTGCATATCTTATAGATGCAAATTTAAACACGCTACAATTTTTCTATATTTATATATGATGTCCTTTTCATTCGCGCTTTGATTGACTGAACAAGGTCACGTGACAGCGAACTTGTTGATAGTTTACTGTCACGTGACCTTATGCAGCCAATCAGCGTGCAGTGTTTCTTTTGTTCAGAGGGGCATTAACCATTGAAATTATATATTAAATTTAAAATAGCGAGTTCGATTTTAGAAAGTTCTATCTTTTTTGTTTATGATAAAAAAAGTTCCCAATGCGAGATTATATCGTGGCTGTCAAAAATCGACGGTTTATACAGTTTCCTCAGTAATATTTACATACATTCAGTAATTTAATTGTGATACAGTGCTTGATTTAATGCAATGTCGGATTTAAGACCGATATAGTTTAGCATTTATGCTTGGTCTTAAATTGAGAATGGACTAGTTTAAAGAGAAGGCATTAACTCGCCATCTATACGAAAGGAAACTATTAAGTACGATTTTTTGTAATTTTCTAATAAAACAAACTTCCTACTTTACTTATTGCAATAAATTTCAAATTAGAAGGTATATTAATGGAACTGTGTGGACCGTTCCAATACACATTGTAAAGAATTTGAGGTTTTGAAGCTTAACATGAGACCTCTGAAATAATCTCCAATGATGTTACCTGATCTGTCATTGTTACAGCGGTAATTGGAGCTCTTCCATCATGTTATGTGAGGTGTCAATTTGGCCACTCTCTCTCTCTCTCTCTGATTTTGTTTTTCTTTTTATTTAATGGAGATTATCTTAAAATGTGGAGCACACATACTATTGTGTTCTTTTAATGGATATAGAGTTCTAACTAATGCCTTTAAAATAGCTTAAATATTCTTATTGTCCTATATTTTATTATAAATAAATGCCAAGATTTTTAAAATAGGTTTAATAGCTTTGAAATTTAGGATATTTTAGCACAAATATATTATTATTTCATCAACAGTTTATCTATTTTGATACTCTATAAATTCCTTCTTATTTCCTTTCAGGTATTTTATAAAATTTATTTTAGTTTTGCATTAAATAAATTTTTTGGGTGTTATTCTGAAGTTTTTCGTTCATAATTTTTTATGTGACAATATTATAGGTAAAAGTATTTTTTATAAAGTGATAGATGGTAGTTTTCTCTATTTACATATTAGAATTTTAACCAATCCCAAGTACAACATTGTACTGGCCATGATAATCATGGTAAGAAGTTAGCAACTGCTTTTACTGTAAATGAATCACATGTTTATACATGTGAGAAGCAGTTCGACAAGTTTAGTTACTTGCACTCACACTGGTGGGGTTGGACTCTAACTAAACTACTTGCTTTAAAAAAATTATATTATTGATTTTTTAAATCAACTTTGTACATTACGACTGTAAATCTGTATTTTTTTATTTTTTTTAATGATCCTCGATGTGATAATATAATGGAGACCCACCACGCATGCGCGATTTGTTGCACTTTGTAGATTACTAACAGAAACTGACAAAATCGTCTGCCTCAAAATATAACTTACCTCTTACCTCCTCCTATTGGGTGATAATATATTGTGGAAGTGTGATCAAAATCATATAATACAATGAACTAGTGCTACGCATTTGTATTTTTGAGCGATATTTTCTTTTCAAAGATAAGCCAACCATAAACGATTAATTTTCCTTTAAATCTCGACACTTTTTCAAATGGTAGATTTCTATTAATAATCACAATTTATTACCCCCTTTTTATTTAAAACTACTTTTTTTCTCTGATTTTTTTTAGTATGTTGCTTATGAACCAAATTTCCTCCATTTTGAAGAATATAAATCGATTTTTTAAAACCAGTTTTTAATCTTAAAAGGATGCGACTTTGTAATTAGAATAAAATAACTGAAAAAAATAGATGGTAATTTTTGGCTGGGAAGAAACTAATTTAACAAAAGGCTTTGCCACTTTGGCAGCTAAACACCTCTTTGGTAAATTCTTAAAATTAGATTAAAATCCCTTGTGAAACTCATGAAATCAAAGGACGAGAGGGTAACACCCTCGATTCCAGACAGTCATGAACCGGGATTGAATCCCGCGTTAACCTTTTATTTAATATGTGAATAACCTTCACATATTATTCATTCAAAATTCGAAACTATTTTAAAGGCGTAAGATTCTTTTTGAAATTAAACAATTTCTACTGCCCTTACTGCAATGGAAAAATTAATGGGAAGGCCTGGCTTATCAGTGGTGAACCCTCCCATTAATTTTTCCATTGCAGTAAGGGCAGTAGAAATTGTTTAATTTCAAAAAGAATCTTACGACTTTAAAATAGTTTCGAATTTTGATAACAGATGGCGCGCTAGTGCATCATATTATTTCATTGTTTCAATTATCATAAACTAGGTTGTTCTTTTTGAGTGGTGCCTAATAAAGTGATTTTTCGAATCATGAAATCAACGCTCTCCTAAAAGTCATAGCCCGAAATCATGTTTTTCCCGGTGGGCGTTCTGAATATTCAAAAGCTGATGTTGTGTCACCAACTAGTGACTTTTAGATTGTAGAGACGATGAATAAATGACGCTTATTTTTTGCGTCTATTTTGGATGAAAAATTTTGTTTTCTTAATAAAGAAATGAAAGAACAAATATATCGGGGCTATATATAATGATTCTATACATTATGTTGAGTTTCACAAGAACTCAATCTCAGTCGAGACATTCCTTTTTTAAAATGTTCCGTATAGCCATCAAATTAAAGCGTATAATTTACGTGTAATTAGGTCTGTATTTTATGATAAACTCATAACGAGTGCTCCCACAGTCGTACTACATGCAACATTTCAAGAATTATTAAACCCCAAAATTAAACTATATTCTCACGATTCCAATATTTACTATTATCATACACACAAGCCTTTATTAAGACATTCCGTCTTATACAGACGACTCTCCTGTTAGAAATTAATCTAAGAAGAAATGAGAAGCAGGGGAAGAAATTGAATCCTCGCTCAGAAAAGAGAAAAAAATAAGAAAAGGAAAGAATATCTATGTACAAAAGTTAAGACTATATACATCGTTTTTCGTGCATAGAACACAGTGAAGAAGTAGACTATTGAGTAAATGGTTGCATCTTGTGAAGGAAAAAATATTTCCACACAGTTCAGTTACTTTGTTAGGTCTTTTTTTCCTCCTTGCAGTCTTGAAAAAATTAAAGAACTTTAAAATAGCTGACCTATTATCCATCAAATCTGAGAATATTTCCTATTAGAGAATAAGAAGTAGTCAGAGAGAGAGAATCATATAATATAAAGATTAAAAAGTCTAAAATCTCAATATGATTCATAATTTTAACTCTGAAATAGTTACAAATACATATAGAATGATGTATTATTATTTTTTGAATTAAAATATAATTAATATATATCTTCGTTGTATCCACAATGCAACAACGGAGTTAATAAACGCTGAACGCCAATTGGATAAAGAACGTAACTCTGATTGGCTGATTAAGGTCACGTGATAGTAGTCAACCAATCAGCGAGCGGATAAAATGGGGTACCATACATATATATGTAATATTGGGTTGGATCCTGTCTGTGATTAGGGATCCTGTCGACTATCTGTAATATTGTGTTGAACTCCTGTCGACTCTCTGTAATAATGCGTTGGGGTTTGGTAAGTCTGTTGTAGAACCTCGTCGACTCTCGCTATAAGTTGTGGCATCCGAGGGTCAAACCTGTAGTAACCGCGAGGGACAATCAGGGGTGGAGAGTTTTCCAGTGCCTCTCTGCACCTTGTAGGACCTTTAATAGTTCTCACAAAGTACAGGCAGTCGTGGTCGAGGCAGAGTGGAAAAGCTGGGGATGTCCACACACACAAAACGAAGAGACACAGTTGAAAGAAAGTTCCTTGAATAGATAAAAAGCGAGCCAAGAGCAAAGATGGAGATCGAGAAGTTTTCTTACTGTTTTACATCGTCGATTTGTTGGTGACAACCGGCGACAAGGGGTGACGCTGACCGGGACTGACTAGAACTGAAATTGGCTGTTGCTACGTGGGGTCCTATTTATACAACTTTTTGGACCAGGAAGGGAACCAGGAAGTATTGCCTTTCTGCACGTGTCCGCTAATTCGACACTGGCGCCTGTCTGGGCTTCCATCTAACTTTAGAAGTTACTTGCGATTCTCTCAATCTTGCTCTTAACTCAGTTTTTAATCTATTATATATTTTTATTTATTCATCCTCAGTACATTACATATGGGGATACAAGGACACACGTCAATTATGCGTATAATTAGTTATAGTTTATAATTAGTTCTATATACAACATGACAATTTTGTTATACGTGTTACATAATATAGGGTTATTGGTTTAAATTATCATAGATGGGCCCCGTGAGTGAAAGGGTTTATCCGGGTTTAAGCGGGTAAAGCCTCTCTAACACAGGTAATTAAAATTTATTTTAATTAATTAAAACTGTGAGGGAAAAAGGGCTATAACAAGATGTTTATTTGGATATATCTGAAAATTATTAAAATAAAACTTATGTTTAATTTAAAAGTTATGATATTCATTATAAAAGAGAACTGTAGATAAAACCTTTGTTTGCTAAAAAATAATGATGATAAAAAATGATGTTCTAAAAGATTGTTGGCGGGCGTTGGAAAGGGTTAGGGGTTGAAGAATATGCAATTGTAAGTGTTGCACAGACAATCAAATACTGAGATCCAGGTGCAAAGCGAGGATATAGACTTGTGCGTCTTCCTAGGCAATGTTTCACCTGTGATCCTGTATAAGGTTACAGTGCTTTGTCACAATTGTAGGGTTATTGGTTGAAAAGATGTTGAAGTAAAGAATTAATATACTTGAAAGGGGTGGTAGAGCCATGCGATACGTAGAATTGTTGTAGCGACAATAGGTGGTCTGACTTGACTTGAAATCAAAGGTTGATTGTGGTCCGCTAGAGCTGAAAAAAATTGAAAGTTGAAAAAGTGAACGCTTTGTGCATGCGTTGGTGATGTGCTCTGCGGATGATTGAAATAAACTTTTGAAACGTGTTCAGACCAAAAAGTCGAGACTTGTACTTCTGGGGAACGGTGTTTTCAAAGAGTTTGTTGAATTACGAAATCAAAAGAAAAATTGTCAAGCAGTACTGTCGTTTCTCTACGTTGATGTGAAGCAATGGCGGAGAGAAAGATAGTAGTGTAAAGTACACTGAAGTGGTTAGAGAAATAGATTGTTGTAAACGATTGTTGTATATGCCCGATAGTTGATGATAAACAAACATTGTCATATAATAAAGTATTTAAACAAAAATATAGTGAATAAAAAGATAGAAATATGATTGCGGATAACAACAGTATAAGTGGATAAGATCAACATGTAATATATAAAAGACATAATAATGAATTAGCAAAATATAAAAGATATAATAATGAGAATTAGTAATATATAAAAGATATAATAATGAATTAAAAATGATTATTGAAAGAATTAAATGTTTTGCCATACTAAAATAATATCATGAAAAATAAAATTGTAAAGTTGTTAAAATAATGTTGGAATAAAAATTTGATTATATAATTGAAAAGTAAAATAAAAATAAAAATAATTATTCAAGAATTTATACAAAAAAATATAATATAATTAAAGGTTATTAATGATTAGATAAACAAATGGAGCAAAAAATGTCTCTTTTGAAGAAAAGTTAAAAGAAAACAAAAAATATTCGTTCCTGAAAAAAAAGAAAGGAACATATTCACACAATGTCTAGGTGTAGGTCCAAGATTATTGGTGTCTTTAGTTTGACCTATGGGGAGGCAATGTGGCCCTATGTCGCTTTGGTCCGGTCTGAGAAGTTGGTCTTTGCCAGATCTTCCCGATTATATTATGTGAGACCAGACGGGGAGCGATCTTGATCCCTAAAATTGGATGGTATTGACGAAGATGATTGTAATATATAACAATAAAGGGTTAACATTATAAAAGATGGCGTTCTAGTTTAGAAAAAATATTCCATACTGGGCGTGAAAATAATGTAAAAGTTGTAAAACACACGATGATAATTGAAGATATAAAGTTTTATGATATTTCAATATTAAAATTCAAATTAATAAGTAAATTGGGTAATGATTGGTAAGCCAATCAGTTGATAATTGACAGGTTATTTGGTGGACACGAAAGTCTAGCATACCCTAGCGAACTGGAGGTGTCATGTTAACATCGCGGCTGCAATTGGTGTCCATATCAACATGTGTCATGTCCTTTGATGCCTACCGACATAGCTGGGTTGTTTATTTACGTAGGCGGTCCTTTGTTGCCGACCCTTTGTTACCGACTGACACCTGATGTCATGTCTGGCCTACGTCCCGAGTTGAGTTATCTCCTCTTGCCTGTTTGAAAATCTAGTCTTCTCGGTGTTCGCAAGTGTTGTGTTTCGACGATGTTGCGGACTAATTAAAAAATGTTATTCAATGATGTCAGGTTAGATGTGCGTAAAAGTGCGACTTTCCGACGTGGACACGTTTTGATGAGGTGTCACTGGCATGAAGGCGTCTTGGGCCTGTTAAGTGAGAAAATTGTTGTGGTGCGCTGTGTAACACTAGTGGGGTGAATTGTATGGAAAGGTGTCACGTGAAGTCTTCGTTTAGTACAGCATCTAACTAGTTTCCGAATAAATAACAAATTTTTTAGTAATGGGTGGTTGTTGTACGAAACACATCGAGAATTTTCAGATTGTTATAGAGGTGGTATGTTTATCGTGAAATCTTTGTGTTCGCGACGATATGGAGCTCGTGTGGTTCGAAATTGGCTGTGTTGAAGTTCGTTCCGAGGGATGTGTGAATTATTAATAATTATGCATGTAAAAAGAAAAGGACGAGGGAGTGTAGCTATGTTGGAATTTTTAACTTGTTTTGGGGAAGGACAGTTACATTTCTAGTTGTGCTTTTGAAGATAGTGTATCTTTCGATTTTTGTATTAAAAAAAAAGCGTTTCACCTATGTTTATTAAAATTTGAATATATTTTTTAAATCGTTGCTTATGTTAGTGCGAAAATTATACTTGTAAAAGGGCAATGGCATGATAGTGACTTAATTTGAATGGGGCGTGTACATAAAATAGTGAACATAAAAATGATTTTGCAAAGTTTTGTGTATTTAATTAAGACATTGGTGTTTTTTGGTATAAAAATAAGGTATTAAAAAAAACACACAAACAAGTTTAGAATTATGATTCGAGTAATTTAAATATAATATGAGTTTTTATGTAAAATTGAAAGTAATGAATTAAAATTTAAAAGTTGCTTAAAATAAAGTAAAAAATGATAAATGAGGGTGTACAATATTTAAAATTTGAATTGAAATGCTATAAAAAATGGTAAAATTTGATTTAAAAATAATTACAGTAAAAATAAACATTATATTTATGGAAAATCAAGTTGTTAGCATGAAGAGAGAGTTAAGTAGATTTTTAAAAAACTAACAGTTTTTATGATTGTTCAGTCAGGGGACTTGGTCTTTGGTTGTTGTCCTGATGACGTGGAAGGCGTCCCATGTAGAGCTTGTAGAAGCTTGTGACTTCTGTTTGGCGATGGTGGCATGTCGTCTGGATGGTTGCGTTGTAAGGTCGAAGGTGGGTAACTTCTCACCGGCTTATTTTGCGGGATGTTCGGCTGTGTCGTTGGGGGGAGATTGTTTGGTCGGTTTGTTGGAATGGCGTGCTTGTTCCTCCATCTTTGCTTCTTGGCTCTTTTCTACCTGGACAGTCTTTTTACCTTCTTCGTTGTGGTCTCCTTCGTTGTGGTAATCCTGTCGACTCTCTGTAATATTGGGTTGGATCCTGTCTGTGATTAGGGATCCTGTCGACTATCTGTAATATTGTGTTGAACTCCTGTCGACTCTCTGTAATAATGCGTTGGGGTTTGGTAAGTCTGTTGTAGAACCTCGTCGACTCTCGCTATAAGTTGTGGCATCCGAGGGTCAAACCTGTAGTAACCGCGAGGGACAATCAGGGGTGGAGAGTTTTCCAGTGCCTCTCTGCACCTTGTAGGACCTTTAATAGTTCTCACAAAGTACAGGCAGTCGTGGTCGAGGCAGAGTGGAAAAGCTGGGGATGTCCACACACACAAAACGAAGAGACACAGTTGAAAGAAAGTTCCTTGAATAGATAAAAAGCGAGCCAAGAGCAAAGATGGAGATCGAGAAGTTTTCTTACTGTTTTACATCGTCGATGAGTTGGTGACAACCGGCGACAAGGGGTGACGCTGACCGGGACTGACTAGAACTGAAATTGGCTGTTGCTACGTGGGGTCCTATTTATACAACTTTTTGGACCAGGAAGGGAACCAGGAAGTATTGCCTTTCTGCACGTGTCCGCTAATTCGACACTGGCGCCTGTCTGGGCTTCCATCTAACTTTAGAAGTTACTTGCGATTCTCTCAATCTTGCTCTTAACTCAGTTTTTAATCTATTATATATTTTTATTTATTCATCCTCAGTACATTACATATGGGGATACAAGGACACACGTCAATTATGCGTATAATTAGTTATAGTTTATAATTAGTTCTATATACAACATGACAATTTTGTTATACGTGTTACATAATATAGGGTTATTGGTTTAAATTATCATATATATATTCATATATTTTTGAAAATAGAGCAATCCATAAATAAATCTTATTAAATCCATAAATAAATCCATATATAAATCCATAAATAAATTAAAAAGGCATATATTGGGTCAAAATATCATTTATTTTACCAATATTTCAGTTGGCTGAAGGACAACTTTTTCAAGGTATTATAACATATTAAGGTGTGCCAATATATAAATAAACACCTTGGCATATATTAAATATCATTAGTGGTTTTTAATAGATATGTAATTATTATATATATAATCCACATGAGTTACTATTATAATGAAATGAATATTTACTAATAGAAAAAATAATATTTAACCCACCTAATATTTACAATAAAATTCATAAAATAGTATTTAAACTAACGCAGCAAAACTTTCACCTTCAATACAGTGACGTATGTTATTTTTCAGTGTGTGAGGATTTCCTCATCGATCCCCTTATCACATTCCACGGGATATTTATTTAGACAGGTTTTTAAAAATGTGGTAGCAGACGTCGCTACCACAACACTTTCCCGCCAATTTCACCAAGCCATTTAGAATTAGGCGCCTCCAGAACCGGTCACATTGGCATCCTAAAAGGAAAATGTTACTTAAATCATTTACGATCTTTTTTTTCTTCCTTCCTGTCAATGGCGCAGGGTTGAATGGAAAATTCCTATATCAATTTGACAAGCCTTTCCTTTCCCTCTTTCGCTATCTCCTCTCCTTCAAATATATCTATATGTACCAAAATAGTGTGTCGTCTCTACCTATATTTAAAATTTACTATAGTTGTATATATAGTCTTCCTTTTAGTTGAGACTAGTGTTTATCTACCTTCTCTAATAACTTACATATATACATATTTCCCAGATAACTCATTTTCTAAAATATTAGAAAAATTAGAATGAATTTATCTGGGAAATATGTACATTAACCCAATTAATGACATAAATATATGATATACATAGCTACACACATGTATGTAATATAGAGTAAAATAATCATCCTTTATTTATTACTAGACGAATGGCCCGGGCAACGCCCGGGTTTTACCCGAGTGCGCATATATTTTAAAAACGTTTTAATTCAAATACTATTCGTTACAATTATAAATTGGCGCCATGGATGTCACTCTTGTGAAACGTCCCGTTGCAAACTGTGTGTTTTTAAAATGTTTTAATTAAAATACTATTCGTTACAATTATAAATTGGCGCCGTGGATGTCTCTCTTGTGAAACGTCCCGCCCCAAACTGTGTGTGTCTTGAAAATATAAAAATGTGAATTTTCATATTTATATATATTGGCATCATATATTAACTTTATGAACGGAAAAATATGTCCAGGGTAGCCTAGTGGTCATGGCATCTGCCCGGTAAGCGGAAGGTCGTGGGTTCGATTCCCATCCCTTGACACTTTTTTTATTTTATCCATTCTGACCAAAATCTATCCGTGAACTTCACACAGTGAACTTGACACAGACAGAATAAGGCAATTATATAAGTAGATAAGTTTTTTTTTTTTTTCGCAGCTGATGTAGTTAGAAGGTATTTTTGTCGATGACTCCTTCTAAATTTGTCCGTTCTCGTGTCCATCTTCAGAGCGGTGTGAAGTAGTGACAGTGTGTTGTCATATATATATATATATATAAGTGTGAAAAAAAATATTTAAAAAAAGTCTGCACCACGCTGACAAGTACCAACAGTCCGAAACGCGTTCGTGGTTGACTTCTTTTGATTTATCAAGAAATTGGGTTGGCCAAACATCAAGGAATAAGTTAAATAAACGTTTAGTTTATTTTTGTTCCACTAGATGGCGCTCTGGCATCTATAGATGCTCATGTGAGCCTGGTCAGAAAATGCCTTTTTTTGATTTTAATATATATTAACAATGTGATATATACTCTGTCAAAATAAATCGGTGAAAGGTGATAAATCTAATCAATATATTTTCAATGATCAAAACTATTAATTTAAAAATTAGTGGATAAAATATGTGCATCACACACACAGAGGATTCGCATTATATATAAATCACATATATATCGTACTCAACAACAACAAAAAAAGCCTTTATTTAGGGCATTCCGCCCCATATAGGATTCGCCGTATTTACACATCAGCAAGAGGAGAGGGAAGAGGAAACATTTGCAACAAAATAAGGTTTGTCTCACATTCAGTTACCTATTTACAGATAGTTCATCCTCCAGTATCCTTTGCCCTGCATATATATCGTACTCTTGTTTATTGGATAAGAAAAATATGTTTGTTTTTTAAATATGCATATGAAAAAAATAACATTAAGGGTGCGATGGTAGGGTATTAAAATAATAATTACAGAAAAACTTCCTCACATAAAAACTTTCCTTAAAATTCACCTTTTACATATTTACGAATATGTTCTACCTACCTTAGGAGTATATTTTATATTTCTGTATTAAGCCCATAGCTTGGTGTTATGGACACTTTTGTACCATAATTAAAACTTTTTAAAATTTATTACCAATGGTAAACAATTATTTATATTTTATGTAGTTGAATTAATCACTATACAAAGTATTTAAGACCATCTAGTAGAGATGTAGTTTCCTGGTAGATGCTAAAATAAAGTTCCAAGGCATCGTTACCTATATTCTTGATATTTCAAAAGAGAAGTAATTCTTATTTTTTGTTAAATTTTCGTCGAGATTTAAAGACTTTTTCTTCGTGCCTTTTAATCTTTACAAGGGTAAGGTGAGAAGTTCTCGGTCTGATAATGAAAGGCTGATTTTCAGTTTTAAAACATTTTATCTTTTTGCATAATTCCCTTGACATCAACACATTTGATCCAGTATTCCTCCAATTATGATAATTATCATGAAGATAGAGGATGTGGCATTCATATTTCTAAAGTTAAAGATACTTCGGTCAATAAATATTTTTATTAAAAAGATTTACTGTTGTCCGAAGTGTATCTTTAATTATATAAATATACACAATTATATTGTGTTAATTAGAGTTAAACAGATTCTAAATTAACTTAATTAGCAAAATATTGAGTTGAAACATTATTATGAGGATGTTTGGCTACGTATAATAAACGAAAAGAATTTGAGTTAGATGTTCTATGTCTGATATTCTACAATATAACAACGTTGTATTGTTGCAATTCCTTAAGTAAAATTTATGAAAAATCTAGAAGAGATATCAATTTCTCATTAAAAATCTCTCACACACTAACGAAATATCATAACAGAAAATGATCTATTTGCAAGTTGGAATTTACGTCATAATTTATTGTTTGACCTTTCGGCGATCCACCTCTAATCGCCTTAACAAATTATGCAAATATGATTAGAAGATCGAGTAGCTGGTTGAGGATTTATTGATTCTCTTCCAACGTGGAGATATATATTTTTTCGGAAAGGTTAAAAAACATTTTTAAAAATCTTTCCTTCATTGTTTTTTGTTCAAACGATCAGTTAGACATCTCAAGGTTGGGACCTTGTCAATTCGACTGAGCTTCGTCCATACGTTTGAATGGGTATGTAACTGGGGAGCTTATGCAAATACAGCAAAAACCCAATTATCCACACCCTCTGTGACTACTTCTGGGTGTCTAGTTCTATACGTTTGTAATCTGCCCATTAAACCGTTGTTCTTCTCCTTCTATATTATTACATTCTTCCACGTTCAATCCGTTTGATATTTTCAAAGTAATGGCAGCAGGTATATTATAATATACGTCTTGATAGCTATTTATATGTAAATATATACGGTGTTCATTTTTTTCGAGCGCTGATTGGTTCTCTGCTATCACGTGACATTTAACAAGCCAATCAGCGTTGCATTCAACAGGATAACTAGAAGTATGACTTCCAGCTAACTATATAAAAAAGGTATAGTTAGTTGTAAGTCATACTTCTAGTTCTTCTGTTGAAGTGCATATTGGTCCGAAAACTAGAGAAATAGAAATAGTAAAGAAACTTGGACCTGGATTGCTTGTTGATTTTAATTAAAATGATTAGATATAGCGAAAAATGTCCTAGAAATGATCGAGTAGGGATATAGTCTCATGGTTCCATATCATAAGTAGGATACCCGTCTGGAGCAGTATGTTATCAAGGAACTAAATCGTGAGACGATAAGTTTCTTATGGAAACGATTGAGAAGATCCAGTCTGTTTGGACATCTTGTTGCCAGAAATATTGATATGGAGAGAAAACCAAGAGGATCGAGAATGGAGTTCCTTTACAAGACCCCTTAGCCATACCGCCTTATTTTTAAAGATATCGAAACGCTGGTTCGAAAACGTTTAGATCTTCAGTCTAACGCTTTCGCAACTGAGATCATTTACAATATCCTACTAATCATCAAAAGACTAGCCTAAATTCTCAGAGGACAAGAATAATGCCAGACATCAACCTTTATGTTGAAGAGAAGTAGAATAATTTATATATAGATATTAATACTTTTTTTATTAATATTGTAATTAATATTCAAATATTTATTTTTGCTCATCATTTATATTTTTAAAGGTTTTTTTTTTTTTTGGCGTCAAGTCAATCTTTTTATTTGAATTGGATAACGCTCATCCTTATAAGATTCCTTGTTAAATTCCAAGCTCAGAACTTCAAATTGAAAAATTCGTTCTAAAAACGGTTCAAATGAAGATATTAAAACCAGGTGTTCTCTAGATTTCTAACTCCCCTCTTCAACTAACCCATATAAAAGACGTTTCACAAAACTATATTGAGAAATAACCAACTTCCTGAAACCTTCTTATTGGAGACTTCGTCCTTTGACAACACCAAAAACACAGCCATCGATCTCATGGCGAAATTACTAATTTAATTGAACCCAAATTAAATTGAAGTGGACTTAATTAATTTAAGGGTGAGGTAGACGTTCGATTGGGTTAGTTGCGATCAATCACGGGGCTACATGGAGGTGTTTGGAAAAAATACTGTTTTCTCTCTTCCTTTGTTTATTGCCTCCGTAAATATGTAAATATAGACCAATTAGTGTAAAATGTTTCCAATTGACGTTAATAGATGGCGCTGAATACCTTTTATAAAAAATAGTTGATATTTATATATTGTAACAAAGTATTTATTATTTTATTAGCAGAGTATTATTTTTTATGTTTATATTTTGCTACTCTGTATACTTCCTTCTTTTTGCTTATCTTTTTTTTTTTATCACTCAGAGTTTGTTCTTGCCTGAGATAAATTGCTGTCTCATCCCGAAGTTGGTCTTCCCTAATTTTCCACGTGGCAATATGTATATAAAAGAAGGTCTCTTTGCCTCCCTAAAATCTTTAAATTTTCATCTGAATTATAATGTTGTTGATCGTTGATATAATTTACAGACTATGCATACATTTATGGAGTTCCATTAAATATATTTTTTGTACCAAAGTTAAGGAACAAACAATAAAACGCTGATCCTTTTGAAACTACAGAAAGACTATTAAAGGAAATTTGCATATATATTACATTTTGAACTAGTAAACACAATTAAAATTATTGAATGACTCTCGCTTTACATATTTTAAAACATTTACGATGGCTTTTATGAAAATTAATCTATGACCTTTTTTTCTAGGCATTTTTTAATTCAATAAAGTCTCATTATCTTCTAGAAAATGTGTATATTAGTGTGTATGCGTGTGTTTTATAATTGACTATCTAAATCAACACTATATAAATAGGCGTAACAAGTCCACACATACGTCCAAATATGATGAGTACATCATCATTATCATGACTTTATTCATCATCCTTCATTGTTAGATTCACAAGATCGCGTATATGTACTTTTCTGGAAAAATAAGAATAGAATTATAAAAGACAACAGGTAAACTAAGAAATCGTTAGTTTCTATATTATCTGTATTATTATATGTAAATATATTTTACTACCCGAATACCCAACCGTCTTTGCCCCGATATTATCCAGAGGAATTTCAGCCACGTTTTATTAGAGTTCCTAATCAGTTAAAATTATAGGCGTTTTTAACAAACAATGAGCAAATAATTGTAATCAAATATATTTATTTTGCTATGTATTGTGTTGATAAAAAGCACAGCAACAAATAATTGATTTTCAATTTGTTTTAATTAACACTCACACACACTTATATATAGGCATGTCATGAACGCTCGCATGAGCAATCTAGATGGCAAATCGAATTCTAGTATAAAAATATCAACTAAACATTGATTTAGGTTTGTTCCATAATATTTGGTCGACTCGTTTCCATGAATAAAAGCCAACCAGGCACACGTGTTTCGTGGCTGTTGGCCCGCGTTAGTGTGGTGCAGACTGTACTTCAGCGACCAAAAAAATTATGTTAAACTATATTTTCAGCTAGGTTCATATCGAACCTGATTCAGTATATTTGGGAATGAAGACAATTTTGACAATTAACATAGTTTTATTGACATATTGTCAAATACAGGGGTGCACAGTCCGCACTATTTAAGTAATGATGATGAGAAATTTACAATGATGATTATTATTATAAAAATAATTAAAATGGTAGAGTAACAAGCATTGATTTAGCATTTTAAAAACAAATATAAGGATATTTCTATTTTTTGGTATTTTGAGGTAAATCCACATAACACACAGACTAAATTTGTTGTTAATATAATCCCTTCGGTATAATTATTAACAAAAGACAATTCGCCGAGGGAAAAGTTTATTTTATATATATATATCGGCAATACAATATACAATACGATATATATTTTTAAAAATTCCCTCAGCGAATTGTCTTTTGTTAACACAGACTAAATGTTTATATAAAGCCTTTATGTTATAAATAAACTATATATATGTTATATAAAAATATTATTTTATTTTAAATTATAATTTCATAGATTCAAACACTCTGCTAAATCGACCGCCAGAGGTCACTCTTCCCCTATAAAAACTCGTTGTTGTTTTATCCCAATGGCCGGCTCAAACTTTTGTACATTATGTAAATAATCTTTTGTTTTCCTTATTCTACTCGCCTTAAGCCAGGCATTATTTTATCAAATTATGTTCTTTTATATATTCCTTTAGTTCAATTAAATTACTGATCTAAATTCAAGCAGAAAATCTCTTTATCTTTTTAAATTATATATATACAAGGTTTATTGTTATAGTGATCTATGTTTTGAAGAGCTGATTGTGTAGAGCAAGAATCATACTCTGAAGAATGCTAGTTGTTATATATTTGTTTCGAACACATTTACAACATTGTCATCCTACTTAATACTAAACAAGAGTTGCAGAAGGATAGTATTCATGTACCAAAAGTGGCCCCTATCCTGGTGTTATGGCTCATTTTTTAATCAACCTTTCTTCTTTTTTAAACTGGGGTAATGAACAAAGGGCATTGTTTTGATACATTTTAAAGGGAGAGAGTGCAATGGAACAATTAATGGGAGGGTTGCAGTAAGGGCAGTATAAATTGTTTATTTTTAAAAAGAATCATACGCGTCTATAATAGTTTCGAATTTTGATAACAGATGACGCGCTATAGTAAGTTTGTGTGTTATCCAGCAAGTGATAACTTACAATTTAATAATAGCAGTAGCCTCCTTGTGAAGTCCAGTTACATTGAAAAGCGGGAGAATGGTATTCATGAACCCACCTCTCCCGTATAAATGCTTTAATGCACATTAAGTGATTCTCTCCAAGTTGAGTGAAAGGTGTCGCCCATTTAATCACCCGACATTCCAGGTTGTTGTCTCAGCTGTGAGGGAAATTAACAAAACCAATTTGAGTACATCAGCGATACAGGTGTTATATTGCACATACCACCCAACCACCACACGTTAGCTGGTGATGTCTGGCACAACCACGGGGTTTCCACTACTTAACACAGAACGTCATTTGGGTCGATATTAACCTGTGTGGGAATTTTCCCTGATTTAATATCATCAATAATTTATTTCCATTCATTATATTTCCATTCAAGACCTCTTTATAGAAATAGCTTATGCAATATATATTTACATATTAAAAAACAATAGAAAAATGCACATGTGCACGTAGTCAGGAAATACCTTCATTTTTAATATTTACATATATTTTTTAAGTTGCATCAAAAATTACTTATAATTTGCATCGATAGACTTATTTACGATATTCCATAACAAGTGCAGGGAATATAAGAAATTCATTCTAATATACAATAGTAGAAAACTCTGTGGTATTAAATTGGCGAAACCTTTGAGAGGGTTCAACACTGATGGACCATACCCTCCCTCATTTTATTTATTGCAGTGTATTAAAAACATTGTTAATATATATTTAAAAATAAAATTAGGGTTACACGAATTATATTATAATTTTCACACAATTAACACACAGAACCTTTATATCGCCATTAGCTACATTGACTACAATCAAACAAAGACTAAACCTCCAAATCAGATGAGTATACAATACTAGAGTGGTCTGGTTATTTAAACTGACGAAACTACTGGAAGGGTTTACCACTGATGAGAGAATCATTTGCATATTGCCCCAAAAAATATTCCTATTCAAAAAATCTCTAAACAAAAAAAATCTTTAAAATAATTTTCTTTTTTACATGCTGAATTCTCATAAAAATTTACTGGAAGTTATTTAAAAATGTTAGCTTTCAAGCGATAATCGCTCTTTAACAGTCCTAACTCAAAACATCGAGTATTTTCTTAGAGGCAAAGTAAATACTTCTTGTAAATATATAAATAGTCCTGTGTTTAGTTAGGCCTCTTGTAAAGCGATTGTTACATGAAAGTTCTAGCATTTTAAAATAAAAAAGGCTTATATGATTTTTAAAACGCCTTTCACAATTTACCTTAAATCACTTACTGGAAAAGTTATCAAGAGAAATGTTTAATAATAGAAAAAAGAGAATAGATTGATTAAGAAATTCAGAAACATTGTGTAAATAGGATTTGTTTATTTACATCTTTTTTTATTATTTTTATTTCAACATACAAAACGCGATACCCCGACTATTTACACCTTTTCAAAACCAAAATTTACTATAAAAATAAATTAGTTGTATGAAAAGGAAACAAAATCCAAAAATATTTTGGGGTAAAACTAATATAATTTGTGACCCAAATTTGCATATCTTAATCCTTTTATTCTTCCCACTTGTCCAATCGTCGCCCACTTTCAATAGAATGTTGGAGGATTTACGTTGAAAGCGAGAACAGTGATTGGCTAATCCATGAAACCTTGCTGCTTCGCCCCCGTAATTCTAAAGTCTTAATCCCAGCTAGATCAGGTATTGTCTGCACGAGTCTTAGTGCAAGGAAGTCAACAACTAAATCTACTTTTGAATTCCATTTGGTGAAATTGGAAAATCCCTGTTTTTGTTGTTATTGAAACATTGCGGATTATTATTTCTTTTTAGAATATGACACAATGAAAGTGTTATCGAAACGTGTCACCTATAATTTAGTTAAATACGATCAAAAACACTGTGTAAAAAAGTTTCTTTGTTTCATTTAGCAATTTAAAAAAAGGAGGAGCAATCTTTCAATGTGAAGAGATTCACTAGATGGATTTATCCTTTGAAGTGACTAAAAACTTGCCCCTACCCCTTTTATTTCTTCAAATAAAAACAAGAAAATGTGGGGCGGAATGCCCTAAATAAAGGCTTTTGTTGTTGTTGTATAAAAACAAGAAAATCTTTGAAGTGATTTTTTCAATAGGATTTAATAATATGTAAATACGAAAATTTGAAGAAAAAAAATAGTTATTTGGATTGGATCACTTTTGTAATTCTTATATAAAATTCAAATTCCCTAAAATAAAGGTCGCCTTTTCCGGAGAAATAGACGCTAAAATAAACGCTATCTTTTGACTGTCTCCGCAGGAATCAAATGAAATTTTGATTCCTTGTAGATCTCTTGAAATAAAGTCCGGCCTAGACTGACGAGGGCCATTAGCCCGAAACCATGGTCTCTAGGTGGACACTTCTCAGTTTGCCAAACCTGGTGTAGTTGCTTTATCACCGACCCGAGTCCGTTAGTTTGCGGAGACGGTCGTCAGTAGATGGCGCTTAGTTTTATCGCCATTTTTCCGGGAAAGGTGACCTTAGTTTTTATTGATCAGATCAATTTACTCCGACAAAATTTCCATTTAGAATTCAAATTGTTATCTCATATCTTTTTTAAAATATAAATTTCCTATAATAAAATATATTCTTTCTTCCCACGTATCCTAAAACATATACATAAAGTCTCAATTTTCTCCATTATAATGGACGCGAAACTTATCGATTGACTATCTCTGCAGAGTCGAATAAGATAAAAGTATTTGGCAAATGATCATGGTTTTGGGCTTACGTCCATTTATCTCATTAAAACAATAATCTAAACGTTAATTTAACTATATATGTTGTTAATATATCTCAACATCTTTTTAATTATTTTTATTATTTAATACGATACATTATCCTAATACTGTTTAAATCAGGCTCCACAAAAGCTATATATATATTTTTTATTTTATTTCAATTTAAAGCGCTATGTCCCCCCTAGGGACACTTGCGCTGTCATACATGTATGCCTTTACATTTGTCTATACCTATATATATACAATACTTTTAGGCCGTGAATAGAATAGTCATATGATGTTAACAATGAGAAAGAGAGAAAAAAGAACTGTGTATAAAAGAAAGAAGTGTCTGGCAATATGTACAATAAGCATAATATAAATGATCAGTTATATAGCTATAGTCTGTGACGTTTTGGTCTATTTGAGTCATTTATTGAGAAATTTCATGGAAGAAATAATGCGACGTGATTTACCTGCCTTTCACATCCATATGCTGTTAACATAACAGTAGGTTATACATTCAGAATCAGTTTCCAACTTCAAGAACAAGTAAATGTCCTACTCCATATCAGGATGGAGACTTATCCCGGGCTCTGCTCATTTCACTTCTGGCTTAGCCGCTCTATGATGTTGTCCACCACGTTGAAGTAAGGTTTTCTACCTTTCTAGTAGATGGAAGACATATCTATTACTTTGGGAGGTATCTATTAACCATTAGATGATCTTTATTCCGATAGATGGCGCAGGCCATCAGTGAAGTTAAGTTATACACTTATCAGATAGTTTTGAAATATGTATGTTTTTATTTTTTAAACATATCGAGGGAAATAACATTCCTTTAGTATTATTTTTTTTTCACATTTTAACAAATGTTAGGTTTACTACTAGTATTGAGAGTAAAGGGATTTATTTTATTTTTTAAAATGTGTGAGATATTGCTAGAGTATATCTCTATATAGACATGTTAAATTCCCATATAACGTTCTCTTACAAAGAATTTTATAAATTAAATTTACTCCGTTTTATTTCTGTATTCTAAACTTTTGAATATTTTATTATTCTCTTTGATAAAACTTTTTTTTTTAAATCCACCACCTTATTTTCAATAAAGCAATATTTTTCCTTTACAAATATTTTCCCGCAGGAAAAAAAAAAAAGAATCTTTTGGAAATTCATCCGAGCGAAATAGTGTCGAAACTGAATAGGCGACTCAGGATGAGGTAGAAATTGGTTGACTTACACACAATGTCTTCAGTGAGCGTGAAATTGGAAGGACAAGAGAATTGCGGCTAGCAACACTGGAGGGAGCACAAGAAGAGTAATCTAATCTGGTCACCCTGAGATAGCTGTCTCACAGCAGGCTTCAATTCCGTGTTGCCGGGTAATAAATAAAGGAACCTCTTTTTTAAAAAAAAAAGTATTGTTGAGGGGATTTGTAGATTTAAAACACATTCGGCCGTTGGTCAGCAGATGGGACCTGGACAATAGAACGCACTCCCTCCCCCAACCCTCTGACCGGAAACAACCCCCTCTCCCCAGGGCGCTCCCAGACGGTTTTGAGTGACCTCCATTCACAGAAAAAAAAAGTTCACTCCCTTAGTGTTCCAAACTTACAAACATTCTACTCTATTTGTGTTTGTAGAGGAAACCATTTAAACCATTGGTGAAACTATTGAAATCATTAATGAAGTTATTGATAAAACCATTGAACCGATTAATGAAACCATTGATAAAGCCATTGAAACCATTGATGAAGCCATTGAAACCATTGATGAAACCTTTGTTGAAACCATTGATGAAACCTTTGTTGAAACCATTGATAAAACCATTGAAGCCCTTAATGAAACCTTTGATGAAACCATTGATAAAGCCAGTGAAACCATTGATGAAGGCATTTAAACCATTGATGAAACCTTTAATGAAACCATTGATAAAGCCATTTAAACCATTAATGAAGCCATTTAAACCATTGATGAAACCATTAATGAAACCTTTGATGAGACCATTGAAACCACCAAAAAAATTAATGAAACCATCGAAACTATTAATGAAACCATTGATGAACCCATTAATGAAACCATTAATGAAACCAATGAAACTATTGGTGAAACCGTTAACGAAACCATTGAAGCTATTAATGAAGCCATTTTAGCGCGCTCATAGTTATACGCTTTAATCGGTCTCCCCAATCGGTTTATATGTGTAAATATGGTGTCTGTTATATTCGCCCGATAATAGGTTCCCCACTGCTTATCTATTTCTACGTTAAATGTTTAAATAAGTTTAACATTTTTGTGGTTTAGATTTTGCTGTTTAGAATTTCTTTGTCGTATATGCGGTGGGTTGATGATTTATTTTTGAAATATAAATTTATAATGAAATTCTAAACTCACTAAATGGTAGGTGTGGAATAATTGAGAAGTCCTGGCTCATCACACTCTCACACACACAATACAGTAGTAAACTCTTCCAGCTTTTACAGTTTTTCTCACTCCTCTAAACCAGCTGTATTAGTTTCATACTTTTTTTGACCCTAATGTTTCTTTTATATAAATCATCAAAAACTAATTCTGTAGACTACTACTATGATGATAGCATATGTAAAGGTAATGGTATGGCTCATCCGTAGTGAATCCTCCCATCAGTTTCAACAGTTTAATCCACCATACTACTCAACAACAACAACAGAAACAACAAAACAAAAAGCTTTATTAAGACATTTTAGTCTTATACGGATTCTCCAAACACAGAAATGTAGGGTACATGCAAGAATAACAGTAATAACAACAACAAAAGTCCCTGTTATGATCCTTTGGTCTTATATCCACCATACTACTCTAATATTATATTGTGGTCTTAAAATTACAATTATATTCTCACTCGTTTGTTTTTTTGTAAATGTTTCTGGTGGGATCAAGTCGATATTGTTGTAAGCCCGTTGAAGAGCGATTAACGCTTGAAACCTAGCGTTTTTTAAATAAAAAAGATACTCATTGTGAGAATATAATTGTAATTTTAATACTTTTTCACAATTTTATCATGAATATAGAGATTATATTGGTCTATTTGGCTTATAAAACCGGCAGTCTAGAGGAGTTCTTAGTATTTTTTACAAGGTATTTAAGCAAACTATATATAGACGTAACTCTTTTAGGATAATAGAAATATATAAATACTTGTATCGAATGGATCTTCCGCACACCATATTCCCAAATAGGCCAATTATAGGTGAAGGAAAGCAGGAAGTTATTTTATTTGGAAAGAAAAAAAGCGATATAAATAGTTATATTTCTTTTTAAAATATGACGCGCTAATACCTAATATATATATTTTATAAATAAAATAATTATATAATTGACCTTCATTGGAAAGCATTGCAAAGGTCAAATAAGCAATATAAACGCTGAGAAAAGAACCAACAAAACAATCACAAGACTCAGAATGAAACATTATAAAAGGATGACTATATATCCGGATGAAAAATAAACCTACAGGACATGCAACAATAGTCGTAGTGTGGAACTAACATCTACCCATATATTCTCATGTCCAGCAATGGTCTTACAGAAAATTGATATGGACCTAGAACAGCAGCTTTACACACCCAAGATAGAAAACATTGCGACTGCTGTAATAGATATGTACACACATATAGACAACTGAGGCTCTTAATTGGATACGACAACATAATTAGATATTTTGAGATTATGATGACGTTGACATTTTTGACGAATATATAGCTCTAGGTATTATGTTTCAAATATGGTATTTTGGAGATTTCTGTCGATTTTTTTCCCCAGATCATTGCTTTATCATGATGATGGATGATGATCCATCCTACGATGTTGATTAAAGTCCTGAGATATCGTCCTCCGTTCTTTCAGCATGAAGTCCATATTCTGGAAGATCCATCGACGGACTCTGCACACACAGACGTCAATAGAATCTCCACGTTTTCTCCATTAACCTATTTACATATTGACTTTGGAGCTTTTTGTTAGATTTACCCCGCTGATACTTCAAACACACCGAAAACTTTGAAGGCAGCAGATTTTAAACCTAATAAATCCAAAGATATTCTGACTTTTTTTTTCGAATTCTAGCTATATACAAATCTAGATAATTGATTAAACATAATAATAAAGTATGTATTGCTTATTTCTCATATAACCATTTAAATAATAAGCTTTAGTGTAAATAAATGGACAAATATTATTATACAGATAATACAGAAATATTCAGTGAAGATAGAAATGATATTAAAAGATAGATTACTTTTAAATTGTCTTTAAAAATTTGAAGAAATTTTAGAGATAAAATAGATTAATTTTACATATATTTAAAAAACGTAAAAGATGTGTTATTGATCTATTTTATAACTAGTTTCTTAATCAAGATGTAATCATAATCTTAAAATATATTTATACACACATTTCGGAATTTTTTGTGTGTATACTCTCAATTTACATTTATAGAAAGGGGACCAATGTAAGATTCAACGTAATATGTAACTCTTTGACAAGTTCCTACTACAATTCAGACAATCTCAGCGGTGGCAATAGTAAACGAATATATAAACACTTAACTGACCATCCATAAATTTAAGAAAGGGAAAGTGGCCTATTTATAAGACGTATTTACATATTATCTGTCTTCTTAGCCCATTTTAGCGCCTATTGCAATTCAGACAATTCCGGAAGCGGCATTGTTTGATAATGTATACACACACTAGACTGACCATCCAATAGAAACCAATAAAAGTTAGCTATATATAAGACACATATTTACATAGGGAAGTGTTTGTCTCAGTCTAGGAAACATTCAATCTACCAGAAGTGTCCATTCACCAGAGTAAGTAGGTAGCTAGACGTGAGGAAGGAAAGAGACAACAGCAGCCTGGTGGTGGTAAGTCGGAAGTGGGGAAGTTTGAAAGAGTTGAGGTGGGGGCAGTCTCAAGGCCACGCAGTGACCCGACTGGACTCGGTCCCTACACATGTCTCCCCCGGTAGGTCCCCTTCTCTTCCTTTTTTTGGTTTGGATCCTTTACGGAATATATGTGGGCTCGACATTTTGTTGATAAGTTCTGTCTTCGAGACATTGAGAAAGTGGTGTTGTTAAAATATGGTGACTCTTCTCAATAAAGAAATCGAAGGAACTGAGACGTTTTCGGTATAGAGATTGTTTTACTGTATAGTTTCTTTACAGAGAGATTATTTTACTGTATTGTGTTTTTTATCGTTACAGAGAGATTGTTTTAGGTGTAGTTTCGTTACAGAGATAATTGTTTTACTGTGTAGTGTTTTTCGTTACAGAGAGATTATTTTACTGTGTAGTTTCGCTATAGAAATATTTTTTCAATGTACATCCTTTTTTATTGAGAAATACAGTACTTATGTACCGTAAAGGCCAATTCTTCACTGTATATGTTCATCTTTTTTGTTCATTTTACTTTTGAATTTTCAATAAATAGGACCGCTATGTATGTGTTGTCCTACATTAAGGATCATAGTTGTTCAAATGTTTCTCACTAAATGTTAGTGTCTCTGATGGTATTTTGTCTTTTAGTTCCTTGAGAGATGATTCGGTCCATTTCTTGAGGCTAACATTCAAGTTCCTTCTTGGCCCTTCTCGTTGTTCTGAGGTCTTTAAGGCCTGGTAGGGATGGGCTTAAAGCCACTGGCATTATTTCCTGCAGGAAACAGGTACAGGGTGGCCTGAAACAAAAACAAATGGGATTAGAGCCGAGAATGGTACAACCACCTGCTTCTCAGGGAACTTCAGGACTCTGCAAATAACCTTCAATTCAATAAGATTTGCCTTCTAGACATCAGCAACAGGATTCTCCCAGGTCCCACAAACAGAATGAGGAGGATCATTCCTTGACTTCTCCTGACAGGCAAGAAAGTGAGACAAAACCAGAAGAGATTCTGACGAGTAACCAATCCCCAAGTATCAGAACCAGATATGGAAGAATCATAAGGATGAGCCACTGGCATAATTCCTCTGGATCCTTACAATGGTGTTATCGTGGTATCCCCCACAAGGGAAGATTTATCTTACTTCTCTATAGGTGATATGGTCCTCATAGGAATTCTTCAGCAATGTTTTATAGTATTTCATTAAAAAAACAAAAAGTATCTCTTCTCATCGCCCCACAGGAGGGCCTCAGCTCCGTACCTAAAAAAGCCGAGATAGGGTAAGGGTGCTATTAATTTCATTCATTTTTATCATTTTTATTTATTTATCTCTTTTTTTAATGCAATCCTTTTTTTGCGTCTCCTCCCCCTTCCCATTCTTTTTTCTCTAATAATCATATTACAATGAACTACCCATCTTCAACTATTCAAGTTTATACTTTTACTGAATGGTAATTTGGTGTCTATACATCGGTCTCTATTGTTATAGAGATTGTCTGAGTTGGAATAGGAGCTGGCCTAGACAGAGGTATCTTAGGAGAAAAAAATGGATAGAGATAAATTGACCAGTAAATCCACCAGCGACTCCCCAGCGATATATTGCAAACACATTAGGCGCGCGTATAGACACACACAAGTAGTAACACACGCAAACAAATACACATAAGTGTTTCATTGTATACACGATTTCCCAGCTAACAGGATAGCAAGAAACGTTGAAATTTATAAATATTAACTAAATTGTTAATATTATAATCGGTATATATATAAAATTGTAAATAAAAGACAATTCGCTGAGGAAAGATTTCCTTTTTATCATGACAATACAAGCTTTCGGGCGTAACAGCCCTTTTCGACAGGTGTAACTACGTTACTAAAGCATTAGTATCTTAGCTATACTTGCCTAAGAGCCCGAAAGCTTGTATTGTCGTGATAAACGAACCTCTTTCCTCAGAGAGAGAGATTGAGATTGAAACACTGTTTATTGACATCTTGTCTGAGAGAGAGAGCAAATTGTATTTGATGTATAATTAACTTTATTCACTATAAGTATATACACACATTTTTGTTGCCAAGATCCTTTTTGCTAGTTGGGTGTTTATTGTTAAAAGAGTATACATCGAACCAATATTTAATTTCTATATTATCATAACGTTTCGGTGACTCATTTCCACCTTCCCCAGGTAAAACCCCCTTAATAAATATGTATTGCGGCACTTCTGAATTGAGAAAAAAAAGTGCAGCAAGGATAAATTGAATTCACAATTTGAAACCGCGCTTGTCAACGACATCTACCATCGCTGAAGCCATTTTTGAACATACATTAGTCTTCTTGTCACCTGGTGAGCCAAAAGTTCAATCCCTTTTAAAAATGTATTAAAACAATGAATTTTTAGTTTATTACACCAATGTAGGTGTCCCTCTTTTGGTACATCTTCCCTCAACTATATGGTATATGACAGAACATCTCTCGAGACACACTGTTTGGGAATCTTTTCTGTGAAGTTAGAAGGAGGGAGGTAACATCGAGTAAAAAGTAGGTAGACACAACGGCGAGTAGAGGGAGGTAACAGCGGGTTATAGCAAGTATATAACAAACAGGGAGATACCTAGAGGGAGGTAACAGCGGGTTATAACATGGATATAACAAACAGGGAGATACCTAGAGGGAGATAACAGCGGGTTATAACATGGATATAACAAACAGGGAGATACCTAGAGGGAGGTAACAGCGGGTTATAACATGGATATAACAAACAGGGAGATACCTAGAGGGAGGTAACAGCGGGTTATAGCAAGTACATAACAAACAGGGAGATACCTAGAGGGAGGTAACAGCGGGTTATAGCAAGTACATAACAAACAGGGAGATACCTAGAAGGAGGTAACAGCGGGTTATAACATGGATATAACAAACAGGGAGATACCTAGAGGGAGGTAACAGCGGGTTATAGCAAGTACATAACAAACAGGGAGATACCTAGAGGGAGGTAACAGCAAGTTATAGCATGGATATAACAAACAGGGAGATACCTAGAAGGAGGTAACAGCGGGTTATAACATGGATATAACAAACAGGGAGATACCTAGAGGGAGGTAACAGCGGGTTATAGCAAGTACATAACAAACAGGGAGATACCTAGAGGGAGGTAACAGCAAGTTATAGCATGGATATAACAAACAGGGAGATACCTAGAGGGAGGTAACAGCGGGTTATAACATGGATATAACAAACAGGGAGATACCTAGAGGGAGGTAACAGCGGGTTATAGCAAGTATATAACAAACAGGGAGATACCTAGAGGGAGGTAACAGCGGGTTATAGCAAGTACATAACAAACAGGGAGATACCTAGAAGGAGGTAACAGCGGGTTATAACATGGATATAACAAACAGGGAGATACCTAGAGGGAGGTAACAGCGGGTTATAGCAAGTACATAACAAACAGGGAGATACCTAGAGGGAGGTAACAGCAAGTTATAGCATGGATATAACAAACAGGGAGATACCTAGAGGGAGGTAACAGCGGGTTATAACATGGATATAACAAACAGGGAGATACCTAGAGGGAGGTAACAGCGGGTTATAGCAAGTACATAACAAACAGGGAGATACCTAGAGGGAGGTAACAGCGGGTTATAACATGGATATAACAAACAGGGAGATACCTAGAGGGAGGTAACAGCGGGTTATAGCAAGTACATAACAAACAGGGAGATACCTAGAGGGAGGTAACAGCGGGTTATAACATGGATATAACAAACAGGGAGATACCTAGAGGGAGGTAACAGCGGGTTATAGCAAGTACATAACAAACAGGGAGATACCTAGAGGGAGGTAACAGCGGGTTATAACATGGATATAACAAACAGGGAGATACCTAGAGGGAGGTAACAGCAAGTTATAGCATGGATATAACAAACAGGGAGATACCTAGAGGGAGGTAACAGCGGGTTATAGCAAGTATATAACAAACAGGGAGATACCTAGAGGGAGGTAACAGCAAGTTATAGCATGGATATAACAAACAGGGAGATACCTAGAGGGAGGTAACAGCGGGTTATAACATGGATATAACAAACAGGGAGATACCTAGAGGGAGGTAACAGCGGGTTATAACATGGATATAACAAACAGGGAGATACCTAGAGGGAGGTAACAGCGGGTTATAACATGGATATAACAAACAGGGAGATACCTAGAGGGAGGTAACAGCGGGTTATAACATGGATATAACAAACAGGGAGATACCTAGAGGGAGGTAACAGCGGGTTATAACATGGATATAACAAACAGGGAGATACCTAGAGGGAGGTAACAGCGGGTTATAACATGGATATACCAAACAGGGAGATACCTAGAGGGAGGTAACAGCGGGTTATAACATGGATATAACAAACAGGGAGATACCTAGAGGGAGGTAACAGCGGGTTATAACATGGATATAACAAACAGGGAGATACCTAGAGGGAGGTAACAGCGGGTTATAACATGGATATAACAAACAGGGAGGTAACTTAGAGCCTAGCGCGGGGAGGTAACAAGTTGAAAGAAGCGGGTTACAAGGAAGACTGAGGGCCTTCCTCCTGATGTTTACAGTATTGTCTGCGTCCATTACGGCGACGACCCAAGGTCGTGACGACGTCACCACGTTGTCGCCAGATGTCGCCACATTCCGTGCCTCATCAACGGTCGAATCCTGATGATGGGACTTGTCAACATCGTGGATTTTTCCATTCACTGGTCTGACCTCTCCCTCCATGCTGTCGGTACCTGTAGTGAATTGTCTCAATGTGTGGGTAGTCGTACACGTCGCTCACTCCCGCGAGATACAAGTCCTGTAAAAGTATCCCTAGAGTAGAACGATAGTATGTCTGTGTACGAATATATAGGTGTGATGTCAAAAAAAGATATCCTTTATCCTAAAGTACTAGCGATCGTTTATTGATTGTCCAACACCTCGAAATATTCCAGGAGAGAGAGAGACAACAATGAAGAATTCTCCCGTTTTAAAAGAAGAATATAAATATTGTTTATAGAATCTCCTATAAACTTTCGAGATCATTGAATAAAAATGTGAACACTTCAACCATTATTCAAACCTTTCGATGACCCACCGAAAAAAAAAAAGGATGACTGTTATAAATCTCTATAAATGGAAGTCGATTTTTTGTCAAAAACTCAAGATTTACCTGACCAAATCAGATGCGAATTTCATTATATTTTAGCACGTTTTTCTGAGAAGGTTTACGCACATTAAAATCAACACGTTATATGTTACAAATGTTTTTAAAATGTCATAATTTTGGGCGTCGTCAAATGGTGATATTGAATTCATACCATACGTCACGATCAATAAGAGTATAATAATACCCCGGGCGAAGCCGACTAGTTAAATTTTATTCCATTGTAAAAATCCCTTGTTTTACTTCTATATAGCCATCAAAGGAGTTTTGAAGTGTATTGTGATAATTAAGAGTTAGTGAGATATTTATTTCTGTGGAGCACTTGTGGCAAGGTGCCGCCGAGTATAGCAATACTCTAGGTTAACTGAATTGACACGGGATGATAACCAAAATAACAGACCTGGTCAATGGTCCATTCATTTTTTCATTGCATATCTCACAGCCACAAACACCTGATTAAAAAGTAAAAGGTTGTCTAGATTTTTGCTTAATGTAATATCAAAATTCGAAACTATTTTAAAGGCGTAAGATTCTTTTTGAAAATAAACAATTTCTACTGCCCTTACTGCAATCGAAAAATTAATGGGAGGGCCTGGCTCATCAGTGATGAACCCTCCCAACGGTTTCGCCAGTTTAATATACCATACCGCTGTTATATTGCGTTTTTTGGAACTTCCTTTGATAGTGATACTGTTGCTAGACTCTTGGAATGGGTATTTTAGAAGAACTATGGACATAGGCTTTGAGGACAGTAGAATTACATACATTTATAAATATATAATATGCTTCGAGCAATCGCTCTTCCGCAAATATCAAATTGTGTCTTTTATTAAAATAGTTTCGAATTTTGATAACAGATGGCGCTCTAGTGCAGCATATTAATGTAATATAAACAATGGATAGCCAATCTGTAAATATTCTATCTTTGTTGGATTAGATATGTCGATTTTTTCTTTTCTTTTTTTCCACATCAAATCCTCTATAATGACTTCCTAACTTACGTAACTAAGATGCTATATTAGAACTCTGAAGGAGCTTCAAGAGAGATTTCTCAAACCAAGATTTCTAAACTTAAACGATCAGGAAACAATTTTTATAACTTATAAAAATATACGAAATTGCCTTTTTCTCCAATCTTGGAAGGCTTCACGATTTTTCGTGTCTTCCTTGTGCAGTAACCATTTTCTTCCTCTTATTTGTACATCTAGTCACCGAAATCTTGATGGACACTCTAAAATTCTTCTTATGGCAGAAGTTGTAAGTAAAACGGTAAAAGAGAGCGACGCGTGTTATCCGAAAATAATAGAGTTACATACTAGCGGATATATCCTGTCCTTTCTATTTACATACTAGGTTTGAAAGTGTACAACCTAATACATACTCTTGGTCTCTATCGCCTGGAATTCTACAATTATAGTATACATTATAGTAAAAATATATTTCTATCTGTTGTTTGTCTCTTTATATATACCTTTTGGCTATTTCTTGTCTACTTTTTAGCACCCCATTCGATACATTTAAACAGATGTTAAAGTTATTTTATTTTGCTGTCTTGGGGCTTCACTGAATGCGTCTGATTATACATACAAGTACAAGTACTTATATATCAGATTTTATGTTCAAATAGTGGTAGAAATTTTAATAATTCGAACGCATTTTTCGTGTTTTTGCCGGTTACAAAAGGATGTTCCCTTCTAGGTGCTAGCGAGGGTTCAGCCATTCAAACTTCCCACAAATGCTGTCTTCCAGAAACTGATCGCGCGTCTTCCAGAACTTTGATATCACTCCGCAGATAATCTTCCACATCCGGTACTATTTCCTGCGGAGGAAGAACACCCCTTCCGGAAACGAAAACTGTCTAATGGGACCAATAATTAGGATGAATAGGTTGATCTATGCTATCTTGTTGGCACATCTTTGGTATAGCATAATAGGTTACTGATTATGTCTAGGTCACCGTGATGTAATTTCTAAACATCTCGATTTGATTTTGTGAAAAAGTCATCTCCTTATCGTGAAATTGAAAGTTGCTGATGGCTTGCGCCATCTATCGGAATAAATATCAACTATTCTCGTTGATTCAGTTGCACGATAAAGAGATGCCTTTTTCATAATTTATGCACCTTATCCCAGTACGATATCACATTTGTGCTATTTTTTTACAGTCGATTTAATTTGTTGGTTAGAAGTTGGTTTGGAATAAATATAGCAAAAGTCTTTTTTTTTTTTAAGCTTTTATTTATTTCTCAATATACACTGATACGTAACGCTTTACATCTATTTTAGAAAATGGTGTATGTATATAAGTAGAACTAGGATTCAAACATTCCCCTGAGAACAGAGACAAAAGAGGTCATTGAAACGTCGGCAATTAAATAAATTATTCGTCGATTTGATTTGTCAATGTTTGCATATTGGTTACCTATAGTGGTACAGCCTACTCCACGCTGACGAGCGCCAACAGCGCGAAACGCGTTCGTGGATGGCTTTTCTTGATTTATCAAGAAATTGGGTTGGCCAAATATCACGGCGCAAGTTAAATAAACGTTTAGCTTATTTTTGCTCCACTAGATGGTGCTCTGCCATCTAAAAAGCACATGTGCTCGTGGTCAGGAAATGTCTTCTTTATTTTTAATATATATATATATATTGTTACACTACCTTGAGATATAGATGGGTTTTATTCACCAGTTTCCATTGTGCTGTAGAATAAACCAGAACAAGATCTCATTAACACTTTCGGCCCGAGGGACGCGCGTCCTTGCCGATTTTACATCAAGCCCGAAGGACGCGAATTTGCGTCCTCAATTTTAAAAATTAAATATAAAATCACCGGCGGTCGACACGAATTCACGTCCACCAGGATCTTCTCCCATACCTTCTTGTCTATCTATCAGTGGGTTGGGGGGATATCAGCTGACCTAATGTACCTGTGAAATTGATCATTTCAAAGTGCATAGATTATATTAACATCAAAATTGCACTTATGAAACGAGTTTTTATTTATTATTATTTTAAACAACTCTATTTTCATACGGCCCAGTTGACCATGCAACTGCGGAATCGTCCGTCCTCAAAGTGTTAAAAAGATGACGCTCATATTTTGGTAAGGTTTACAAAGAACAACAGGCGTGGTTGAGACAAATGATGTGTTATAAAAAATTTGAACAATTTTCGATACGTAAAAAAAGAATCATACACGTCAAAAATAGTTTGTTTTTTTTATAACAAATGGCGCGCTAATGTATCATATAAATGATGTGTTAACAAAATATTTTACCAAAATAATATGTTTAATAATTGAAGGCTATCTCTTTCTTATTGTCCTTCCTGCACTGCGCTTCCCTTGCCGGTTTCTTTCTCTCCATTCCTGACCCGGGGATACTTACTTGTGTTGCAGCTCTGTTGACTTGATGCTCCCTTGGTTCATTGCCGCAGTATATTTTGATCGTTCTGCTTGGTACAGCTCTTTGGTAGGACTAGAATTGCATTCTATAATAGCCAATTAGTCGAGTAAAAGAGTGAGGTACTTCCTTGCCCCAAGTCTCTTCCCAGGGGCAGGCAGGCTACCAACACCTGCCACCCCGTCTCTTCACTCTCCTTCCCATTCCATTTTTATTCAATACAATATAAGACTCTTAGAAATATATTTTAATGATAGATATACTTACTTGCATACGTCCTCTACAAGTAGGGCAGCGTGTGAAGTTTAGATATGCTCGAATAGGTGATTATAAAAAGGAAATTTTCTCTCGTTACAACTATTTTAATAAAAAACAAAATCGATGTGAGTAGACGGACATTCTGGAGAATTAAAAAATAAAAGATCGCCTCTACCAACTGACAGTCGTTTATCCCATTCTACCATGGAGGAATTATATAAAAGGTTGTGTGTGCAGAATTAATTGATAAAGAAGGCCATTGTGTTAAACAATCCATTGTTGGATGGCGAACAAAGAATCGCATTGTCCATGTTCTTGCCAACTAGATGATGATTGAGTCCAAAATGGATTTTATTAGCTAGTAAACTTTTCATAATTGATGTTTATATCTTACCAAAAGAGGAACCTCTCCCTATAAAAATGTATTTTTCAATTTTACATATTGTTTATTAGTCGTAATGAATGAATATCACCCTCCCGCAACTTTATGTAATGTATATATATTGTTACGAAATTGGTTTATGTAAATCAAATGTAAATAATATATCTCTATTAGTAACTATGTAAATACGTTAATGTTTAATGTTATATAAGGAAGGTATCGTGTGATACTCCTGTGGAAGCCCTGACAGGTCCGAAAGCTAGAGAATAAAATTTTAACAAGAGACTTAGCCCTGGAGACTTTATTTTCTTTATAATATGTAAATTCTGCAACTGATTTTTCATTTTCTAGTTTGTTGTGAAACATGTTGAGGAAAACATCACTCACGGAGTTTATAAATTGATTAATAAAACTCGAGTTTGAAATCGCGACAATATTAATATTTGCATATACAAATAATTCATCAAAAACTTTTATGCCTTGCCATAAACAAATTAAATTATCAGAAAAATAAAACTATTTTTAACGCCTATGATTCTTTTAAATAAAACAATTTTCTACTATGTTTACTACAATGATTTTTCTCATTGTAGTTAAGGACAGTAGAAGAGAGAGAAAATTATTTTATTAAAAAAATAATCATAGGCGTCAAAAATAGTTTAAATTTCTGATAACAGATGGCGCGTTAATGCATCTTATATATGTTTTATTGAATAATTATTTTATTTAAAATTATATTTCATAGATTCAAATACTCTGCTAAATCGACCGCCAGAGGTCACGCTTTACCTATAAAAACTCATTGTTGTTGTTTCCCGATGGCCGGCTCAAACCTTTTGTACATTATGTAAATAAGTTTTCCATTTTTTTATTCTTACGCCAAGCAGTACTTTTATCAAATTATGTTTTTTTTTATATATATATTCCTTTAGTTCAATTAAAGCAATTACTGATCAAAACTATTTTTATAATTATATTTTCAAGATTTTAACTACGACTGCATTACCCTAGCATAATCCTCAAGATAAAAATTAACAGAAATCTCCTTTTTAATTATAATATATATATAAACCTTTTTTGTAAACTCTAAGTAAAAAATGTCAATAAAGTTAGGAGAGAGTGCTTCCATCAGAGTTTAACGTCAATTTGACGGCGTTGGAACAAATGAGATGGTTAATTAAACAATTTAGATGTTTTACCTTCTGACGTAAGTGGTGCTGTTCCAGGGTTTGGATAAGTACCGCCTCCTCTGAAGTACAGAACAGAGGTAAGTGGCTCCATGTTCTCTTGTTCAAATTGTTTTATTTCCATCATAGATATGTAAAATTGTAAAATAAATTTGCATACGCAATAGGTTTCTTTAGTTATTGTGCAATGTAAACGTATAGGCTAGCATTTTCGAGCTGCAGTTCATCTACACATGGTCTATAAAACATCAACTACAAAAGGTATAATATCTTTTGTAGTTGTTGTTTATAAGCCTTGTAGAAGAACCCTCCCTCGAAAGCTTACATTTGCATAGCACAATAAATAAAGAAACCTATTGTGTATAGAATTTTATTTAATAATTTTATTATCTCTTTTTGGAGTTCGGTGGACGAGTTGTGTAAATTTCCGACAGTCACGACCCAGGATCGAATCCCGAATTTGGAACTTTTTTTGTGAATTAAAAAATGTGTTCAATGGCCACCGATTCATTTGCAAAAGTCAAGCCCCACCAATGAGTGCAAATAACCAAACGAGGGATCTGGTACATTTGTAAGTGATAAAGTCGAATTGCTTTCCACATGTGTAGAAATGTGATGCACTTACAGTAAAAACAGTCGCCAACTACTACACACCATGATTATCATGGCCTATATCACGTGTATACACACACACACACCAGGGGAATAATAATAATAAATCAAAAACAAAACTATTTTTAAAAGGCAACCTCCAAGCTTTTCGGCTCCAAATAAAATCTACATATATGTGGTAAGATATGTTTTTTAAAATATTTATCAACTGAATAGACAGTATACGTTGAGAGATTACCGTAGTTATGTTGCATATTCATTATATATATGAAATATATAGTATACGTATACACTCATGGACAAAACTTAAGGAAGTTGTACATTTTAGCATGTATATCTAGATTCAGACAATAACTCTGAAAGATATTTGATACACAGTAACCTATATTGAAAAGACACATGAGATAACCAAGTGTGAACAAATTTTCCTCTGTCTCCTTCAACAGACGACCAGCGACATCAAAGCCTTTACACATCCTCAAGTTTTATCTAAAAGTGTATATAACATAGTATAACCCGCAATTGTCAAACTATCAAGTACTATACCGAACTCAATGTTGTTGAGTTTACAAAAGTGTTGAAGTTTCACCAAGGACAGGTAAGTAGTCAAAACTCTCCATTTACATACCTCTCAGATTTGTATCCTTCTCTGATGACACCGAGAACAAAAGAACTACTGACCTAGATTGTGTCAATTAGAGAATATTTACTTACAAATATTCAAATATGAGCTATAAAATAAATAAGTATACACCTTTACATATAGAGGAGGAACGACTCTACCGCCATCTGTTAACCACATTTTAAACTATTTTAACTATCTTGTTTTTTTTTTTAGTTTATAAATGTTGTTTTTTTTTTTTTTTTGCTCTCTTACCTTTTATTAATATATTTAAAAAGTTATATAAATAATATAATATATTTTTAATACGAAGCATATTATACTGCTATATATATATATACGCACGAAGTGAAACCATTTAACCTAAACTAAGAAAAGTTTAAACTAAATGGTTTCATATCACGTGTTTTATATATAGATAGCAGAAACTTTGTAAAAGAAGTTTTATATAAAACGATTCCTACTCTAAGGCTGGCTCATCAGTGGTGAACCCTCCCAACGGTTTCTCCAGTTTACGCTACTCTAATATCTGTTATTCTGGTTTTATATCAGGCGCTCTAATACACTTCTTGGTTTCGGTATTTAAGGAAACGATGGACATACGCTTGTAGGACAGTGAAAATTGGTTTATTTGTCGCCTTAAATAATTTCCATATGCCTTGAAAAAAGGTTGGCATTCAGACAACCGAAATATTGGCAAATAATTCTTTGTATTCAATCCAATATATGCCTTTTTATTATCTAATGATTTTATTTACATATATGACACTTATATTTAATTTCTCTAAATTCGCTTATATTTGAGATTTTCTTGTCCGGAGAACTCATATGAGGTTTCCTAACGGATTTATTGGATTGAGATGTCTAGAAGTAGAGGACGACCTTAGAGGTATCTTGTCGAATTTTCAAGCTTTGTTTCCTTTCAAAGTTAGGACTCGGGAAAGTATCTCATAGAAATTATAACAAACTATTGTACAAAGAGCGCACAGAAAAAGTTTCTTAAACCGATTTCGACAAATGGGAGGTCTACGATAAGAGGACGACTCTAGGAGTGTTATAAAAAATCCCGCGAATTTTCAAATTCTAATTTTTAAATTAAAAGATTCCGCACATCGTAATTATACAGACACGTTTTCTTTCACAAAAATATGGCTAGCAGTCACAGGATCCTGAGGAAGGAACTTACCAAAACCTATTCTATGTGTTGAAGTATATTTTGGCAAGAGCCTGAGAAAGAACCTATGACTTGAAAGCTTGCCATATTTCCACAATAAAAGAAAATATCCATATATTGTGATGTGGATTCTTTAAATGTATAACGGCGATTTCAGTACGCTAAATCCATTCCTATTTGATGGAAATTTTGCCGGGAGGAATTTGATCGATAAAAATAAATATCACCTCTCCCGTCAAAATAGACACTAAAACTAAGCGCCATCTATTGACCGTCTCCGCAAACTTGTCACCGACCTGAGTCCGCTAGTCTGCGGAGACGGTCAATAGATAACGCTTTGTCTTAGCGTTTATTTTGACGGGAGAAGCGATCTTTATTTATATAAATTATATTCTAGTTACGGATTCTTAAATTGCTGTTAATATCTAAGTTTAGAAATTAAGAAACCAAAAAAGTAAAGTATAAAAATTCTATGAGAATATTATATTTAAAATTCACCTGAAGAGTCAAGTAATAACTAAAAATCAAGAAACAACCATTTTAACGGATAATAGAACTGTGTACTCTGTAGGATGTAGGGAAAAGGACTAATGTTAATAGATCACAAATACTTATAGTGAAGAACTAAAAATGAAATGGAATCGCGCATGCGCCGTGATGATTGGCTACAGACGTTGGTAATCTGACTGCGCTAAAAAATAATAATTGACAATGTTAGATACATACAAACGGCGATGTTATATGCTATGAGTATTACGTGGTGGTGTCTTGTCCCAGTATTAAAAGGTTTATATTATATATAGAAAATTTATTTAAAACACTATTAGGTTTTTACAGTAGAACGGCTCAAAATCACATATAGCCTATAGACGTGAACTTCAGCTCAAACCAAATTCATTTCCAATCAACCAAGGCAAGCTAGCTATCCCACGTAATTAAAAGTTGAAAAGACAAAGTAAAAAATAATCAATTTGAGCACGAAGGAAACACGGTGTTTTGCCCTTTAGATAAAGAAGGAAGAAACCATTAAAAAGATTAAAAAGCGCCACATTCGATTAGAACTCAAGTTGTTGTTCCTGGCGAAGTTTGCCGATGGAGGATCGAAGTCAGGATTGATCGATGCACTAGTGTCGAATTGATTGATTATATATTGATGGGCTTCCTTGATTTCTGGCGGCGCTTGCTTGGACTTGGTCTTGTATATGCAACTTGGATATATTGATGTGCTGTCTTGATTTCTGGCAGTGATTGCCTCGACTTCACCTTGTATATGCAACTTGGATATATTGACGGGGTTCCTTGATTTCTGGCAGAGATTGCTTCGACTTCACCTTGTATATGCAACTTGGGTATATTGATGGGCTTCCTTGATTTCTGGCAGAGCCTGCTTCGACTAGGTCTTGGATATGCAACTTGGGTATATTGATGTGCTGTCTTGCTTTCTGTCGGTGATTGCTTCGACTTCACCTTGTATATGCAACTTGAGTATATTGATGGGCTTCCTTGATTTCTGGCAGAGCTTTCTTCGACTTCACCTTGTATATGCAACTAGGTTATATTGATGTGCCGTCTTCCTTTCTGGCAGAGCTTGCTTCGACTTCACCTTGTATATGCAACTAGGTTATATTGATTTGCTGTCTTCCTTTCTGTCAGTGATTGCTTCGACTTCACATTGTATATGCAACTTGGGTATATTGACGAACTTCATTGATTTCTGGCAGTGCTTGCTTGAACTTGGTCTTGGATATGCAACTTGGGTATATTGATTGGGTATTTATTTACATAAAGCCATCACATATTTACATAAAGCCATCACATATTTACATAAAGCTTTCACATATTTGCATAATGGTTTCACACATTTAAAAAATGACCTTATATATTTACATAAAGGCTTGATATAAAAGTTTCCTAATATTGTAGGCCAGGAGCTGTTGACGTTTTAACGATCCTATTACTATAATAATACACCTTCTTTCATTTATATATTTAATAGAATATTTTCCTATATGGGAGGTTTTTTTTAAACAAATTTTAAAATATTGAGGTAACTATTGATAGGACTTTACTACCTGTAGGTGTTCGAGAAACTTTCAGGACTTTGAAATTCCTTCTGGAACCTGAAATACGGAACCATTTTCATGTCATGTTTACATTTCAATAAATATTTTAATCCCTTGTATCAATATTCAAGTGAAAACATTAGATTTCCAGGGATAGGTTTGGAAGAAATTAATTTAGATATCTAGCTTTGGGCATGAAAACCCCTTCTCTAAAGGAGAAATACGTATTTTTTCTTGTAGAAGAGCTTTCATTCCCGAAAGCTAGAGATCTGATTTTTTTTTTAAAGAAACTTATTCCTAGTAATAAAATGTTTTCACTTTAATAAAATATGATTACGTTAAAGACTGGAATACTCTGCTGAAGTTCATTGCGGTTTAGATATATCCTCGATTTTTCTCCTTGCCGTATTTAACATGTGCTAAAGTTGTATTGGGGTATGTGACAAGAGTAGTTGTCTAGTATTGATTCATCGTTACACAATGTTCAATCCTCTTTATGCCAACACACCCCGGTCTCTTTGTAGTCAGCTTTTATAACAATTCCCTCTTTTTGTTTTGCAATTATGCCATATTTAGTTTCCTTTTTTTTATGCTCTTCCTTATAAAAATAACTTATTTTTTAAAAAACAAAACATAATTTCAAACCGAAGTCAGATTATGTGGTTTGTTAACACAGGACAAAAATTAAAATATTTTATGGAAAAAATACAATTTTAAATGTGGGAATAAGGTATTTAAAAAAAAATAAATAAATACGTACCTTTTTAAAATTTTTACTGAAAACGAATCTACGATAAAAAGTTTATTTTTCATTCACTAGGTGGCAGCACGTGTATTAAATTCTTATTGTTTAAATACAAATTTTGTCTTCTGAATAGAGAATTAAATTTTATACTCTCTTTAATAAAAAAATCATAATAAAAATATACACTCTCTCTTTTTAAAAATAAAAAAATACTGTTCAAACATATTCTCAGTGAATGTTGCTAAATAGATTGGTAAAATAGTTAAAACAACCACACATAGATGGCGCCAGTATTCCACATCGTTTTAGACATCATTTCTGGACGTCATTCGTGTAAATCTATATGCGGATATATGTAACTGTGAAATAATATAGAATGTGTGAAGTTTTATTATTATTATATCATTTTCTAAATTTAGAAAATTTAAGTTACACATAAAACTATATTTACATATAGGATGGCTATAGTTTCACAGTAATTTAAACATTGCCATAAATATGTTACCTCATTTGTTTATATTTATTTTTGAATCTAACAAAAAAGGGATTTAACTATGGAATTTTTCTATTAAAAAATCTCTTCAGTTTCGTTCTTTCTGTGTAGGACCAGTGGTTTCTCTATCTTGAACTCTGTATTTCTTCAAAACTTCCAATCCAGTTTATCTGTCCAATTCTTCCCAAGAGAACGTTCTTTCCATTCATTTTACCTTCCAGGACTTCCTTTAGCAATCCATTTCTTCTTAGCAGTTGTCCCATATAATTCTTTTGTCTTTTTCTGATCACCTTCAGCTGTCCTTGTTCCTCTCCCAATCTTCTCAAGACTTCTTCATTCCTGATCCAGTCAGTCCATCTTATTAGCTCTATTATCCTTCAGGACTACGATTCAAGTGTTTCTATCCTTCTTTCCTCCGGTTTTCTCATTGACCTAATCTCTCTCCGACCTATACATTACCGATCAGACTTTCAACTAACCAGAATTGGCAACAATAACTGGATAGTCAGAACTAAACACCTCAAGTTTACAAGTAACTTACACACATATCCAACATTCTCTCAATACAAAAGCGATAGTGTCACTTCCCAACATTCTCGTTGTTTGTATCCAAGCCTTCAAACAGGATATTTGGGGCAATCGAAGAGATATCTGAAGTGACATCACCAACTCTTCAATCACTTTGCGAGAATACGTACAAACACACACAAAAAAAAAAACATTCCGTCTTATATAAACTCATCCCAGAGTCCAAGAAAGAAAGAAAGAAAAGCAAACAAACAATGATAGAAAGTATCAATATGTAAATAGGCTATCATCTATATAGTCTTGGTGGGGAGATATAACAAACACTGCGTGAGACTTCTTGTTTCACTTTATAACGATATTCTAAACTTCCATATTTCCAATTTTTTTTTTCCAAATCCACATTCTTATTTTCCATAGGATCATTCAAATAATAATCTGTATATATTTATCATGTGTATATAATCTTTCCCCATTTTTACCCCTTTGTATATTTCCCACTTTCATAGGTTTTTCTCCGTCTTGTAACCCCTAGGAGAATCCTCTGTAAGACCTGTGTGTCTTAATAATGGTTTTTGTGTGTGTGAGATATTCTAAACTCTTCTATAGAAACACAGGTCGGGGAGAAGAGCTTCTTTTATATAAGAAAACGTGAATAGAGAGATTATCGTTGTCTTAATTTTAAACTTTTCTGTCCAACTGGAAGTCATCGGTCGGAGAGAAGCTTGCAAAATTTTAACTTGTTGATAGGCAGGTGAATCTGAAAATGTTTACCTTATATATTGGGGGAAGGAATGATAACAATTAAAATATTATATTTTGTTTTCGTTATATGTCGACTTACAATTCAAAGACAACAAAATTGTCAATCAATATCTTTATTGAGACCGGTATATACAGATTCTCCTGAGAGACTTGGAAAGTGGAGAGGGAGAAATTCAAATTTATAGCTATATGGGAAATATGTACATATATATAGAGAGAGGTATAATTATTTTGATATAATATTGTATATTTCTTTCTGAATATAGAGCAATCCATATTTAAATATTTAGATAATAGAAAGGCATATATTGGATTGAATAAAAGATTTTTGTGATAGTTAATAAAAGTAACTATGCTGGAAGAGAGAGTTGAGTATGATAGTAATATTTAGGTAAAGGGGATAATAAAACAAACTTGTGTATGGAGAGAGTGTATATATGTAAATAGGATAACACTATATGTATTTAAGGCCTCTCACGCCTCAATTCTACTTGAAAGTAAACCACATGTAGCGAGGCTATAATTTGATTTAAGTTTAATTACTCTACGCAAATTTTGTTTATTCTCATTAACCCTCATTAAGTTTTAACCAAGGTTGGCGGTGGATATAATCTTGTTAGAGGTTGATCACCGGACAATTACTCTGGGTACAGATCACATATGTAAATAACCAGTCCGAGAGGGAAATGTTTGCCCAATGTATATTGTCTTAATAAAGATTTTAATATCCTGTGATTTTATGTTAGTACTCCTAATAGTAGTCATGATGATAGAAATACATTAATATATTATCATAATTATTTTCCCACTCCGAAATATGCCAATTAGTTCTCTCGTTATTGAGTAAATTTGCATAGAATTATCGATAATCTCACCATTTGCTATATAAGAAGAAACATAAAATCAGGGAGAAGAGATTCTTTATATAAGAGGATGATTGTTCAAGCTTTTGAGAAAGACGCCCTTCTTCTTCAAATTTGCATAGGTTTGAATAGAGCCTATATGTGTGTATGTATTAAACCATCTAGCTACATGAGAAATTTCCTAATAAATGACTCAGTAGTTTTGGTGGAGAAAAGAGTAAAACAGATATCCATTGGGATTTCATATATTTTAGTATGTCACCTATATAAGAAATTATTTTATACATAATTCGCTAGTTTTGATGAATAAGGTTAACAAGTATCCATTGAGCCTTTTAATATTTCTATATATAAGGATAAACTGAGATTTGATGCTATTTTATTTAATAGGATATATAGAATTAGGTGTGGATGTAGTCGCCGTCATCGTTTCTCTCGCTCCGACCTCATTTATGCAAATTAATCAACTAACGGACTAATTTGCATAATTTGGGTAGGAAAAGGATCATGATGATTATAATATAGTAACGTAATTTTACATTATTGCTGAAAATACTTATAAAAATTATAAGAAACCGTTGTGCGTTTTTTTTTATATATATATATATTTTTACAAAATATAGATTTTGGCAAACATTCACTTGAACGAAAAACTTGGTGATTCGACCAGTAATACATATAGTATTATCCACAGAAATGGAAACAATTTTGTACTAGTTAGTTTCATAATGACGATAAAATAAAACTTGCTTATAAAACCAGGTTATTATGGAATCTTAGTCAAAGTGATTTCTATGTAGGATAGTAATAGATGAGGAGAATATTTATTTTGAAGCCATTTTGAAACTGGAATTTAGAGAAAATAGCGTAATATATGCGGTATAACGTTATAACGGGGTGTTACTTTCTAAGAAGCACATCTACTGGCTGGCAGATGAAGGAAAGCCATTAGCGGGGAACCCTCCCAGCGGTTGGTTTCACCTGGCTGAACTACCAACCCGTTACTGCTTCGTGTTGTTTTTACTGAAATATCCCTGTTGCTGGTCTGAGTGAGGTTTGGATCTTGAGTTACTGTCGTATTATACTTTGTGGCCTTTGAAAGATATAAAATATCAAAAACATTTCGTAATAAGTTTATTAAAAACATCTCGAGCTGTTTGTAAATCGCAATTTATTCTATATCTGAAAGATTGTCAGTTTTATTATAGGACGTTTTTTGGCTATCTGGGTATAAATCTGAGACAGGGTTCTCATGTTCTAAATATAATATTTTTATAAATTCTCTCTCTCCTCACATACTATGATGTTATCACTATGTGTTTGTATTTCAGAATTATGTTTTTTATTGTTGAAAGTTTGTTAGTTATCCAAGTTGTAAGAGTTATTTGGTATCCTTACATTAGTATGAACTTTATCATGTTAGAATATATGCTAAAAGAAATAAAGTTTGTACCCTGGCACTTATCTGAGAATAAAAAGTAAAATTAACATGTGTTGTTCCATAATAAACAATAATACTAAACTTACTTGATCTCTCACCTAAGTTATCTCTCTTTATATTTGAAGGGACACCTCGGCCCATATGTAAATCCTTTATTTGCATAACGAGGAATACCATTCATTCACTCTCGTCATTTTAGAAACAAATTTAAAATGTGGGAATCATTAAATATCTGAAAGTAATATATTAAAAATTAAAATGGCATATCCTGACCAGGAGCACATGAGCTTTTCATAAGGCAGAGCGCCATCTGGTGGAACAGAAATCAACTGAACATTGAGTTAGCCTGTTTCCTCGATATTTGGCCAATTTTTATTTTTTCTATTTTTTTTTTTCATATTAAATATGTGTAAGAAATGTAAATATGTGTGTTATGCCTTCTAAATGTCTAATTTGTTTCTCACCTGACGAGGGGAATGGTATTCTCTGAAATGTCATGGTTTGTTTGAAGATATGGCCGTGTTTTAAATATCAAATATGATTGCAGGACAAGCATCATCACTATTGTTATTACTTTGAATACCGCAATTAGGTAGCTTTGAACTAATCGAGATCTTGGTCTCCAGAAAAAGGAAGACACAACTAAGGTCTTCCAATTGATTTGTTCATTGATTTTACCTCGTTGATTTTCAATATTTCTACATCTAGATTTCATCTGAACGTGGATTTTCACACCCTTCCGCAATAAGAATCGATACACCACTGGTGAATTCTGATTGTTTAATTTCCTATTTTGTTTCAATAGATACTTTGTCGACCGATTACTGTTTCCAGTTGAAAATTACTACTTAGTTGGAAAAACTGTAACGTTCACGTTAAAAAAAATCAAAATACACTGTAAATAACATTGCTGATTACTGATACTATTACTGCATGTCCCTACATTTCTGCTTGGAGAATCTGCATAAGACCAAATAGTCTTAATAAAGTTTTTTGTTGTTGTACTTTTTATCAAATACATTTATAATGATAGTTATTTCTATATACCATATATATACTGCAAAATGAATAAAAATTTAATAAGGAAGGGCATGGCTCATCAGTGGTGAATTCTTAAAATAACGAAACCGCTGGGAGGATTTGCCTCTAATGATCCATTCCTTCTCCCACATTTATATTTTTTATTTATTGCAGTGTATATAAATCTGTATAAAAATCTATTATTATATATATTTTATAATATAAATTAGCGTTAAAAAATTATAATTATCAGCGATAGATGGCGCTAAAATTGAGTATGCAACTTTTCCAGTCTTATTTTGGTCCCTATATGAAACTATTTGGGAATTTGTTTGTCATCCTTGTGTAGAGACCATGCTAAGTTTTTAAATTTTGGCGCCTCTAGATTTGTTATATACACGCCGACAAAGTTTCTCATCTATTTATAGCCCGGGCTGATGACACAAAACTTTTTTAACGAGTTTATTTACCTCTATGATACGAAACGCTAGAATGTTTCAATTCCTCGGTTGTTCAGTTGAGAAAGAGCAAAAGAAAAAAAAAAATGAGGACGGGGCAGACAGAAGACAATACACACACAAAAATAAACGTTCACAGAAGAAGAAAAAAAAAATCCATCCGAGTTCTCTTCCTGTTAGAACTTCAACGCTCGTTAATAAAGGGTATATACTCTACTTTCTCACTCTGGTTAGCATATGACACAACTTTTACTTTTCCTTCTTTTGTAAACATCTTTGTTGTTAGTACTGCTGCTTTGAATTTATTTGAATATAGAACTTCTTATTGGTATTTTGTTTTCTCTCGCTTCTATATAGGGTTAAAAATATAAATTAATATTAACTTTCTTCCTCGCATCAACTATAGAAAGTTACAGTGATGTAAAAAGAAGCTTAAAGAAAAATATTACTTTTTTTTCAATGATATCCGATTCTCTTGCGCATGTACAACCACTACCAGTGAAGACAAGTAATAAAAGAGTTCTGACAGTTTATAAGTGTAAAAGTCTAAGGCAAATCAGGTTTGAGAATGAAGTGAAGATCTTCCCAAACTATTTTTTTTTTTTGCTTATCCCTAGTACACGTGGTACAGGCCATGATAATCATGGTGGGTAGTTAGCGACTGCTTTTTACTGAAAGCGCACCACATGTCTTACACATGTGAAAAGTAGTTCGACTTTGCACTTACAAATGTGCCAGAGCCCCGTTTGGTTACTTGCACTCGCTGGTGGGGTTGGACTTTTGCAAGAATCGGGGGGCCATTGGAGCATTTTTTTTTTAACAGAAAAAAGTGTCCAATGCGGGAATCGAACCCGGGTTGTAGTGGTCGAAAACCAAACGGTTTAACCAGCCTTCCACCGACCCCATCTGCAATAGGGAGGAAGTATTGGGATAAGTAAAAAAAAAAGAAAATGAAGTTATTCTTCCACAAAATAGCTGATTTTATTTTAAAATGTCAAAAAATTGATATTTTATCAAATTAAGTATTATAATGATTATTTTAAGAATTATATATGCTCTTTATAACTCATATACACACAAAATTTCTTTCTTTTTCATTAAATCTCATATTGAACATTTTGTTAAAAGATACAGAGAGTGATATGCAAAAAGAGGAAAAGAATAAAACGACGAAGTTATAAAATACTTTTATTCGGACTTCAAGGAAAGAAGGCTTGGTGATAAACAACCATTCCACTGTCCCCTCTGCCAGGTCACAGATAATTCTATATAGCCTTTCTACCCGCTCTTTGTTAGGTCGATGTCTTTTCTGGAAGACGGAACAAAAAAATTATGATCCGTAATATCAGATCCGATAACCACATTGATTCACCACAGCTATAAAAAAGTAAAACAAACAAAAAAAAATAATTGTAATATGCTTTATTCGAATTGTAAATTTGGGTATCTTTCAAGGGTTAAAACCCATTTACTCAGGCTTATAGCTCTAATTGTTAACAAGAATATATCCATGCTTTATCTATTGAGATTGTTGATTCTCACTCCATGATTCTGGAAGAAAATTTCAGATCAACTAGTTGGTGATGTCCCACAAGAGCTCAGTGGTATTTTCTGAATTGATCCAAATGTAGCTGTTTGGTGACGACTTGAATGTAATCATGGAGATGTAGGGATTGTGGCAAATTGTCAGTTTTGTCCTCCGTGTTGAGAATATCTGTAAAACTTGTCTACTCTTGAATATGAATATTGTAGCCTGCTATTAGCCTTGTTTTATAAGGTTTGTTCTTCTGTTTAAAGCTGTGTATCTTTTTGACATGTAGGCAAGTAGGGATTTAGATATAGGATGTTCAGACTGGAAGCATCTTTCTGTTAAATTTCAATTATCATTGTTTCCTGTTCTTTCCATCGATCAGGAAAAGGTAATGGTAGCTTTGTGAAACCATGAAACCACATTATAACATTGGGCACGGTGTAACACAGATATATACAGTTAGGATCGTGAAGAAGAGCCTTTTGTCTTGAAAGCTCCCAATTTTATCGAATCGTGATAGCGTGTTTTAGATGGTAACATAGGCCTAAAGAGCATAGATGTTGATATAATATGGTTATGTTGTACCTATTTCAGATAGTATGAGGCTAGGTCGCACAGTACTGTAGGTAGACAACATGTTTACAAAAGTCGACTGGTTGACATTCTATCGTGTAGTCTAGAGGCGACACCATACAGTTCCAATAACCATGGAGAAATCCTGTGTCAGAACAGATGTATAAGATTCTATGACATCCATATGGAATGAAGACTATGGCTGTAGAGCCTTAGAGAAGCTTGATTGAGGAGACACGCCCATCTTAGGACACTGATTCACTTGAAATATAAAAAAGATGGGAGTCTATTAGACATCTTCTCTCTTCCACTGTAGAGAGTCCATTATTCCCTAAGTAACATCGGGTCGTTGGGAAGTTCTGGTGTCAATCCTGATGACAGGACGTCATTGCGGTAGATGTGTAGGAATGCCCAACCACCAGCAGGAACCCAGGTGTAGGAAGGAATCCCCCGTGGAAAGTGCCACGAGAACCACTGACCCACTTCCTGGCGGCGGGTGTTGACCTGCTGGGCCATCCACCCCACCTCTCTGCTCCAAATAAAATCCCTTTGTTCCTTCACCTCTGGCACGCCGCCGTCCGTCTACCTCGCTGGACACTGTCTTACTGTCGCTACCTAGACCCTATTTACCTGTCTCTCATCTGGACATCCCTGTCTGTGGAACATAGCTACAGTCTTACCTAGACATTTACCTCTATTTATATACATATCTACCTGCCTCGCCATATATACATAACATTGTCTTACCTGGACCTACCTGTCCATTCACTGTCTTCTTACCTGAACATATCCATCTAATCATAGTCTTACCTGGACATATGGTCTATTCACTGTCTTACCTGGACATACATGTCTGTGTAACATAGCTACCGTAACCTAGACATGTACCTCTATTTACATATCTACCTGCCTCTCCATATATATACTGCACTCTTACTTGGACATAACTGTCTATTCATTGTCTTACCTGGACATACATGTCTGTGGAACATAGCTACCGTGACTTAGACATGTACCTCTATTTACATATCTACCTACCTCTCCATATATATACTGCACTCTTACTTGGACATACCTGTCTATTCATTGTCTTACCTGGACATACATGTCTGTGTAAGTTAGCTACCGTAACCTAGACATGTACCTCTATTTACATATCTACCTGCCTCTCCATATATATACTGCACTCTTACTTGGACATACCTGTCTATTCATTGTCTTACCTGGACATACATGTCTGTGGAACATAGCTACCGTGACTTAGACATGTACCTCTATTTACATATCTACCTGCCTCTCCATATATATACTGCACTCTTACTTGGACATACCTGACTATTCACTGTATTCACTGGACATACCTGCTTTAGAAAAATCAGCAACTTCCCGTGCTGCAAAAGAGCTATTATGTTTGAGATTTGGAATGGATAAGTTTTTTTGTTTTTCAACAAACTTGATTGGCGAGCAAATTTTATTAAAGGAACATATAACATTTCTGTGGAAATCGTTTTGATATTCCCCTATATACATATTTACAGAATGACAAAATAGTTTGAAGATGGTTTAGTAGCCTTCGAAATGGAATAATTAAATGGAAGTTTGCAGGACATGTACTCCGAGGATCATATCTGGATATATTCTATTGATCAAACTGGAGGTAGGATACACCTTAAAGGCGGCAGGATTTGCTTGATAATCTAATCGAGTGATCTAGAATTAAAGGATAGAGGATAAGATAATTTTACTCAGAAGAGGGTGAAATGACGTTCGCTGATGGCCGACCTATCTATATTTACATATCGAATGATGATTATAATCATATTTACTATAAGAGAAAAAACAGACCTCTTTTTCCAATAATATTCTCTTTAGGTTTTGACATTTTTTAAACACTAATCGTTGTTTTGATCTGACCTCATCACATCAAAATGTAATATTACAACCATTAGAGTAAAGGACCTTGTTTTATGGCGACTATTCCTATAAAAACGGAGAGAGAGATAATTTATAAAACTCAAAACAATCCAATTTCTTCCTAAATAACATTATCTTTCATAAAGATAGAAAACATGTATTTGCTTACTTTTATAACTTCTATATCTTCAATTGATTTTCTCTTTGTATTAATGCGAGTATTTAGGATTGATGAATTAATATTATTGCAAAGGATAGTTCCAATAATGGAAAATGGGCATGTATTTAGGCCCCTAAAATATTACATATTAATTGTATTAATAAGCCCTAGAGCATTGTTAAAAAGTTAAATATAACTTTTTTTACCCTCTTAAAAAACGTTTTTTATGCAATTCAAAAGGGGGAAAAAAGTCCTATTTAAAGAGAACTTGTGAATATAGTATTTGATTATATTTGTCTTAACGATGTATACGCTCCAGGAATCTAGTTTAATAAATAATATTTTTTAAATGTGAAAATATATTTAGGATTAAAAAAACGAAATTTAAATAATGGAAGGAAGATGTGAAGATTTTAATTTATATAAAAAAGCAGCAAAATATAACAATTTCAAACACAAAAAAAAAAAAGATTTTTTTTCCAATATAATTTTAAAAGTGTGAAAATCATAGATAAATATAGATAGTGTGAATATAGTATTTGACCGTTGACCAGGTAGTAGAGACCATCCTAATCGATGTTCGATTGACAAATCGATATGGACATTGATGAAGCAGATTTGTATTGTTGGTCTCTAACAAGGTCACTTCTAGGTACACAAGAAAGAAAGAGATGACCCACTTCTACAAACCCTATTTTCTATCAATTGACTGTTTGCAGGGTGTGGGGGGAGGGAGGGAGGGGGGCGACGTATCTCACAGGCCATTCTTCATTTTAGACCTAACCAACGACACCTCTCTTCAATCCAATTTGGTTTTAAATCCGGTATATTCCATCATCATCAGGTGTCATCGATTATTTAACGTTTGTTCGTTGTCAATTGACACGATTCAGTTTCTGAGATGGTATGTGATATAATGTGGTCTCCGTATATCTAATAATAAAGTAATAAATAAGTAAATTTTCATATTCATGTCAAAAATACAATTATTTTGTATAGTTGTGTGTTGTATAAAATAGACAAACTACTTTGATATATTTTAACGAAGTAGACTCATGGACAAAACTTAAGGAAGTTGTACCTTTTAGCATGTATATCGGGATTCAGACAATACACTCATGGACAAAACTTGAGGAAGTTGTACCTTTTAGCATGTATATCGGGATTCAGACAATAACTCTGAAAGATATGACAGTGATCTTTATTGAAGACATGCGAGTGTGAATAACAAAAGTGTGAATAACAAAGTGTAAACAAAATTGCTTCTGTCTCTTTAAAAAAAAAAAAAAAGACTTTCCATTTCTTTAAGTTTTATCTTTCTCTCCACACACATGAGTATGTTTGTTTCTTGAAATATTTCCATAGTCTAGTATTGTCACAAAAATGTGGAAGGTTGAGTAAACGGAATTAAAAGGACCAATTATCTAGAGCGAGTTGATCGAGAGGTTGCTGAGTTCAATCCACTCTAATTAGTGGACGAGGTCGTAGCAATCCATCAACCAGATTTGTAGCAGTCCTGTCGTGGCTGGGACACACATATTAGTGATAACAACAGAAATATATCTTTGTATAACATTTATTTTACCAAGACATGGTATTTACAATATTCAAGGTGAGTTTTACCTCAGTTTCATAAAACAAGAACAGAGTAGACTGTGGAGTCAAGGTATGAACAACCCTAGTAGATATGACAGTAGTAACTATCAGTATACTCTGGAAAGTTGACGAATGTCTCTCACCTGACCTGAGAGGGTACAATAGACCTACATAATATGGAAGACAAACAACGAGAATTTACCCAACTTATAACATTCTCAAATACGTCTTCGATATTAATGTATAGAGGATACAAGCAGAAGCTCATTATGGGAAGTGTTAAAATCAGCCAAGAAGCTGAAATCAACAAACCACCAACACCTACCTGAATACCTTTTTTTTACCTGCATATACAAAATTACTTGTCTTCTTTTATAATATATATTCCGATTAGGAATTCTCTGGAACATACTTTATTATATATAAAAAAAATCGCGTACTAATATAGAAGCCTCGTGTAAATTATTGAGGAAAAAATACATGCACCTTAACACAAGCTAATTTCTCAAACCGCTAAAAAACTACAACGTGTATTATTAATCAACGAATCAACCTCATTAACTTTTCCTCTATCCTCCTAAGAACAACAGGAGAGTCTCCCCATGAGAATCTTTAAATAGAATTATATAAAAAATGTTTTCAATTTTATTAAGAGCTTTCGGGTCTTGCTCTTTCTCATAGTTAGAAAGGAGTGGAATATGCAATGAGGTAATAAACATAAATAAGTGAAAAATAATATTAGGTTGAGAACAACCTGAAAAAACTCCCGATTTTTAAAATGGTTTTGTTGTAATTTATTTAAATGATTATTTTAAACACTTGTGCATTTGAATTAAAAATGAATTTTCTTGGCATGCACTCACATTCGCTATTTAAATGACACCTTTTAGGCATTAGAAATTCCTAAATTTCTCCGACGCGTTTCTATGATTATCATTTAGACATAATCCGCGAATACCAATCTTCTAATAGGGGAATCTGTTGGGTTTTGTAACTTCCTCTGATTGGTAACATAACGCTGCAACAATGCATCGCTAACGGAGATACAATTAAAGAATTTACATTTCTTTCTTTAAGAAGGTGTGGGGAAGCCTTCCTTGCTAAAGAAATTTATACACATACACAACTATATATATTCCCCTACATTTTATCTACCCTTTATTTACTATTTATTATATATTTTTATACCTTTGTAACAATTGATTAGAAGAATCAATTGTCTTTAAGAAGAGGAAAAGAATTTAACGGATACACTAGGCTCCACACCGGCCGGATACGGCGAGAAAGTGGAGGGTCGGGGGAAAAGAGAGTGTAGACGATGGGGGAGGAACGAGGAAGATTTGAGCTGGGGACAACAGATATCGGAAGGAGATTTCACCTCAGCCACTAGGTCATCCACCTACCTAGATCTGGTAGGGGCAACACTCCTTAGGAACACGGCCCCACCCCTTTATATATAAGGAATCAAACACAAACCTTTTTTTACAAATAAACGAACTTTCTACTGTTATTATTACGGTGAAATAATATTGGAAGGGTTCATAAGTGGTGAACCCTCTCAGCGGTTTCCCCAATTTAATTCACCAGACTGCTTTTTAGAGCTATAATATTGTATAGAGATATTTTTGCCACTCATGAACCAAGCCCACCCTATATATATATATATTTTAAATCGCAGTAAGGATAGTAAAAAGTCTTTTATTTGGAAATGAAAAATTCGTGATTAATAGCCTAATTTCCTATTTTAGATGGCGCGTATTTTGCCTCTTTGCTTGTCACAAGACTACTAGACTGTCCTTCGCCATGGAACAGAGAAATTGAGGGATACCTAAATGAAATGAAGAGAGCTATTATAATAACTTTATTTCTGATATTTAAAAAATTAAAGAGTTTTGTCTACTTCTTTCTTATCTTCACTCAAATCATATCAGGGTATCAAGCTTGTAGAGCTTGAGACTTTTGACAACCATCATGACTGGGTGAAGTAGAATACGTCTGCCTTTGTCATTAAGACTGGGAGAACTACTCAGTGGCAGGCCGACTTAACTCCAAAAAATGGCCGCCTCTGACATGAGGAACAGACGCCATATGCAGCTGCTCCTAACATGGAGTACAAACGCTGCGCATCCTGTATCCCTGGATCAGAAACACTTACAGGGTACTATCAGCCGGGCCAGCTGAACCCAGATTTTTTAGCGAGCTTGTTACTGCTCCCCCTCCTCCTTTTTCATCCGGGCTTGGAACCGGCAAAGGCGGAGTTTCAAAAAGAATTTTCAAGAACAGCGCAGTAGATAAAGTGGTATCTATCCAGAGAACTCAGTAGTTACAAGGTCTCTCAGGGAATTCTCCTCCCAGCTTGCTGAAACAATTGTATCCGGGTCATCCTGTGTAACGTCCTCTCATTGATTTTCCTAGCTATGAGAAAGTCGTGGTTGTATGAAGAGTTATTTGATTTAATTTATACGTCACAGGAAAAATAAACTATTTCAAAATGCCGTAAAGAAAACCACTGAAGTTAAAGCTGGGAAACATTTAGGATAGTGGTAAATATTCCCGTTTTTCAGCTACGTTTATTTCATGTAACGAAATCTAGCAATCCAGTCTCAAGCATACGGTATTTTAAAAAATAATACCCACTACATACAAGTACATATTTACATTACTATACATAATATAGACGTACTATACATATAGTGTTACATACATACTATTTATATATATTATATATAACAACACACAAAGTAGTCTTTTCGCACGGATATATTTCATCCTCTACATTTGCATATGTATTTGCATAGAGAGAGTTAAATAGTGAGAAAAAGCGCTGATATTCTCTGTGACGTATAATCAGCAACAACGCATAACGCGACAGCAAAAATAAAAATATATTTATTATATTTCAAATTAGATTTGGGATTTCTCATTATAGTCTTTCTTTGCCATCGTTACACAAGATCAGCAGCACTCAATCCGAACTCAAGATATTAAAAAAAAAAACAAGATAGGGGGAAGTGCAATCCATGAGGAATTTCTACAAGAGCCATAAATGGGATGTGATTCCAGTAACAGCTCTCTCTCTCTACCCAGACATTTCACAATAGACCCATCTAGCCAACGTAGTCCATATAGGAGAGTGAAAGAAGTTCTCCAAAATACGCAGAGACAACAAACAAGTGATTATACAGACGGACAAACGGGGTCTCTCCATATTGATGACTACTAATGACCAGGACTTGGTTTATCTGGTGCCCTCGGGAGAGGACACGTCCTTGTCCCTGTCATGGCCGGTCACTTGATGTTCTAGCAGGACATTGTCGCGCCACTACCTGGGGATTCGTCCGCCATAAGTTCTCGTTGCTTAGAGGGAACAATGTGTTTATCTAACATACAGAACCATGGCATTAATGTTTGCATTATTTCGGTGCTTTTTATTCTTGTAAAAAAAAGCCATGCTACTTTGTGATAGTTGTACTACCGAATAGGTTTCGCAAAGGACATGCTTTGTATGCTTACCGAACTTACTTCTTTGTACTACCGAACAAGTATCGAAGGAGCCTTGGCTAATTTTCTCTGTATTTTTCCTATTGTAGTAGTTGTACCGCCGAAAATTAATTGCAGAGACCTTGGCTAATTTTCTCTATTTCTTTCCTATTGTCGTAGTGGTACCGCCGGAGAATAATCGCAGGGACCATTCTAATCTTCTCTGTCCTATTCTGGTAGATGTACCGTCGAGCAAGTATTGTCACAGAGGCGCATATATTAATCTTTTTTCCCTTCCTATTGCAAAATATGTAATCAGTATCGTAGGATTCACACTAATATTCTTGATCTCCATCCTATTGTTTCTATCTCCGAAAACATCAGTTTTCACACCAATCAGAACACAACCGTGACAAAATAATGGATGGTTCTCGGAGACACAAATTCCAATCACAAGGTTGGCAGATCAGATGAATGGATCCAATTGGCAGCAACCTGGTGTCTAGACAAGGCCCCCAAATTACACGTGCAGGACTTAACCCTTCCACCATGCCACGCGCACAAAGAGGGGGAGACGAGATATTTTGGGAGTCTGAGGAGCGGTTGCCAAATTCTTAGCTCCTGCGCTGGCCCCAAGACCTTGCTCGCCTTTGTTCTTCTCCCCCATCTTTGTCTGATGATGATGATGATGATCATCCTTACCGTTAGACACAAGTCTCTTTCTTTCTTTCACCCTCTCTCTCTAGCTTCAGCATCACCTTACTGTTCATCTTATTGAATCAAACTCTGTGAAATCTTTTGTATGCCGTTCTTTCCTATAGTTAGTACCCAGTAAACCGAACTGTGTGTCGCATAACTGTTTAAATATTTAACTCGCAAAAATTGAAGATAGAGATTTCGTCTGAGAACTTTGGAATTTGAAATTTACCATACAATTACAATGCTCAACTGCCCTGCAATGAGCGTTAATCCATCACAGATTTTAACAGTCAAAGGCCTATTTTCCATCAGTTTTACCTGGTTCCCAGAAAAATACACTTCTGGTAAAGCGGTTGAATCGATTAGAATGAAAGAGAGAGAGAGAGAATTAATCACTGATGAGCCAGGACCTCTCCCAATATTTCTTTATCCTGAGTGTTTACTAATTGCTGAGACTTGTTCTTATCTTAAAACGATTGTATAAAATGTGTTTTATCTATAGCTATACACTCTTCTAACATTTTGTTGTTTTTGAACTAGAGAATATATTGACGTTTTGGACTAAAAAAACATATTCAAACTTCAATATATATTTAATCAATAGACCATATAGATAATAATATTCTTCAATGTTCCCCGATTCTTCGAAAAGTCCAACCCCACCAGTGAGTGCAGACAACCAAATTGGTCCTCTGGCCACACTTGTAAGTACAAAAGTCGAACAGCACTCTACATGCGTAGACATGTGGTGTACTTACAGTAAAAACAGTTGCTAACTACCCACCATGATTATCATAGGGTACTTGGGATAAGTACCACCTATGTAAAATGATGTAACAACCTTCCTCTACACACTAAAAAAAAAGTTAACACCACCATTGTAACATTCTACGCTGGAAGAAACAATGGGGAAAATATAATTATTACTGAGATTACAAAGCTTCTTCCTCTTTATTCTTCTTGTTACTTTACCTGGTATATCAAAGTTGAATTACACTCGACACACGAACCTATGTAATTGAAAATATGCCAATAAATCATTTTCTAATTCTCCACATATTTGCATATTTCCAAAAGGGTCCATCTATAACCAGTATGTCTTAAACCACAGGCTTACATTCAACCATTACAACCAGAGGCTTACATCTGGTTACGCCAGACCGAGAGGTTCGTGAAACTGTTTAACAATGAATGAAATTTCTCACCTCTTCGCTTTTTTTTAAAACTCGTAATCTATATCTTCTTCTCGGCAATTATTTCTGACGACAACATATAGTTAGGTTACCGCGGGTAGAATTGAATTCCTATTGGTTCACAATCTCTCTCCCGTCATGCTATTGGTCAATCCGTACTCATCGGGTCAGTGTGTTGGCCTGACCAGGTTTGTCAAGGTTCCAACTTGTCCAGCCAAGGTTGTCCTTGGGACCTCGACAGCTCCAACACTTTTTTTTCTTCTACTTTTTTTAAATGCATATTTCCTATCGTTGTCTCGGTTTTTTTTTCTTATTATTTATTTGCATAGTGTCTCTGTGTGTGTGGGGGGGGGGGGGGTATAAATACCATATATACATATAGTATTTATATATTATTCTACTCTCTTTTAAAAGCTTATGTCGATAGTTTGCTTGAATACAATTTTTAAGATTCCACCCTTCAGTGTAGCATATATAAGCAGAATTGTCCAATACAATATTAAAGCTCTATAAAGCGGTCTGGTAGATTAAATTAACGAAACTTCTGGCAGGGTTCACCACTGATGAGCCAAGTCTTCCCAATTTTTTTTTCAACTCATTACGGACAGTAGAAGTTTGATTTATGTGTAAAAGAAGCATTCGTGTTTTAAATGTTTTCATTTCCTATAAAGTATTTGTTGAAATTTGAGAATTATTTAAAAAAAAAAAACTCTATTATCTTGAAGATAGAGAGGTTGCCTGGCCGGCATTCATATTTCTTTTAAAAGAGACACTTTAGCCAGTTAAAGTTTTATTTTATCAACGTTTCAACAAAATTATATAATTATAATAGATTTGTGAAGTATTGAGAAAATCTTAAAAAAGGCAGAAAACCAAGAACTTGAAAACAGAGAGTATCGAGAAACATATATAATGGGGAAGCGAGCCATTTATGTTTGATAGATGGAGATCAAAACGTTACAATCTAATCAATCTAAACAAATAGTGCGTGTGTTTGATTGGATAAATTAGACATATGTATATCTCTCTTCAACTAGGACAATACGTAGATAGCTTGACAAAAAACACAAGTTGTCACACGCGACCCAAACAAACACGCCTAAAATATACCCTCGTGAAGTGACTGAATGGCATAAACAAATTCTTTAAAGACTTTCGTCAAAGGAGCTTTTAGCCAAATTGAAGAAGCTATTTGGTTGTTTGGAACGGTTATTCTGGGGAGCTTTCATTAGTAAAGTTTCCCTCACACCGTTAGGAAGTAAATTTGCCTCTTTTACCCATCTGCCTCCTCTCTCTCACTTTGCATATCCCATCCGGTGTTTATGCAAATGTTCAAATAGACACCCCGGCTCGCATATAATACGAAACCAAATAACATATAATTATAAAATTGAAAGATTATAAAACTGAAAAGGTGCAATTTCAATATGCAAATTGACCCAAACATCATTTAACTCTATCTCAGAGTAAAGTTTTCGGTTCTAAGTTCGGCTTATTCTAGAAAAGTCGCTGGAGTAAATTTATCCTCCATTGTGGCAGAGATCCAGGTTATCGCATTTCATTGTTCTAAACCTAACTTTACTATCCGTGGTTGTTTATATTATGCCTTAATTGGGGCTCTTGTTTTACTGCCAATTGTGGAGATAGTGTATAAATATATTTTTATTTATTTGATTTTCTTAAATGAACGCAGTCGAATTGGCCACACATGTTTATTGTTCCTAACTCAATCTCATGGGAATTTGAAGACTTTGGCTCTTCCAGATAGTATCTATATTTTTAGATATAAAAAAAACTTTATTTTTTGTATATACACTAATGGGCAAAACTTAAGAAAGTGAAAAGTTTTGATGTCTCCTGTCGTCTGTTTTTTTTTTTTAAGGAGACAGAGGCAATTTTGTTTACACTTGGTTACATCGTATGTCTTCAATAAAGGTCACAGTGTATCAAATATCTTTCGTAGTTATTGTCTGAATCCTGATATAAGTTTTTCCCATTATTTTATAATATTAGCTCTATATAAAGAATTAAATATGGATTAGCCAATTTTCAGAACAATTTATACATATTTACTGTCATGGACAAAACTCAAGGTCAGTCATATATATATATTCAGAAAAAGGAGAAACTCTAGTATATCACAATCTTTGTAGAGTTTTTTTTTTCTTAAAGAAAAGCCATTTTGAGAATGCGTTACAAGGGAAGGATTATATGCCCAGTATCCTTCCTGATCCAGTAATCCTTTCATTCGATAATTAAGAAGTGATATTCATTCAAATAAAAGACGACATCCAGGAATCAGCAAAGAAAGCATCCAGAATTCATCAAACGAAGCAATGCTCCTTCCTGAATCCATAAAACGAGAATAAAATTCACATTCAAGGATGGAATGTAATATCTTGAATTTAATGAAGGAAAAATTCAGTTAAAGAAGAAAAAACAAACATTTTTTTAGATATTTATTCGACAACAAGCTAAGAAATTGTCCAAAATTCATAAAGCTAAAATGAAACATCCAGAATCTACACAACACAAAGAAAGAAAGATCTATTCAATGAGGGAATAAATTATCCAAAATCCACGAAGGAAGAAGAATCCGTCCAAAGAAGGAACAACGCATCCAAGCAAGAAGAGAAAACATCCAGAATCCATACAGCAAGGAAGGAATTCACACAAAGTATTCAACAATCAAATTAAACGTTCAGAATCCATACCAAAGAAGTTAATATAAGGTTGTCCCAAAAGTTCGTGTTTTCTTTATTACTTTGCGAATAATATTATTACATACTAATACATAATACAATTACTTTATACATAATACAAAGACATTATACATAACGGTGAATAATATTATTGCGAATAATATTGGTATTTCAACTTTTTGCAAGTGTTTACGAACTTTTGGGACAACCTTGTATAATAAAAAAGGGGAAAGAATCTCCAAACAAAGAGAAATGAAACCCTCAAGACTTCATACAACGAAGCGAAGGCCGACGATACATCCAAGAGTGAAGATGCCACGCTTCACTGGGCTGCCGGTCCATTTAACGAAAATAGACGTCGAGTTAAGAGAATCAATTGGGTCAGCTGTTTAAAGGATTAGACCAAACACTTTCTTCTAATTGAGGGCTGCCACTTGAGTGTCCCGCGGGAACAACCCCACAACAGCGAGTTGTAACATGCTGTTGATGTAGGACAAGTTGACTTTTTCTACTTGTGTTACTCACGCCTAGAACCAGACAAATAGAATTATAGTGGTTAAAGAGTTGTAAATTAACTTGTACTGTATGAAAAAACCATTTGGATATCTATATCTGTAGAAATCAGCTAGAATTTTGTACATGCGAAGTTTTAGGGCCATTACTAGGGCTTTCCTACTTGGTTGAACTGTTGAAAATTGCAGCGATTCAATCTATCTTTGAAAATTCCTCTAGGAAAAGAATTGTGGTGGTATTTTGACAATATTGTCTTTTCTAAAGAAGTTTCTGCATTCGAGACAAACTTATTTGTCCTAATTGAGCTTTCAGAACCGACTTAAAACGTTAGAAAAGCCATCAATATTGTAAATGTCAGAAAAATATCATCAAGGAATAACGATTGCTATACACTACCAGTAGTATTGTAGTTGTTTGGAAGTTGTACGACATTAGAACGACTTGGTTCCAGAACTAGGTTTGAATGCTTCGGAATGGGATTCGTGAGCAGGGGCCATGTTCTCTGTATCGTTCTTCTTAGTGTACCGTCGCTTGTGTAACTACTCCTTTCCTTCCCACTGAAGTTGGCAATGTGAACCAGCCGGATCTGAACCTGGCTCTCCTCTGCCAAAACAGGAACGCCTAAAATACCGGCTGTGTATGCTCCGGTTTCTGGATCCTGTAGAGCTTCCCAAATAGGATATATCTACCGACTCCGGGGGATATATCGTGTATGAAATGTAAAAAACGCGTATATTGAAGGCAAGATATCACACTGCGTAGTATACACACCATAAAGTAAACTAACGAATTTTATACATTTCTCAATTTTTCTTTCCTTGGGAACTCCTTTAAAATCTCTTATAAGGACAAGAAAACCAGAATAAAATTTTGTTCTCACACAATTCTTTGTGCTTTTTTATTAATAGAAATTTTTATGAAAATTCTTTATTTTAATTTATTTTCAAAAAGAATATAATGACATTAGGCGAATTCTTCCCTTTGCAAAATTCAAGCTTCCACTCGTGAGATGCCGACAATCGAACTCCTCCTTGAACAACAACAAAACCTTCAAAGCTATCAGTGTGGCTTAATGAACCATAAAAAGGGAAACAGATTAAAAACCAGATTCCTGCATCCCGTGAAGATATGTTATCGACGTTTTAAAAAAATGAAACAAAGTACTAGTCAAATTTATCTTGGAAACTGCCCTCAACATCCATTTCTCTTCATTGCTGATTCTCCTTGAGGCATTCTCCCGCAACATTAGAAACACCTCAAATTTGTTGAGGTAAAAAGGCGATCCATTGAATATAATAATATATATGAAAATGGTGTTTCTGAATCTGTGGGAAAAAAACTTTTTTTTTTTTCAAAAATTTTCGAGGCATTGCTCCCTCTTTAGACAGATCCATGTACGCTTTTTATATGATTACTTAAAAATCTATTTAATTTTCTAGAACAAAAGAAATTCTGCCTATCTATTATTCTATATATTGTCATTTGGATATAATGTGTTATCTAGGATGAATGAAGATTTTTGACCAGGCAATACTTACACCACCTTAGAACAAGATTGTTGATATCACCGAGAGAATATCTGAATGCACTCTTCCTTGGTGCATATATAGGTGCATTTTCTATTACTACACCGAGTACAAACCAGCCCGTATTTCAGCGAAAATAATATAGAGCACCATATTGAGAGAACTGTCATCTCAATCATTCTTTAATCTAGCTTCCCAGGAAAGATGGATTTGGGAAGTCACGTAAGCATCTCACTCACCCCATCTAGTTAACGAGGACTTATCCATAACACCGTTGACCTTCTTTAACAGCACTCTCCGAGTTAGATTTACCTTCTAGATGTCTTAAGGAGTAATACATCCGCACTTACATGCTTGCGTTTATCATTTTTACAAATAATCCAATATTTAGCTTATTCAGATACGGCTTTGACTATAGCTTAGCAGCTATTTATTAGAATCTACGCTAACGTTTTATATGTTTAAGAACCTATATATTTCTCCTTAACCTATAGATAGGTTAGTATGGAGGTTTCTCAGAGATTTCTCTCCAGGTCTTTTGGCGATATCGTAGAATCTTTTTCCGAAATTACCGATGAATTCCATTCTCGACCTTCCTGGTTTTACTTCCATACATCTCTCCAGCAATACCTCGTTCAACTTCGAGTTATCCAAACATGCTGGTCCTTCCAATCATATCCTGTACGCCATATATTTATGCATAAAGATATTAATGAAAATTCGAAACTATTATAGACGCGTATGATTCTTTTACAAATTAAACAATTTCTACTGCTCTTCCTGCAATGGAAAAGTAAGGTTGCAGTATAAAGGCAGTAGAAATTGTTTAATTTGTAAAAGAATCATACTCTTCTATAAGAGTTTTGAATTTTCATAACAGATGGCGCGCTAATATATCATAATATAAATGATATTAATGATGATGCTGATTAGGGTAATATTACGATAATGAAAAAATCACAGCATAAGATAAAACTATAATAAGATTTAAGATTATCTGCCGCTCTAGATCTGTTTTTAGAACCTGTATTCGTTTAGGCATTCTAATTTACCTAAACGATTTGATAACTATTTTATATATAATGTGCGGATTTGTTTCCATGGTTATTCCCGTTCCTAGCTGCATCCCAGTTTCAGCCGTTTAAAAGGTCGTTGTTGTTTTTTATTATGAAGAAGGTTTAACGAAGACTTCTCAAACTATCACACAGTTCAACGTTTTATCTTAGAGAGTCTCAGGTCCACCGTGGAATAACGTCGTCTCACTGGAGGTCCTCGCCGTCCGATCCGGTTGTTTACCGAGTGTGACCCAATTACTGCTGGAAGGTGATTAGACCGCGTCACCTTGTCTTTCCCTCAGTGTGTGCCACGTAGACCAACTGTAGAGCTCTGCTTGACATTGTCAGCTCAGCTTGGGAGTGATGAAAGTCCCGTCGCTAGAGGAAGACTCTCTGTGGGCTAGGTTGTAATTGTCATAAATTGTATGACACTTTACCCTCATGGACAAAACTTTAGAAAGCTGTACCTTTTAGCATGTATATCTGGATTCTGACAATAAGTCTGAAAGGTATTTGATACACAGGGACCTTTATTGAAGACACACGAGATAACTAAGTGTAAACAAAATTGCTTCTGTCTCCTTAGAAAAAAAAAAAAGAAGAAGACCGGCGACATCAAAGACTTTTAACTCCCTTAAGTTTTGTTCCTATGAGTGTATTATATTATCAATCAAACAATACCTTTATTGAGACCTTATATGCAGATTCTCCTGTAGGGATACACAAAATGAATGAGCTAAAAAGTGGGAGAGAGAAAGAAATGAAAATATACAAAGTTATATGGGAAATATGTACATATGGAGATATAATTATTTTGATAAAATATATTAATGTTTGAAATATAAGTTCTGGTTAATGCATTGGATTGTTGAACTTTGTCTTTTTTAATTGCGCTGCTGACATTGAAGGAGTTGAAGTAAGGCACAGGGGGATGTATGTATCAGGAGATGTCCAAACAACTCCAGTCGTACATGTAATCTATTAGCAGATAAGTATTGCTTAAAACACAAGGAGGACTAAACAACAATCCTAAATGAAACATCTTGACAATATTTCGTACTCTGAGGTTCTAAGTGAATATACTCTGAGATATATAAGTCGAACCGCCCACCAGACATTTATCATATGCATACTTATCACTACCTATCTGACTGACCCATAGATAAGAAGTGAATTCTTTCTTTCTTCTAGGGAACTTTTTCTTTGCTTTATCTATATCAGAAGGTATTCTATATCCCTCTTTTTTATATGCAACCAATAGCAGCACACATTCTTTAATCTTAATATCAAACAACAAGGTATGATCAAAGAGGTCTATATGACTCGGAATCTAAATATAGTATTTATTGAAAGGAGCATAACAAGACTCAAAACGAAACACTATAAAGGAATGACATGTATATGCAGATGTATATCCAGATGGTACAAGAACCTAAAGAACATGCAACAATAGTTCTGGTGTGGAACTAACACCTACCCACATATTCTCATGTCCAGCAATGGCCGCAGCCTTCCAGAAAATTGACATGGACCCAGAACAGCAGCTTTACACACCTAATATAGTGGGCATTACGACTGCTGTGATAGAGATGCATGGAGACATCTGAGGCTCTTCATTGGACACAACAACAACAGAAAATTGACATAGACCCAGAACAGCAGCCCTACACACCCAAGATAGTGGACAATGCGACTGCTGTGATAGAGATGCATGGAGACATCTGAGGCTCTTCATTGGACACGGCAACAACATTGAGAGAAACTTTTCCTTTAAAAAAAAATGACCTTTAAACATAAAAAAAAAAAACGCCATTCAAATGTCACTGGGTAACTAAATTGCATATATCCCTCCGTTGTCATCAAACAGACAGGTCTGTCAAGATATTGTCAACCCCATCACTATATCTAGACTACAAAAATACGTATAGCCATCGTAAGTACTGGTAGCCTAGTGGTATGCACTATCGATTTTCAACAACCAATACCGGGGTTCGACTCCCACATTGATAATTTTTTATGTAAAAGATTAAAAAAAGTAGCTATAATGACCTGGATAAATCTAACCCCATCAGTGAGTGCAAGTAACCAAACAGAATTCTGACACTTTGCAAGTGAAATCTAAGCGATATCAACTTCTACGTTGCGCACTAACTGACTAAGAAATCACAGACCACTATATCCACCATGATTATCATGGCCTGTACCAATGTGTACTTAGGAATAAGAAACAATTAGACCCTTCCCAAATTGCATTACTCCTTTTAAATTATGATTGAATTTTTGAAATGGTGCGCAATTTCATCGCTGCACGCAATCGTCTGCAATAATTTCCAGCATTGCAGATCAATAAGAAAGATTATTTTTCCCGCCATGGGTAAATCCTTAAATTTGCCTGAATGATGGTTTTGTTTTGCATCTTCTATGTGGAAAATCCTTATAGAGGTTTTCAAGAAAATAAAGAACATTCTTCAATTTATATTTTGGCGCGCGCACAGGAATAATATTCGTATATTATCGGCTAGAAATGGAACGCTTCAAGATTTTGCGTGTTATCCTTGCGCAGGGGCCATGCTAATTGTCTTTGTATCGTTTCAATTTTAGTATATGTACCGCCGAACAAGCGTGTACTAGCGTGTATTATCGGTTAGAAAATTTTTCTCAATATGAAGCTTCTATTTAAAACTAGTTCTGTAACATCGAATCATTGAGAGAAATTTTAAAATCAGGATGATCCTCTTAAATCAGTTCTATATTCCATAATTATTTGATTCAAATCATCCTAAATAAATAAATACAAATGGCATTTGTCTCAACAAAGAATTCTCAACGGAGGAAAAAAAAAACGGTAGAAGAATTATCTCATTGAAATGGCGCGTTGATCGAAACGTCTTGAGGTTTATTTTTAAAGCAGACGTGCCGGGCTGGCACGCGTCTTCTGCTTCCAAAATATCCGGCCAATCAGAGACGTGTTTACAGTACTGGCCACATGGCGCTCCTCACCCCCCACCGCTCTCCCCTTCCTCGACGCTTATTGGAGGGAGGAAAACTTCTGGTGTTTGTTCTCCATGCAAATGTCATGACTCCCACAATTCTGAATATTTGTATTTTATATAATCACTTTGGTAGTATAATTGTTAATGATCCAATGGGTATACTTTGACCGTTCAAATGAGCATTTTTTGATAGCAAATCGCCATCTATCGGAATATATGTAAACTAAACGTTGATTTAGGTTTATTCCAGGATATTAGTTAACCCATTTTCATTAATAAATCAAGAAAAGCTAACCACGTACGCGTTTCGGGATTGTTGATCCTCGTCATCGTGGTGCAAACTGTACCTCAACGATCAAATTCTTTGGTCCTAGATGCTTCTTGAAATATCAAGTAATTCAGGAACAAATTTGCATGAGTACGCTATACTATGTGAAAAAGAGAAAGAAATATAAAAAGTAGAAGAAAAGTATATGTGTTAGTTTTCAGAAATATAGTTAATACATCGAGAGGGTTATTTGAGAATAACTCTCTCCTAATAATTTTTAAAATTCACTGAAAAAAAAAAACGTGCATGCCTCACACGCAGAAATAATTAACCAATTTTAATAAATATTTGGTAAAAAATTAAGTGTAAATGTTTAAAAATTTCAACTTTATTATTTCTTTAAGTATATAAAATGAAAGGATTTAAAAGCACGAATATTTCTTTTATACATAATACAAACTTCTACTGTCCTTACTGCGATTATATATATATATATATTGGGAGGGCTTAGCTCATCAGTGGTGAACCCTCCCAGCGGTTTCGCCAATTTAATCCACCAGACCGCTTCTTAGAGCTCCAATACTGTATTGAACGATTCTGCTTATATATGCTGTAATGAAGGGTGAAATCTCAGAAATGGGTTTCAAGAAAACTATGGACATAAGCTTATAGGACATTAGAATTCCATTCAAATATTTGCATTGAGCAATGCTCTTCCGCAAACATAAAGGACAAGGCCAGTTAAGCATAAATCTCTATTCTTTAAGTATTAATAGAAATTTTATTGCCTTATTTGCATGAGATCGCTTTATCATAAATGAGTAAAAAATATTTCAAGTAGCTTATCTTGAGGCACTTTAACGATATGTGAAAATTTTTATTGAAATAGGATAAAATATTTCACAGAAGTTTTGGAACTTTTTGATTATCAGAATATATAAAAGGACAATAAATAAATTTAAAAGTGTTTATTCAAAAATGTAAATGTTGTTATAATACACATTGTGAAGAATAACAAATAAAGAATAGCTTAAAAATGATAAAAATAATTAATATTTCGCAATAAAAAAAGGCACAAAATATATTAATATCGTTCTGAAAATAGAGAAATCCATATATAAATCTTTAGGTAATAAAAAGGCATATATTGAATTGATAAAACTTTTATTAAATCCAATATATGCCTTTTATTATCTAAAGTATATTAATATTATGATCTATTATTAATTTGAATTTGATAATTTGATTACATATTAGAACTATTTTTTTTAAACACAGAGCAACATATCGTTTAAAATAGATTTTTTATTATTTGCAAACGAACTTTGCTTGTTTTTCCCGCCAAAAGAAAAAAAAAACTATGATATAAATTAAAATTAAATTTTAGGTTAAATCAATATATATTACAAAGAGTTCTTACCTTCATATTAATTTAAAAAATATTTATTACAAAATTAGGTAATTTGATATATAAAATAAACTAGAAAAATATATATATCGTTTCGAAAACTAATTTCTTGGGATTTATTAAGGATCATTCTTTCGTCTGCCGGTTATCTATCTGAAATGACCAGACGATTCTTTTGGAGGGAAAAAATGTTGAGATTAGATTAACCCTAATTCTTCTTTTATCTAATTGATTTCCCTTTCTTAATATATATACCCTTTTTATTGTAGTAAAGATCATCTTCAATCACATCTTTCTCTCTCTGATTTTTAAAAGGTTCAATCATTGAATGAAAAATCAATAAAAATCATAATACACACACCGAAATATATATGATCCGTTTTTTTTATCACATTTATTTCGTTGAAATTTTCTCAAAACCTTTTTTTAAAAATAATATTTTCAAAAGGAATATTTGTATAAATATAAAATATATAATATTTCAATTTTTCTCTTTAAAAAAATCAATTTCTACATATATATATTTTTACTATAGCAATAACTCTTTTGTTCTGCAATCTTAATTGGTTCGAAATATTTTTTATTTGTTCGATAAAAAATCGTTTGATAAAAATTTTCGTAAACGATATAACCCAACTCTTTATTTATAAAAGTAGATTTAAAAACTACGTATATTATATATATATGGAGTATACAATACAGCACGGTCTTTGAATACCATCATTGATTTATTGTTACTTTTCCTTTGAATATTAATAGATGCAATATAGATATTTAATCAGGAATAAACACGTGAATTTTCTAATCGCAAATTAAAAAAAAAAACAATATTATTAAAGAAGGGAAGAAGTAATTAAAATATCGTTTATACAAAATATAAATACAAGATATAGATAACACAAGAAGTTATACAATAACAAAATATAATTTTAAAAAGGTCTGGAAATAGTTTCTTTATTTCGACTTAGAGCGCTATGTCTCCCTAGGGACACTTGCACTTTAAAAATAAACAAAATTTTGAAAGAAAAGAAAGAAAGATATTTTAAATATGTACAGAATTAATATGCAAAGTTAGTTAGATGAAAAGATAATATATATATATATATATATATCAACACAATTGATATATGTACAAAGGGTTGGTATGCAAATTTATTAGTTTAGAGTAAATAACAAAAAAAAAACAGCAGGTAAATATATATTGGTTTCAAATTCCACTCTATTTGTAGTATTTAATCATAGAATATAAAAGTTAGTGAAGAGGAAGAATTCAATAAAAGAAAAATAAAAAATACGCGTTTTATTATGTTTATTTATAGGTCCATCGGTATATATTGGAATATCTATGGGAACGGTATGTTTGAAAAATGCGGCAATATTGCTAATAATAAACAATAATACTAATATGCGGTAGTCGTAACCATGAGTTACATGACGTAAACAGGATGACGTGTGGGTGTATTTATAGTTAGATCTATAACTACGTCACACACCTGTTGTAGCAACATCATTATGGGATTTGATTTTTCTGAAGCAAGAGTTGTTGGCGGTGGCGTCCCTGGGTTGGATGGATGGCTCCAGGAATAGACGCCCTCAGTTTCTTTCTGTCCCTGGAGAAAGTCATTGCCAAGATTCAACTGTTGTTACCTTCTTGTCACAGCTTCTGTGCGCTTGTTTTTGTTGTATTATTCCAAGATCTAGTTGTTGGTAGCCTTCTTGTCCCAGTATTTATTCTTGTTGTTGTAATCTAAGATCTAGTTGTTATTAGCCTCTTTACCTCGAGTTTTATGCATTTATTCCTATTGTTGCAATCCAAGATCAATATTTGTTAGAATTTTTGTCCAAATTTTCTGCATTTGTTCTTGTTGTAAGCCAAGATCTAGTTGTTGCTTGTCTTCTTGTCCCAAGTTTTCTGCATTTATTCTTGTTGTTTTGTAATCCAAGATCAATATTTGTTAGAATTTTTGTCCAAATTTTCTGCATTTGTTCTTGTTGCAAGCCAAGATCTAGTTGTTGCTTGTCTTCTTGTCCAAGGTTTCCTGCATTTATTTTTCTTCCTATGCTCTTTCTTAAACCATCTATTCTTGCATGTATTCATTTTTTGTCTAAGATTGAACACATCCAGGCTTGACCACAGTTCATTATTTAAACAACCATTCTTTCGAAAATAAAAATATCGCAAAGGTTTTTCTTAAATATAATGATTTTTTAACACACGTTTGTTAATTTGGAACTAAGACGTTACAATCAGACTTGCTCTACAAAACGGGAGATCTAAAAATCTGGGCTCTCACAAATCGGACACAATTCCCTTCAGCTAAAAATCTACGATAATGATCTCTTCATAGTTTAATCAATGGGCAATTTAATCTCTACGAGGCAAGTTAAATCTCGGCAATAGAAGGAGTGAGTTGGCCGGTATAGCGCTGGTCGCATAATTCCCTTTATTTAGAAAAACTCCCCAAGATTTTCAGTAGTTTAGCCAATAGACAATTATATTATTCAAATGGGAGGCATGTTAATTTTTCATATCTCAGGAATAGAAAGAGTGAGTTGGTCAGTATAGGGTTGGCTGCATAATTCTTCATTCTTTTCTCCACGAGAGGCGTGTTGAATCTCGGCAATAAACAATTTGATACAATTTAAGCAATTCAATTCTCTCAGGAATAGAATGAGTGAGTTGGCCGCATAATTCTTCATTAATCTCCATGAGAGGCATGTTAAATCTCAGCAATAGAAGAAGTGAGTTGGCCAGTGCAAGAGAGCTGAGTGCAAATGGTCGCTGCACCAACGTCCTACACATCCCCAGCTATCTAATCTGATAACAGATGCTGACATATGGACGCGAGGTTAGAGCCTTTCGCAATCCCGTGACTTTCGCGGGGTCATCGCTGCTGGTGACTTCTTCCTACGGCAACGGTTAACTGTCAACGTCAAATTCACCTTCCCTTTGACGCAAAATGGTAGACGTCAACTTCCCGTCGGCGAGTTTCACCGGAATGTAGACATCCACGATTCTAAAACTGAGGAAGCGAGAGGAAAAAGATTATTTAATAAGAGAGCCTGGAAGATGGTGCAAATATGGAAAGAGATTTGCATAGATAAAGAACCATGAAATATTCCTACTTTAGAATAACGATCGTTTTTCTCCCGGGAACTAGAGAAAGAAAGAATACACCTATTCAAATTAGGGCTCCTAAAAATATAGAGTGGACCAAAAGATGGGACACATTTATTTATATTATTTAAAATATAAATGTGTCCCATATTTCGGTCCACCCTATAGAATATTAAACTGACTTCTACGAACTTTGCTAGTTGCTCAAGATTACAAGTACTTGTACCTTTCTATTCTTCATGGTTTCAAAAGCCTTGAGAGTGGTACTGAGTGCATTTCTAAGAATATGTCAAGCAATGCAATAAAGAGAAGAATGATAATTATAATATCTGATTTGTAATAGTTCCATTTTATTCAAGATTCATGGTAATTAAAAAGAACCTCCCATGAAAGACCACCTAAAAACCCGGATACTCCTGGTCTCTCCTCAAGGTTCGATTATTTCGGATTAAGTCATTTTTGATTTTACAGAAGTTGTCGCGCTCGGGGAGCTAGTTCTTCATCAAATAAGTCTCTCATGAAAGTTTGGACCGTATATATCTAGCTAAGCTAATATCATCACCTATACACACAGGTATTCTAATGTAGTGTGTACCGACTTCATAATAAACTAAAATACGTTCATAGAGCTGAAATAAGATATAGAGGAAAGATTCTAACGGACCAGAATATTGGTTTATTTTACTTTAGGCTTGCCTGAAAATCATCTTCCGTGGAGTAAGAAGAAGATACAAGATGTATTAGTTTATGGGGGAGCCAAACATCTTATTGGATTTAAGCTTAAAGCAAAACCGCGTCTAAAGCGAAAACCTGTTCTAAATGACCAAACCCACGTGGTCCCAGTTACTATCCCCTTTTTACACGAACCTGATACAACTTGTGTTATCCTAACATTTTGTCCTATGAGTAGCTGCTTAAGAGAGGTTCTACTATTTTTGACCACCAGACACATAGTATAGATGGTGAAAACTTTTTCACATAATGCAGTGGAATAATTCCTCTGTTACAAGATCTATAGGGGGTGGATGTTATAAGCTTCAATAAAGGATACTATATAGACTAACCCCCCCCCCCCCCCCGATATACTTCATTATATAACCCTAAAAAAACTAAGACTGGATGCAAAGCACTAAAAGGTTGCTCAAAAAACGATGAAAAAGACGCATTGAAGGCACTAAGATTCTCTATATCAAAATGGCTAACATAAATACTTATATAGGTCGAATTATATCAATGAAACTGAATTGGAAGAGAGATGAAATTTCCACAAATCCTTACTAATATACATATAAAAGTATTTTTAATCACACCAAACCTCAATTCATTAGAATCCATTAGAAACTTGAAAAATTATAAAAGAGAATTATATATGTTCAAAGCACATATTACTAAAGTAAACACGTAAAAATAAAAATAATAAAAAAATGTTTTCAACACACACAAATCTATAGCTAATAATTTAGACTGAGCTCCTTATCGATAAAAGGGATAAGTAGACAACAAAGTTAGTCGACCGGGCGGCAGTGAAGCGAGCGGACTCACCCAGCGAGGGAGCGGCGACATCTCCCGAGTGAGAAAAGGAAGGCTGTGTTGTTTAGATTAGGTGATAATTTTGGAAAGAACGTACAACCCGTCTATTTCTACCCCCTGCTCCTCAAAGCCGCCGGGGGATGGCTAAATTTACGTCCACGTTTATAGCAGGCTGGTGGGTCAATGGTCAGGACTTACATATGGTTATGTAGTCCTCTACTTCTCAAGTGTACTGTTGAATACGTACTTTATAGACGATGACAACAGTATCCATTTATTAATCAGTTGTCAAATTTGTCTACATGACTTACTCTTGAGATATTATGTCTCACTCATTTGCATATTTCCCTCCTTTCATCTTCTTCCGGACACAACACCTTCTAAAACATCAAGTAGCAAATAGTTTCTTCTTGTAAGTGTATAATTCTTGCCATTTTTTGTATAGCTTATTTTTCTGCTTTTATTAATAATGTATTTATTTAAAAGGACACTTTTTTCTTTTAAGAAATGCCATTATTAAATCCATCAAAAGAGTGCCTTTATTGAATAATCTCTTTTTACGCAGAACACGAAAATGCTGTTCATTGAATAAGTTACAGCACCAGTTTTGCTAGATTCGAACAACCTGTATACCATGGTGTCGGACTATGACCCTCATCAGTACAGGGACGGCTACGATTTCAATAACATATTACGTGAGAGGGCTTATGAAATCGACTGATTCTGTCTGTTTTAGCTGGTGAAGTGATAGGAAAGAACCGGGCTTAGGTCAGAATACCAATTAAAAAGTGCGGGAGGATAGCATAAGTTTATCAGTAATATATTTTCCTCTTCATATATTTTCAGAATTGATACTAATTGTGACCCTATCCATCGCATAAGAAAGAAAAGAATGTTAGGATATATTGGTCTCCAATGCTTCTCCGATAGGTCTTTCTTTCCAACGCTCATCTATAAGTCAAGAAATCAAGCAATTTCAAATTTCTTAAACAGAATCTTTCTTACGTCACTTCAACTTGCTTGTTGCTTCTTATCAGTCTATGAAACACATGTAAGGCGAGAGATACAGAGGAAGTTGTTGTTCTTTTCTCCATACATCGTAGGGCCTAGTATATATATTTACATGGTAATTTATCATTATCTCTTAAGTATTAATACCTACACAAGTTCGATATACGGCTCGAAGCTACCATTTAAAGTGGCCATTAAAGATTGCTACACACTAGCGCTTATCCTAAAACCCTTAAGTCCTCTCGAGATAACAAACAGCGCGCTACTATATGGTTCCTTGAACAAGCAATGTCAAACCGCTTTCAATCTGTTTTCATTACAACGTACCACCTGGTACACCTAGATGGACTTAATCTATGGTTCTTTAAGAGTCTTATGGATATATATCATGATACCTGCTTCCATTGATCTATAAATAAGAAGCAAGAATTTTTTCTTATTCACACACACACACACACAAAAGCCTTTATTAAGACACACAGGTCTTACAGAGGATTCTCCTTGGGGTTACAAAACGGAGAAACCTATGAAAGTGGGAAATAAAAAATGGAGAAAGATTATATACATTTGGTAAATATATATAGATTATAAGAAAGAATAAAAAAATAAGAAGAATAAAAAAAATCAAAAAAAGAAAAAAAATTTTTTTGGAAATATGGATGGGAGAAGTGGGGAGAGCGAAAAGAGGAAAGAAAACAGGTAATTTTTCTTATTCTTCTTTCTTATCTCCACTCAATGATATTAAGATATCAAGCGGGGGGTCGGTGGAAGGCTGGTTAAACCGTTTGGTTTCGACCACTACGACCCGGGTTCGACCCCCGCATTGGACACTTTTTATGTTTAAAAAAAAAAAAATGCTCCAATGGCCCCCCGATTCTTGCAAAAGTCCAACCCCCACCAGCGAGTGCAAGTAACCAAACGGGGCTCTGGCACATTTGTACGTGCAAAGTCGAACTGCTTTCACATGTGTAGACATGTGGTGCGCTTACAGTAAAAAGCAGTCGCTAACTACCCACCATGATTATCATGGCCTGTACCATGTGTACTAGGGATAAGCAAAAAAAAAAAAGATATCAAGCTTGTAAAACTTGAGACTATTTGACAACCATCATGATTGGGTAAAGTAAAATGCGTCTGCCTTTGTCATTAAGACTGGGAGAACTACTCAGTGGCAGGCCGACTTAGCTCCAAAAGAAATAGCCCCCTCTGACATGAGGAACAGACGCCATGTGCAGCCGCTCCTAACATGGAATACAAACGCTGCTCATCCTGTATCCCTGGATCAGGAGCCCTTACTTTTCTAAATACACAAAATGTAAAATTGAGGAGAAAACTTCCCAGAATATTCTGAAATGTATTAGGATATACAAGATCACGTTTTATAAATAACTGAAGCAAGTACTGTCTTAAAGACTTCGATAGCCAGGATTTTGTCTGAAGAGATAAAGGAAAATAAATTTAAATATGAAGATTGTTCGATAAGTAAGGGGTTAAAATAAAGTAAACTTGTTTTTGGAAATTGATGTTTTATTTTTCAACATAGTCTCTCCATTCAGATCCACACACCTGGTCCAGCGATGTTCGGATTTTTCATCCCCTCCGAAAAGTATGATGTTTCGAGGTTCTCAAAGTATCCATTTACGTCGTCGTATTTTTCATTTGATGAAAAAAATTTCCTCCCAGCCATTTCTTTAGATTTGGGAAGAGGAAGAAGCCACACAGGACCAAATCTGGGGAATAAGGTGGATGAGGGACCAATAGGAAACCTAATTCGAACAATTTGGCAGCTGCTACATTCGACCTATGGGGAGGAACATTATCGTGGTGAAAAAGCACTTTTTTCCGAGCCAATCTCGGACCTTTGGCACGTAATTCTTCCTTTAATCGATCCAGAAGTGTTGCATAATACTCTCCTGTTATTGTTTTTTTTTTTTTCATTTTCAAATAGTCAATTAGAATTATTTCTTGGGAATCCCAAAAGACAGTGGCCATCACCTTTCCGGCTGACACAACAGTCTTTGTCTTCTTTGGAGCCCTTTCACCCGGAACTGTACACTTATTTGACTACTGTTTGGACTCTGGTGTGTAGTGGTGTATCTAGGTCTCGTCTATTGTTGTTAAACGACGCCAAAAGTCCCGAGGATTAAGAGCGATCAACGATAAACACTGCTGGGAAATGTCTGTCCGCATGTGTTTTTGGTCGATCGTAAGCAATCGCGGCACCCATCTAGTACACAGCTTCTTCATCTGTAATTTTACATGACGGATATGGTGTACCCCTTCTAACGAGATGCCGGGGTCTCAGCTATCTCCCGTATCTTCGATCTTCCATAACGATGCAATGGATATTTGATGCCATATCTGGCGTGGTTACATACATAGACCGTCCGGGACGTGGTTTATCTTGTGTTGATTTTCAGCCACATTTAAATTCATTCATCCAGTAATAAATGGTCTTAAATGATGACTGAGTCTCCATGAACTTCGTTCAGCTCGGCTTTGATTTGGGAAGCCGACCAACGTTTAAAAAAAAAAAGTTTGATAATAGCTCGAAATTCAATTTTATCCATTTTGGAATCAATCGCTACAGTGCGAGCTTTCTAGAACCCGGAACACGGGGTCACGAGGTTTGACGTCATATAAAGGAACCTCCCTTTAGCCCACCAGGGAGATAAGGCTCGCCATCTATATTCTTTTTACCTTATTTATCGGTTTGTGTGGTAACTTTAAATTAGAAGGATGTAGTGAAAATTCAAACTTTTAAAGGTCTTTTCCTCCTCTGCTCATGTCCGCTCAACGCTGAACCTTCCTATCTTTATCTCAGTAATTTTGGGTATATACGGTCAAAACATTCTTCGTTGGCAAAACGTGCTGTGGAAGGTACAGTTTATACCTATTGCCAGCTCTTTATTAAACCTAATAATATCCATGCTGCATCAGCAAATTCCTATTATTGTATTCCTACCCAACATTTCGGCAACTCTGTTTCACCTTTGTCAATGGAAATATCAATGATTCCATTGGTAAAGGTGGCGGAAAGTCGTCCAAACGTTGGGTATAAATAAAAGACTCTTGATTGATTCAGCATTTATTCTATTTCCAATCAGCAAATGATTTTCATAAATAAACAAAAAAGTCGATGATATATCAGTAGAGTCTTTCATAATAGATCATTGCCTAAAAACATGACTAAACTCGGCCTCTCCTGGACTCCTCAGAGATGGTCAGGCCAAGTCATGAGGAGCCTTTTAACCGAAACAGTCACTGTTGAAAGACCATCTCCAGGAGAGACCAAATTTAACCATGCTTTTAGACAGTTTTTCATAAGAAACTACCGTATCCTTCCTGGAAAAGTTAAACTCTTTCTTTAAAGAAGATGTTCGCTTTCATACTCGTTTATGGATTTCATCGGACGAAATGGATTATAAGTTACCTACAAGCATTATATAAAATTAAAAATATAAACAGCGCAAAGTTGGCTTGAAAAGTGTTTAATTAATTTTTGTTATTTCTTCTTTTTTTTTTTAGTTTTCTAAATATGTATTTTTACTAGCTCACTCACGATTACAATGTTATTATTTTGAGTTCGTTTTATTAGTTTTTGACATGTATTTCTACTTGCATAATTACGATGACACAAACTGCATTATTTCCTATTCTATTTTTCATATTAGATGTATGCATCTTTATTTCTTCTTAACACACCCTTTGCGTCCACTTTATAGTCTGAAGAAGTCTGATTTGCCTTGTTATCGTTATTGAGCAAGTATGTAAATTTTCGGTCTTCTAAGTGGTCTGGAAGTGTGTAAGATAGAGGTTGCCTGGCCGGCATTCATATTTCTATGAAAAATAGACACTTCGGCCAGTTAGAGTTACATTTCATAGAAATGTAAGTATGTTAAAAATTGATTATATAAAGTTTGCGGACAGACATGAAAGCAAGTTAACTACAAGCTCGTTTTTTAAAAAATGCTATAAATGGCAAGGCTGTCATCAGTTTGTGGGAACTTAAAAAACCAGTTGTTTGGATGTATAGGTGCTATAAAATGTAAATATTGCTACAAGGGGACACTGTTACCACACACGACTGTTTAGAGGTGGGTGGTGGTGGTTGTTTGGATAGCATGTGGCAGCACATGTCGTTGCGGTATTGTTTCAACTTGTGTGGTCTCTTTGAATGCCGCGCTTCTCTCTTTTTTATATACAGAGCCTTTCTTTTTATAATTCTACCATATGTGGTGTGGTCGTTTATTATGGCATGTACTTATCCCGTAATATGATATTGGATTGATTGTAACATAAGTGCATCTCACTCCTGCACTCCTACACCCCATTACTCGAGAAGCATGGAATATGTGTAATTTTTGCACAAGAGAATAGGAAACAACAACCACTTTTCATATTCTTCTTTTCAAAAATTTCAATCAAATCAGCCCCTAGAGATAGTTTGCTCTCCATTCTGTTCAGCTGATGGCTAATTTTTGTATTATTTAGTGATATGGATACTTTTGGTGATCACATCAGCCATTTTGTACTCTCCTATCTTTCTTTTATTCTTCTTCTTCTTTAGGACATCATATACCTTTTAAAACAGCATGTAGCAATCAATTGACTCTTCATTTTCAATTTTACATTTGTTTAATACATGTAAAATAGACAAAAATCGTTTTTCCCACATAACTAAGTGTCATTAGCAACATTTGATTACTTGTACTCATTTCTGGAATTGAACTTGAGTGAGAATTGGACGGGACATAGGAGAAAATCTTCCATAATGACTCAAAGCTTTGCAAATGATCAGATAGAAAACCCTAGACCACCATAGAAAACTCCCATACATTAACAATTTTTAAATCAATCTATTTGGTGTCAAATAATAGCATTCAGATTGTTCATTCGTCATTATATCCAATATTTACAAAGATTGGATCCCTAAATTAAGCATATTCATAGAGTAAAAGTTGAAAAAATATAAATAATACATATTATTCTCTGGCTTAGCTACAAATGACGTGATGGGAGAGGAATAGCTAGATTTATATATCCAAATCTACATGTTAATTTAATGAAGCAAGAGGGAGAATTCATTATGCTCAAGTACATTTTTTGTTTTACTTAGCCGAAATAGTTATTTAAAACGCCACTTAAAACTTACAGATGTGAAGAATGTGTAATTAATTACACATCACAGCATTAAACATTTTATAATAGTGTAATTAACCATTTTGTAGAGTGTGGTCCATTTTATTACCAGTTAAAACTTCCGCCGTGTGTTTGGCTAATAGACCTTTTTTTGCTCAAAATTTTAAACAAAGTTAAATGAAATTTTCAAATAAGTTTATTTCCTATAGAATCTTAAATTTGTCAACGTGGTTAAAACGAACATATTTAAGAAATAGATAGAAACAAAAGACCGTTGAATATATAGAAGAGACACACCCCTATCCACACACACCACCTGACTGTCGTAGGATCTTAATGGAGTTGAGGGTTCGCGTCCCTCAACTTCCCACTTTTTTTTTCCAATCTCTCCGTCGGTCCCAGCTGGGGTGAAGATGATCCAGACCGGATGTGGGGACATGACGTGTTTCCGGCCATAATCCCAGTGCTGTAAATGGTGTCACGTGGCCATCATCCCGCTGCCTAGACAACTGGCCTGTAATCTATTTAGTCAGACTTTGGAAGAGGTTCATTGTCCTGTGAGGGATCTATACATCTAATTATACATACACCTATACAGTCTCGTACCACCACAACTCAAACTGTGCTTACACTCATGTATCTTAAACCCTATATATCCTATAGAAGAGTGAGATATCATAAATTCAAAGATTATCTAACAGAGTAATAAATTGACGTAAATATGTAAATTTGGTGTATAATTAAATGCATACTTCCTCTAAGATATATCTCTAATTATCCCGACGCAATTCAAGATCAGTTGCAGATGATATTCCGCGCCTATTTTGTAAAAAAGAAGAAGAAAACTAGTGAATACTACCTGAATTATGCTTTCTGGAAGAATAACAAAGAATTGTTTAGTATTATCTACTACCCTGCTAGATCGGCGCACACACAACAACAATAATTACGTAACGTAACCAACACCGCTCCCTCCAACATGGACGACATAACCACCAATCGATACGTTGAACGCCCACGCGCATCCGAACCGCTTCTCTTCTATCACGCCACGATAGGGCTGGTTCTTCTCTACACTAGGTCATGTCGATCCTTGGATTCACCGGACGTTTGACGATGTGGCGGGTCATCCCCGCGCATGGGACCATGCTAATCTTCTCTGTATCTTTCCTATTGTAGTAGTTGTACTGCCGAACTGGTATCGCAGAGACCATGCTAATCTTCTCTGTATCTTTCCTATAGTAGTAGTTGTACTGCCGAACTGGTATCACAGGGACCATGCTAATCTTCTCTGTATCCTTCCTATTGTAGTAGTTATACCGCCGAACTGGTATCACAGGGACCATGCTAATCTTCTCTGTATCCTTCCTATTGTGGTAGTTGTACCGCCGAACTGGTATCACAGGGACCATGCTAATCTTCTCTGTATCCTTCCTATTGTAGTAGTTGGTTATACTGTCGAGAACAAGTATCATAGGGACCATGCTAATCTTCTCTGTTTCCTTCCTATTGTAGTAGTTGTACCACCGAACTGGTATCGCAGGGACCATGCTAATCTTCTCTGTGTCCTTCCTATTGTAGTAGTTATAAAACAAGTATCGCAGAGACCATGCTAATCTTCTCTGTATCCTTCCTATTGTAGTTGTTGTACCGCCGAACATAAGCGGATAGTACCTCAGGATTGGCTATATCCTGAAAATATATCCTATATAGAAATGGTAGTTGCCAAGACTGAATTCCAACTTATTTTTTATTTCATCATGTTATTCTCCGTTTCAACTTTATATGCTTGGATCACCTGTTTGGCGCTACATCATGACATGGAACTTTACTAGCCTCATAGGAATACATTTCTTAACCTATACCCTTCGTACTCTAGTCTGAAGGGGCAAACCCAGTGGGACATCTGTGCGATCCAGGAACATTCTGGCGTAATCAAATAAACATCGTTATAAGCCATTTAAATAACAACTTATCTACAGACGTTATAGCCCATCTGTTACTATAGAGATATCTTTCCTTCAGCTCACCCAATCTCTCTTCTTCTTTAAGACATAAAGAAGTTTCACAACCAAAGAGTAATAGTTGAAAAGTAGTGTGCGAACATACAGCATTATTGTATCTATCTATCCCTGATAATTAGAAAAGAAGTTCTCTATATCTATCTATGGAGAGTGAAGGGAAGAATATCAACTAATCTACGAAATGGAAACGATTACCAAAGGCAGCTTAGAACTCACAGACCCCTATCGATTTGATCAAGCCAAAAAAACCAAACACAAAAAGTCCTCAAAAAAGTGCGTTCATCAAAGGACGCGGCGCTACCGGACAGTCTCTTGGGAGATTTATGAAGATGGGACCCTTGAGTTCCATAACTGCCGCGATCATGGCAGGGAAGGAGTGAGATAAGATTCCCTCCCTCCCACATGGTGCCGCCGTTCCTTTCATCTCGCCGCTTCCTCCACACAGTCCCCTTCCTCTCAAACACATCTCTACAGCATAGGTGCAGATAACCGGACGGCCGAGTTGTACTGTTGCCTTTCTTTTGTAACACACAGTTGTATATCAAGGCATTTATCATCGAGGCCCATCCTTTCTATTGGAATAGCATCGTAAGAGACACGCTAGCCTTTGTATTGTAGCAGTTGGATGCCTCTAGACAGGTGTATCGTAGGTCCTGTTCCACACTTATATTGTATATTTTATCTTCTACAGCTCGAGGAGCATGAACTCATGGAATTCCTGTAATCTTTACACAAGGGGATAAGAAACAACAACAACATATCTTCTAGTAGCATTGTATTGAGAGACTATGCTAATCTCAGTACCATTTAAATTTATCACAAGTAGTACTGGTGTCGAACAAGATTGTTAAAAAATAACAACACTTAAACCTTTAAACACGTCAAACGAAAGATATATAGTCAAACATCCCCAAGAACCATATAACATTTATATAATTTCACCCACATACCCAATTTTAAGCCATAAATACTCCCAGGTTCCAATAAGTTACGAAGGAAGCCGGTAGGATGAAGTTAAAGTGAGGCAGTGAAGTGGTGGAATATTTATTTATCCCAGCGATATCGGCGTTAACATCGCCGTCATGAGCATCCATCATAACAGCTGGCCACAAAATTGGGAGGCAATAAGACCATCAGAGTGACTTTTTATTCATTGTTGGGTCTTCTATGGAGGGGTGATTGTTAAAAAACCGGCGCGTGACCCTAAGGGGGCGATGTAAACAGCTCAGAGGCTGTTTACAGGATGGAGGGGGATTTACTCTTTGCCCGTTACACTGGCCTCCCTACCGGCTGTCGATCGGAAGTAGGCCTGACATCGCCTCCTTTAGATTGAATTATAGCTGATCCCCTCTACCGGGGGGATATGATTGTCAATATATGACATTTCATAACATCTTTAGGAGAGAAACCCCCTCAGCTATACACTATTGTACCTATGTCTTTATATTCCTTATTAGCGTTGTGAAAAGTATTTGCTGATTGGGAGAGTTTGGTTTAAAAATAATAGGGCTACACCAACAGAGTTTGACAATTAAACAACTTTATTGACATCTCGTCAATCTTTACACTCAAAGGGAGTTATAAGGTAATAATAATGGTAGGAATGAATATATACAATCGACGTAGCCCTCTCCTAGGGCACGTCCGGATCAGGAGCTTAAAGCCGCCTTGAATCTAGACAGATCCCTGCCATTTGGGGAGTTCATGTTTGGAACATGTTTGATGATAATATCGAAGAATTTGTCGAGAAGAATCTTGTCTTCAGGCGTGAGTAGCCCGAGGAGGTGTTCCGTTTCTTCTTTGTAACACCAACAGAGTTCTTGAGTATTTCCCGAGGTCTCCACGTTACAATGTCACCTACCTCAGTGGAATGAGTTCTTGCATGGAGACAGTGACAAGGCTTTGGGAAATAACTCAAGAAAGGTTGAAAGATCTTACTACATTTCAAGGTTGACTGATAAAATAATATATTTTCTAATAATATTTTTAAAAATTTATTCATATATTTATTTGAAAAGGCGTAACTCAGAAAAAAATAAAAGTTCAAAATTCGGGCATCGTTATAACACCCTTAAGATCAATTCATAGATATATCATTTGTGGAGATCATCAAGTTAGTGGTTCTCAATCGACGGAAATATTATACAGCCACTCTTCCATATCTCCTGTTTAACACAATTTTGCTATGTCCTGTAACCTCCTAAAATAATCTTATACAAGACCAGAGTGTCTTAATAAAGGTTTTTGTATCAAACACTTATTTCATTCCTGATGTGTCAATGACACCCTGTCACCCCATCATTCCCCTGAGAAAGGTGAAACGTTGGCATGGAAATAAAAGAAGAATGAATGATGTATCTTTCCAGACAGCATATGACGTTCACAACATTATTAATAAAAATATATATTTGATATTGTAGCGGATGTATGTAAGTTTTTCTTTTATAGCTATTTTTAATGTAAAGGAAATAAATAATCAAGAATGTATGTCTCGTTAGTTTTTATTTTTTAACCAACGTCTCATTTTTACAAAGTCGTCATGTAAACAATGCTAAGTGATGATGATTATTGGAATAAAGTTCTATGAAAAATTAAATATGAGAATAATAATTTTGAGATATTTACAGCACGTATCAATATGTTTACACGCTAATGCCTCAATTTTATAAGGAGTAGTTAGATTTTTAGAAATAAAATTAAAATTAACTTTTATATATTAGTATAGCTCTCTCTTTTTGATACCTAGTAAAGTTTTTTGTTGTTGTGTTTCTTTAAAAAAATCGCTCCACGAATTCATTATTACTCTTCACAATTCATCCTTTCATACTTCATCCTTAAGGTTAAAAATAATCGTTATATTTCTCCTTAAAATAAATTTAGATTTTTCGTTCAAAAGAAACATATGCGGGATAATTTTCAAATTTTGTTCTACGATTTTTTTTTATTTTACAAATTTTACCAGCCAAAAAAAAAAAAAGTTTAAAAAATGCAGATCAAAGTAGCTGGACCCTCTGTCCAATATCTGGGGAAATAAATATAAAGGTAAAAATTACGAAGCGATATTGTAAGGATAATTAACCCCTGCAGCAATGGGAGGAATCATTAACAAGTTATTGATAAACAATAGTTGTTCTACCGCTTCACCAGATAAGCTGAAGATATCGTTAGTAAAATGATAAAGATGATGACTAGAAGACACGCTGTGTTTGTCATGTCTCTTCCTCAAGACCGTGTATAACTGATTATCTATTTGAAAAAATAGTACAAATGTGATATTGTACTGGGATAAGGTGCATAAATTAAGAAAAAGGCATCTCCTTTTCGTGCAACTGAAAGTTGCTAATGACTTGCGCCATCTATCAGAATAAATATCAACTATTCTCGTTGATTTTTAATTATTCCAGAATTGGCCAAATATACTTAGTTTACTTAGTTTATTTACCAGTTGCAAACAAGACACGCTATATCCGATCTGTATAATTGTGCGGGAAACTATTTACAATAATTCATAGTGTAGTAGAATGTGTAACAGAATTATCAAAAAGAAAATAAACAATTAAGAAAAAAGAGCATTGAATAAACATATACATTAAACAAATAAGCAACAACATAAGCAGATAGAAGAAATCGCAAGGTAGTTATTTACAGTATGTTAAGCAATGATGGAAGTTGATTTAATGAATTACTTAGTGCTCTACTGCGTTTATGTTTTTATTTCTTAGACTCCGGAACGAAATGTCTTAATGAAAGTATTTTAAGAAATAGATTGACATTGTCTTCACATTGACATCAGAAAGAATGGTGCGCTATAATAAATATGAGAAATAATATATTTAGTATATGAATAATAGATTGTCACGAAATGTATGCTTATTGTAACTTTGCATATATAGAGACTAAATTTAAAGCAATTGTTTTTGGTTAATATGTAAATACATTTTATAATGTTATATAAAAAAAAATGTATGTAAATTTGGTACGATACTTTTTTTTTTCTGGGTTGTTAAGAAGAAAATATCTCTCACATTCTGTCTCCCAGTTTTTGGATTCATATAATAAATTTTTAATATTCGAATATTTTTAAAAATTATAATTCTAATAAGAAAGAGAGATTTCACTGTGTTCTCTGCCTCTCTATTTTCTATACATAATCCTTATTTAATCTTATTTTATATTTATTCAATTTTAATCTTATATATATCCCTATATGAACGAGATGTAATAAAAGTGGTTTCAACCTCTCCCTCTCTCTGGTCGCTACCGATGACGACTTGTATATATATTTATATTTAGTATATTTATCAATAATTTTATACAGTTAAACCTGTCTATAGCGCCCCCTCTAAATAGCGCCTTCCTCTATATAGCGCCCTATTTTAAATACGTAGTACGATGCGATTTACATTAAAAGTGACCTGTCTATAGCACCCTATTTTGGTGAATCCCAAGAGGGGACGCTATAGACAGGTCACTTTTAATGTAAATCGCATCGTACTACGTATTTAAAATAGGGCGCTAAAAATGTTATAACACCTTGATAAAGGTTGGCGTTCAGCCAGCTGAAATATTGGTAAAATAAATATATTTTTTTAAATTTTTTTGATCCAATATATGCCTTTTTAATTAAAGATTTATCTATGGATTGCTCTATTTTCAAAATTTATTCATATATTTATCATTATATATAATCATTTATTATTTTATCTGTATTTAACCTTATATAATCTTATATGGACATTGTAATATATCAGTTTCAATCACAACTCACAACAATATATGCCTCTTTAATATTACCCTCTCTCTCTCTATTATTTATTGTATTTATCAAATAAATAGTCTAAAGTAAACATGCAAGAGAGTGATACACGATTATTATATATACGAGGATTAGATACACGCATACAATCCTCAAAAAAAGAATAATAGGAATAATATAAGCAGAGATTGGGGAAAGGTTGTGAGAAAATTAAGATAAAAGGAAACCATGGAGCGCGGCTGTTGGAGGGATGCTTGTATCTGGAAGACACAAAAGAAATTCTTAACCCTTCTCTATAGACCATAGAATAGGTGAATGTGCTAATAATCCGTTAACAGATAGTTTATATCGGATAAAAAAAAAAGAAATAATGATGGCTCGCGTGGGCACGTGGAAAATTAGGGACGACAAACTTCAGGATGAGGCAGCAATTTATTTAAGGCAAGAACAAACTATAAAGGATAAACAAAAGATAAGGAATGAGGGAAGTTTACAGAGTAGTAAAATATAAACATATAAAATGATACTCTGTTAATAAAATAATAAATACTTCGCTATACAATATTATTCCGTTTGAACAGACTGATCTCAATGTTGAGGCACTCTAAAGAATGGTCTGTTTTAACTGTCCCCGAAAACTGAAGGAAGACATCCACAAACTACACCAGAATGCCCCTACAGAAACATAGTGTCTAAAACAGAAAGCTATACTTAGAATCTATTTTATACTACCTAAATTTAATAGCGTACATTTGCAAATAATGACCGTTTTAATAAGAGTAGATTATTTTTCCTTAGCCATGCAAAGATGATATGTCATGACAAGTCTCACGCTTTAAGACTTATGTATATCTATCTTTCTTTACTAGTTTTTTTTTAATAACCCCGAGTAGAAGAGTTTTCTTCATACTGGAAAGCTTGTCATTTTGACTTTTATAATGTAATAAAAAACTTTGTTGCGGAGTATAATGAAATATTCACTATAGAATGTCTACAATTTACCAAGATTGTAAAAAAAACTCTACTGGATAGCTTTCAATAGATAATCCTTCATGTGTTTTCTTAAGTTACTTTCTTTTCATAGTAGATTGGTGGAAGATTGGTACAAACTGCCAATATGCAAACTTGTATAAACCGTCGATTTTCGATAGCCACGACCCAGGATCGAATCCTGCAATAATGCTTTTTTTTTCAATGATACCTGATTCTTTCAAAAGTCCAACTCCATCAGTGAGCACAAGTAACCGATGAAGCTCTCTGGTACAATGTAAGTTCAAAGGTAGATTTACTTTCTACATGTCTAGATACGTGGTGCACTTACAGTGAACCACCATGATTATTGTAGCAGCTGGGAAAAATGTCGTAGATATTATAATATAATTATATTTTAATTTTTCTTTAATTAAATAAAAAACTAAATTACTCTATGTAAATAAAAATGAGTAAATGTTTTGAATAATAAGATATATGTCTAGATTTCTATAGTTTTGTTTGGCTAAAAAAATAACACGATAATATGCATATATATAAATTAATAAATAAACATATTTTTCTAACCAACGGTGAATGAATTTATGAATACCACTTATCATGGCCATTAATACCGCCTGTGTTTGGGATAAGTAACAAAATTTTCACTTCTGTTCACATCTCTTGCTAGAGTGCCCTGTCTTTCAAGATTACAGAGTCAACAACGATTTAATAGCTTTAGGCCCTAGCGATTTAATTTCAAGTAAGGACACATATATAAAATTTAATTTCCTTTGTAAATATATTTTGGATGTCATTAAGAAAAATGGTCTTTGATGTAACGATCTCAAGGAAATATGGGACATATTATATGGTTGTAAACAATATATAGGTGTATGCGTATATATGTGTGTATATATGTATATATTTTAAATTTAATGATGTAACTGTAAATAAAATTCAAAGAATATCTCTATATATGTAAATAATATTTATGAATATTTCTAAGTTACTTTCTGTGTATCTTTCCATGTTGAATATTTTCTTTGTTATATTTGTATGTACATTTAGCGCAAGTGTCCCTAGGGGGACATAGCGTTTTGAATTGAAATAAATAAATAAATAGAGAGAAGAAACAGATGTCTTCAGAAAGAAATAGAATTAACGAATATATAATTGAATAAATAACTTTTCAAAAATATAAATTATTCGTCCCAATATTGTATAAATAAGAATTGAATTAAAAGATAGGTAATGAACTGATTTTTTAAATTTATACAATTATATAGATGGAAGTCCGCCCTAGAATGACGAGGGCCATTAGCCCGAAACCATGGTCTCTAGGTGGACGCTTCTCAGTTTATCAAAGCTGGTGTTGTGGCTTTGTCAACGACCCGAGGCCGCTAGTTGCGGCGACGGCGAGGCGACCCTTGTCTCTTTAGAACAATTATATATATATTATTGTTATATATGTAAATAAATATATATATATGAACTTGAAGATTAATTCATGCATAAGAATATGTCTTAATAAAAGTTTTGGGTGAGTATATTTTACGTTTTTAATTGTAAAAAGTTAATATTTCTCTCGTCCCCCCTAAAAATATAATAATTTCTAACTTAAAAATTATTCTTTGAAAATAAATTAGTTTTTTTTTTTCACTTATTACAAAACCCTTAAACAATTCTTCTATATAAACGAAGAAAGAGTAAGCGTACTCATTTAGTATTTTAATTCTTTGTCTCGCCTACAGAAATCAACCCACAACTACATTTTTAAAAAACTTCGTTTATAAAAAAATCTCGTTTTTTTCAAAAAAAAGATTGAATTAATTCATTATTCTATCTTAAATAGTCGCTTTCATATCTCCACATTTAGACAAATTACAAAAGTTTTACAAACGCATTAACAAACATCCTTAGAATAAATTAATACATTTGATGGGATTTAATCTAGAAATAAAGGAGAGAAAATTTACGGGGTTTTAATTAAAAGATATTTTTATAATTTCACATTTTCTTTGTGGTTTTAAAAAATGATGAATTAATTCAATGGCGTATATAGACAGAATGCACGTAAAATTTAATGAGTAGTAGATATACCTAGATAGATTTGATCCCTGACTTTCAAAACTGACTTGTATATGCAAATAAGTTATGGATGACATTTTCCAACAGCATCTCAGTCCGTTACCACATAGAATAATCCGGGCAATTTTCTAACCGATGATAATAACCTAATGAGCTGGCTAATTATCATCATCATCACCACCACAAATTTCCATATCTCCATAACCTATTACATTTTGATTGGAAGATAAATAAAATAATAGTCAGCAAGTATGTATATATAGTCAGAATAAAAACATAAACAGAATTTGGTAAATTTCTTTGTGAGATTTTATACATTTTTATGTGTGCTCTTTTAGAATATATAAATCACACTCTTCAAAAATAAATTCCTTTTTTTTAGCGACAGTAAGCCAACAATCTGCATATATATATTTAATTAAACAAAGTATGCAAATATTTATGGAAATTTTCAGTCTGAGATCGTAGGTTTTCTATATACATTGTCATTTCGGGGATCAAATCGCTGATCACCTGTCCTGTTTATCACCAAGCAACCACTCTTCTTAGCATAAGGACGTTTACCCTAGAAGACTTTCTCCAAGTACAAATCAGCATGTCGTCACCTGATCATTTGGATGTCAAACGTCACCATTAGTCATTGTAGAATCTGTGAAGTCTGTTAATTGTAAAGAACACTTTGTCTTTTCTACTTTTAATTCTTAAAAGTGTTTTTTTTTTTCCTTAACTGGTTGTACCATGTGATAATCAGCTGATGTTTAAGAATAATTGAAAATGGAAATAAATAGAATGTCTTGTTGTCATATTTCATCGAATGGTTTGTGTAGACGACACAGGTTGTTGAGGTACGTGACCTAACTCTTGAGCTGAGGATGTTTGCAGCACGGGATCTCTAACCTCTCTCTTTCGACAAGGTCGTTATCCTCTTACAACCATCTATTACATATTTGCATAACCTGATTTGAATTATTATGATTACGGTAGTCCACGGCCATCCATATCAAAATGAGTAACAGCCATCCATTTTTGAAACGCGTAGTTTTCATCTTTCCTTAACTCTCTTACTGAACAGCAGTGCTACAACACGATTATAATGTTAATTCCCATTTAATTCGTTATTAGGACTTTTTACAAAATACCTTGTAGCTTTCGTTTAATTTTCACAATCAATTTGCATAAATATATATAATTTGCATATATATATATATTTAAAGTGTTCACCATATTTTATATTCTACTGTGCTATACGCCATCCAACAAACATAAAATCGGTAGAAAAAGTCTTTCATTTAAATCTTACACGTATGCTGATGAGAAGCTATTACGAAAAACAACATATTTATGCGGACTCTATAATCCACGTATTAAATGACATTTAAAAAATCGATATAGGAAACTTTTTTAAACGGTGTCGGCCAACCTGTAAATGTCAACTACCACTCCAGTAACCTTCGCCGTCGTTCAATACCGGAGCCCACGCAGTATCAAATCCTCCTTTAACCATTTTTCAATTCGCAATCATTTTTTTGCTCTTCAAGCCGATAATTAGGTCTTTTGATGGCCGCGGGCGGCGGGATGGAATGTTTACCTTGGAGACCGCCGTGTCAATGAGACCTCTCTCCAAACATATTCCCAAATACCTATTTGCATCCCTCCATTATACCAAGCCGACGCTGCTTTTCCCAGAATTTGATGGAAGAAGGAGCACACACACACACACTTTGATTTTAAAATAATCTTTTAAAAAGTAACCTCTCTGCGCATCACTTTTAAACAACGTTTGTGGGAACATTTCTATAAAAGAAGACGAAATAATCGATGTTATCAAACTATTACGGTTTTGATAATCCATAAATACCATCTTTGCATAGTTGCTCTTCGTCTTTGACCACCGCCACCAAACTATATCAAATTCAGCTATTTTATTTGGAGAGAGTGTTTTTAAAGGTTTTATGAACGCGATGTATATTGAAGAAACGACTTTTTGCAGCGTATGTTTATTAAAATTATATACTTATTGGGAAAACTTTCGGGTATTTACCTCTTTCTCAACCTGTGGCTAAAATAAAATGATATTGGAAACATAAAACAAAGAGAATATACACGCACACACACACACAAAAACCTTTATTAAGACACACAGGTCTTATAGAGGATTCTCCTTGGGGTTACAAGACGGAGAAACCTATGAAAGTAGGAAATATACAAAGGGATAAAAATGGAGAAAGATTATATACACATGATAAATATATACAGATTATTATTTGAATGATCCTATGGAAAATAAGAATATGGATTTGGAAGAAAAAAAATTTTGGAAATATGGATGGAAGAAACAAATAGAATATACGTTTTAATTAAGTTAATAATCACACGCACAAAAGTAATTATTAAGACATAATCCTTATATGCATGGATACATTTTCGAAGTCTGCAAAGAGAGAGAGAGAGATTGGTATCTTATCATTCGAGCCTAGTATGCATTTAGTCGCCAGCTCTAATCACCGTACATGTATTCAGTATCCGCGAAAATCTATTTAAATTTGAAAGGTTTTTTTTTTTTTTTTTTGCACTGTCACGAAAATAAAAAGTTTAGAAACTAACGAACAAAGCGTGAGCATAAAGCTGAAGAGCATATATAAACACACAGAGACAAAACCTAAAACACAAAAAATGGCAAGTATATATGAACACAACGTCAAAACGCCCATATAAACACAAAACTCGTAAACACACAACTTACACATAACTGACTATATACACACATGCAAAAAACCATATGGAATAAATTGATGAGGAAGAGAAGGTAACCCTTTCAGTATTGGGTGGACTGAAGATGATCCATCAAGACGGTATCGAGGTGACATCTCAAGAATTAATTACCCGTTATAGAGAGGGGGTGGTGTAACCTCAGTCAGTACCGGATGGCAGACTCTCCTCCCCATCTGGCCGATGTAGGTCGTCGTCGCGTGGCTGCTTCAGGGAACCTTCCTCCTTAATGAACAGTCTTTGTCTCCGCTACCTCGAGTTTCACCAACACTCACTACACCTCTCAACTCTTTTTGAAATCTCTACCAATAAATGGCTTCAGTAAAACCTAGCGAGCTTTCAGGAAAGAATCACGAAAAAACATTGAAATACGATAAATCAAGATGAAACAGATAAATCAAGATTGAAGATAAAACTCTTAAGTAAAAATTGAAATGTAGTTGGTAACTAATCATTGAAAATCCGAATACCTTGTCATGTTTATCGTTCTGTATCTAAATACTGCTAACTCTACACCGTGGTTCAGCTCGATCGTTTTTAAAAACACAGCATTCATTACCCAGAAATTTCTGTGTGGTGAAAGCTTATAATATATACACAAAGATAACGAAATACATATCTACATCTAAGTCATGTTTTCTACCAGGCAACTATATACACTCCTAGCTATAGCATCATCTTTATGAGGTATACATACTCAAACTGTATTTTTATTTGATTCCTTTCACTCTCTGCGCCTATATGTAAAAAGGTAAGCCAGGATTGCTAATATCATATCTTATAACTACAGCCTCAAACAACAGCATAGCGTTTACTGAGACCCATCGCCATACACAGAAGATACTCCTGATCAAAGGAAACAGCTATTTATATGTGAGATCTGTTGCAATATCGTAGCTTTCCGTAGTTCCTTTGCGTTTGAAGATTTGTAGAAAGTATATGGTTGAGATAATCTGACCTACACTATAGCTGGTTGATGAGACGTTAAACACGATGGTCCTCTAACCTGATCGTTTAGAATTTAGTAAAATGTGTCTTCAAGGAAAGCTGACTTCATTTCTTAAATCCAATCAAACCTTTAGACACTTCTACCGTCCTTCACTTCGAGGGAGGGTCTCCCACATAACGTTTTACACGGACATTTATTATTCAACTCCGACCTAACCAATGTGACATCTGGTAGATGACGGGTTAATTCAATTGTCATCTTACCGACAGTTCTAATCGAGTCGCACACCGAGGAAGATGCTAATCCCATTATACCTCCTGCACAAAGTTGGTAAACCACTTTAGAGAAAGAACGTGTATATTCAGTGAGAAAGATCGACCTTTGCTTTCCCATTTTGTGGGATGATTTCTTCTAACTCATTACCCGGCGTTTCTTCCTCGCTATCCGGTGGGGTAATTGCTTTGGAAATAACAATTTACTCGGCGGTGGAGGAGGGAGGACATCCCCTCTAAACATCGATTCTACTGTTCTCCTTCTTACTCATTTGACAACATCTCTATTGACGCTCTCTTCGCAGATTCAACCAGATCGAAAACACATTATACCTAAAGCAGACATATACACGTGGGTTGTAAGTGAATACGCGGTTTCATTTCTTAATATGTATGAAAGAAGGTATCCCTCCTTTGATATGTTTATATGCAATGTATGTATGTAAGTATGTAATGTATTAAATTAATGTATTGTAATTTATATATGTATTTAATGCATGTAATGTATGTTGTATATGTAAGTAATGTATGTATGTTATCTATGTAATGTACTATTTATTGATACATCAATACCATCCTCCCGTAACTTTATATTGTATTTCTCTGAATATTTTATTACAAATTTACTAAATTTTAGCGCGAATGTTTTATATATATATATAAAGGTCGTCTTTCCAGGCAAAATAGCCGCTGAAATTAGGCGCAATCTATTGACCGTCTCCACAAACTAACAACTCAGATAGATGACAAAGTCACAACACCAGATTTGGCAAACTGAGAAGCATCCACCTAGAGACCATGGTTTCGGGCTAATGGCCCTCGTCAGTCTAGGGCGGACTCTATTACGAGATTCACAAGGGATCTAATGGAATCTTGACAATCTGTCAAAGATGTGCTAAGCTGGTAGAGCGGCTAGGTCAAATCTATGGCCACAATAATATATAGATCAATTTCCTCCCGGAAAATTCCCCATCTATATTTATATGTAAACAAATTATACAGCCCTTGCTGCGATGATAAATATAATAGAAGAGCATGGCTAATCAATCAGTAGTGAACCCTCCCAGCGGTTTCGCCAGATTATGCCGGCGGCTTTGTTAAACATAAATTGTTTTGCATCCCGATGAGACAGGGTGACTAATATTAGTTGAATTTACCGATAATTATCCGTGTTTAGCTCCATCTGTTAAACTAGGATGAAAAAGGGGTCAATAAATTGACTGCTTTGTTGAGTGGGGTCGAGCAATGTGCATGTCCCAACATCAAATGTTGACAGTAATTACGTCAGGGATAATTGGACGAACGCAGCCGTTTTAAATCTGAGGATATAAACACTTGTTTGTGGCATCCATCTTTGTCGTGGTAATCTTGGCTGTATCCTTCTCACAGATGTAACATGAATTCTCTCACAATGAGTACAATACACTAGAACCTTGACCTAGAACAGGTGTAGAACAGTTCGAGGACTTATTAAAGTTTTACCTTAACAAAGCTAAAAATAAAGGATGTGAAAGACTATATGGCCATTTATTTCTCCAGTCATTCTAGATATGTTTGTAGAATAGGTCAATATTCTAGTATTATAATAATAAACTTATTGTGAGAGAATTTCTGTAGTTTTTAAACGCTTTTTACAATTTTAGAATATGCATCCTAAAATATATCGCATGGCAATCATTATATATGGTAAACACTATTTTATTTCTGTGAACTACTGGTGGCAAGTTCGGTTCAGATAGGTTAAATTAGGTTAGTTTAGGTTGAGATTCAGAAATGGAATTATTTTTGTTTATTGCGAGTAGGACTAGATAGTACAGTCGCCGGTGGTTCGGTGAAATGTGTATCTTACCCTGTGTTGTGAAGTTGTGCTGAGGTCATGTTGGTTTGATCCAGGTTCTGACCGAGCCTTCATCCCTCCACACAGCATCCTGACTCTTTATTGGTGAGTACGACCTTTCTCTCTCTCTGAATGTATATGTACCCCATCTCTTCACTTAATACTAAAGTCGGAGTATTCTTGAATATTTAAAATGATTAGTTCAGGATATAGTGATCAATTAGAAATGTTAACAATGAAGGGGGATAGATTAGGTTAAAAAACAAACATTAATTTTTATTCGCGCCGGGGATCTTCATGCGGGGGATACTATAACGGTGGCAGAGAGAGCTACCGTGTACCGTATACCGCGTATATATTCATTGTGTACAGACTTTATTAATTTTAATATTCTCTCATTGTTATATTTTTATCATCATTAACTAACTGTGTGAATTTGTGCATCTTAACCGAGTATCAATAAAATTATGTTAATTATATCTTTCTTCTGGTGGGGGTAATTAATATTAATTTTTACAAAAATACTTGCGATGAGTGATTTACTTAATGAAACCTAAATTTAATTATTATTATTTTCGTACGTCAAGAAAGAGTACAAAGCGGTTATGTATTAAGCGGGGGTAACTTTTAACAAATGTTTTGCTCTTTGAGAGGAGAAAGGGGAAGCTAAAAGAAAAAAGGAAAGTGTCTACATGGGGACCTAGACTGACCAACTTCGTGAGATACCACCACGCCCAGCAATATCGACGTCGTATACATCTACCTGATATACGTAGTGTCTCTACCGGGGGTCTACAGTGTTGCAAGCCACCGCCCAACCAGCAGTTGCAACAAAGGATGCAACACTCACTGTTCGTGCTCCGTTAATTCCTCTAGCGTGCAGCCTTCCTGTGATTGAACAGACGGGAGGGAGTCCCTTCCGCCTCTTCATTTTTACCAATCGCCACGACCAAATATATTTATGTGTTGACTTTGATGTCTTCTAGCATTAATTCAACAACAACAGCTTTATTAGCACATTTCCGTCCTGTAAGGACTCGCCATACATCATTTTCATGGAGAAAAGGAAAAAAAGAAAAAGAAACAAAGGAGAGAAAGGAAAATGAAAAGGAAATCAAAGTATTCAACATAACTACAAATTAATTATGGAAGGAAATTGTTATGTAATTTTAGTTCTTAGAGATTACCTTGTTCTCTAACGCTTTATGAAAGTTAAACAATTCTATCGCTGTTAATTCAACATTTTTATACCTTAGAGTTTCTTTACTCTTATTCAAACCTGTTAGATATCAATTCAACATATTCTATTAATGATCCATCTATGCGTTTGATCTTAAACCATTTTTATCGGTATTTATATTAAATTAATTTCTTACTATCAGCATAGTAGCATTAATAAAATACCTAAATGTTTATTTATAATAGCGATTTGTTCCTCATAATATCCCTGAAATCCCCCGGTCACTTCTACTTGCTCACATGCTACGTTTGAAAGTATACAACATGACGCATTCTCATTGATAGGCGTTACCTGGAGATTTCTTACATAATTCTTGTCTACTTCTTACATATATTTCTTGGTTATTTATTCTAAACTTATATATTTGTTTCTCAGCTTTATTGTTTTCTGGACTTTTGACAAAGTACAATTTAGTCTACTTATTGCATATGTGTTTCACATATTTGATAAATACAGTCAAACCTTCTGAAGGTGACTTCTCTAAAACGATTTCTATTTATAAAAATCAAAGCTGGTTTTCTTTAAAGACGATATTCTGAAGACAGATATTCCCCCGTTTCTACAACGCTATCACTTTTTCGATCTTAAAATAATGTCAGATTCTTAAGTACCATCGAAGAGAGAGGGTGCACTAGTGATGTACCAGTTTGAGGTGGGTACGCCCCACTTAAGCTTTGTATACGGACCTTTCCAGGAAGATCAACGACCGTTCTCCTTAATTAATAAATAAAAAAACAAGGGAGGAGCATCGTTGATAAGAAGTTATAAAAAAAAAGGGGTTGGGGGGGGGGGTGTCCCCGGGGGCCGATATATTTATGTGGTGAAAGTACGGCCAGCACCAATCTGAGGTAATTGGGTGCTTTCTTCCTCCCTGCTGGGCCACGTGTGTGTGGTTGGAACACATGTGCTGCTGTCGTTACCTAGCATCCAGGTGTATAATCCATGATAATCATCGGAGATTGTACCACTTTACTAGTTTCATGGTGGTCAGTCAAAGCCGCAGGAGCAATTTCCTGAAACTCCTGTTTTGTCTGATCTCGTCCGGGTAGTTGGCGCTCCAGGAGAACCCCCCCGCGTTAATCTTATCAATTTTAATTTGCATAATCTCTCTTAATTGCATATGTAATTCTCATTTTTAATGTAGATATGTAAAATTGGGTATATATTTTATAATCTTTTATCATATCTATATGGTTATATTCCTAGTTCTATATCTTCGTTTTTTTGTCGTATGTATTTTGAACTGAAATCTTATATAAATAAATAAATTGAAGATTTCTGGAGAGAGAGCTATTGTCATAGACACTGTTGATTACAGACTGCTAGGGCTGTGTAATTACATTGGGGGAGTAAACAAATAATGGTTTACTTCAACGGTACTCTGATTCTTGGACACATCACCAGTAAGTGCAAGTAACCAAACTGGGGTATCCTTCGTCATTTTATTTTATTTTTCGAAGGAAACGGAGGTAATTTTGTTCACACTTGGTTATCTCGTGTGTCTTTAATAATGTTACTGTGTATCAAATATATTTCAGAGTTATTGTCTGAATCCCGATATACATGCTAAAAGGCACAACTTTCTTAAGTTTTGTCCATGAGTGGATATAGCTAGGTAATGTGCATAACCGTAAAAGGCGTCGTAAGCTGCGCACTATGATTATCATGGCTTGTACCATTATATGTACTTGTGGATGTGTAACAACAAAAGCATGATCATCATGGGGGATAGTTAGTGATTGCTTTTCACAAACAACAAAAATCTTTATCAAGACCTTTTGGTCTTCTACAGATTCTCCGAGTAGAAGGTCTATACAGATAGTAATAGCAGTAGTAACAATAATCAGTAATGTTATTTACTATGTATCAAATAAGGGGGAAGAAGAAAGAAAAGGCTTGGCATAAACCTATATGCAATCACAATCATTTTTTGACGTGACAACGTCTTAAATTAGGTTGCGGCTGGGAGTCACTTATGAAAAAGTGTAACGCCCGGTAACGTTACGATGAGTCACCGAACGAGAGTGCTGCGCGCGCAGCGCTAGAGAATTAGGCGCATTGAATCGGCGCATGCTTGTCTCTGTCTTTGTCTTTCTCGAACGTTCTTGGCGTTGGAAAAACAAGAAAGCGTCATAATACAAGTTCACACGTGTGGTTAAAGTATCGTCAGCTGTGTCTGTAGTGAAAATGTGGAGTGCTTAGATTCGTCATTTACAACAACTACAACAATAAAGGTAAATAATTGTACACTGATATTTCATTATCGTAAACTATGATTGATTGATTAATTGTTAGATTGACACAAAAGTTGAGAAACTGAGTTTATAGGTTATGTCATACTATTGATAAATGTTGATAGTGTTAAGTAAATTATTAGTTTAAAATTAATTAATTAATTATTATTTTACAAATTTTAAATAGTTTCAAATTTATTTAGCAAAAATTTGAACCTTCGATCCGAATAAATGTTTTGATTTTCGAATTGATTATTTAAAATTACAAATATTAAGAAAAAGTGGCAGATATAAGAAAACTTTATTTAAACTGTGTTGAGCAAGAATTTTAACATCTAATATAAGTAAATGTTTTAATTTTCAACTTCATCATTTACAATTACAAATTTTATTTAATTTCAAATTTATTTAGCAAAAATTTGAACCTTCGATCTGAATAAGTGTTTTGATTTTCAAATTGATTCTTTAAAATTAAAAATTCATCCATTCAATTTCAAATGTTCAACAGGAATCACCACTCTCAAAACAATGGAACAACTATCGACTTGACTTTCGCAAGACACATTACAGCAGAAACACTTCCTTTCATTTCATATTTCTCCTATCATCGTCCTATCCTCAACAAAATCACTCAAATAGGAATTAGTTAAGTTTAAGTTTACATGTACAATGTTTTAGTAAACAAAATATATTTCTATAGTTAAAATTTGTGCAATTCTTATTTTCATTCAATTCCTTGTTCCTATTGTGCAATTTAATTATATTCATATCAATAAATATTCTACCGTTGTCACGTAAAATCTTCGCCCGTAAAACCGACTTTACACGCAACCATTGTTTTTTTTTTTTTTTTCATTCTTTGTATTTCAAGGGATCTGACGCTTGTTCGTCTTATTCTGTCATGGTTCAGCGGCGGGGGAATGGTCCGATTTTATTACACGTCAATACATTTATAGATTTAATTATTGTTGAGCATGTAGGGCGGGTTGATGCTTCCTTTCCCACTGATATCACCACATATATCGTGTTTTAAAACAATTCCCGAGCTTACTCACACACCGCGGTGTTAGGTAAACAACAACAACCCACCAATGACGTCAGATAGAGAAATCACGTGATCTCGGTGCCATCCAATCCGAGATATTCACAGGGAGGACAATCATTCGTGAACGAGGGATAAACAGGTCATTGTGAACGCGCGACAAAACACCATCGTCAACTGATTGAACTGGCCAGGTCACCAACCTTCTTTCTGTGTTAAGGAGGAGTTGACTTCACCCTTGGTATTTATGTACTGTCAGTCAATTTCATTAGGGAATTGTCTGTATCCTCACTTTATAAAGTGGCCTTTGACGGATAATACAAGGTTTATCCTAACCTCTTATCTGGAGAACTCTTGTTACTGACTAGGTGACTTGGGGATTAAGTATTGATATCCTATTTTTCATTATTTTGCGCTTACAAGGTACCAGATCCCCGTTTGTAACCACAGACCAAGACAAATTATCACTTTAAACACTAAAACAATGAAAAGTGAGAAAGAAATATACTACTAAAACCTATATATCACTTAGCCAAACACTTCTCCCAGATCATACTGAAGGTGATACTGAAGCAGATGGAACAAACAAAATTTGCATAATATAATCATGTGAACATAAAGGTCACCTCTCCCGTCAAAATAGACGCCAGACGAGAGAGATGACCTTTATAGATCAATATCCTCCCGGCAAAATTTCCACCGATCATGTAAATATTACCTAATGTGTATATGTAAATATGCATATGTAAATATTCAGTTATGTTGTATAGTAAGTGATTGTGATAGGTGTTTTTAAATCCGTAAAATGCTCAGTTTTAACGCGAAACATTTTTAAAATTTATTTTCTTTAAGAAAAACCTGTCGCATTATAAAAACTTAGTAGTTTATCGTATTTTAACAAAATTTTCAATCACTTAGCTTGAAAGTGCGATTCGGTTATTATATACATTCATGATTTAGGCTGCTCTTGTTGAGCGGCATCTTATAAAGTTAACCCTATATCAACCCGCATTACCCACATACTAGTTGTAACATTTGAAATTTAGGCTCTAACACAACATAAAACTCTTAGAAAAAGCATAAAAAGGACTCAATAAACCATAATTTAAAATGTACGCTTGCCTCATACGGGGAATGCATTTTTGCTGCCACCTATATTAATCTTTTCCCCCTCTATTCCGAGATCTTAATTTTTAAATATATATTGGTTCACACAAAAAGAAATAATAAAAATACAATGATAATTTGGTGTATATAGGATTAAAATTTGGATTGGAAAGTCCCCGCATTATGTGTGTACTTGTACTCCTGTCGTTGTGTACAAGAGAATGCTAATTACAAACATAACTATGGACCAAAACGAAGCTTCTCCATAAAATTACCACCGGCCTTCATCACCGGAGAAATGCCACTTTTGGTACATGAATATTGTAACGTAAAAAAAAAATTAAGACAAACTTCAGGATGACAGGGCAATTTATTTAAGACACAAACTAAACTTGATAAAATACAAGAGAAACAATGAGAGAAGTTTACGCAGAGTAACAAAATACACCTATCCCCCGATTTACACGGTACTTTTTTTACACGTTTTCGCTTTTACACGGTTTTCCAAATAAGTTTTTTTTGTTGTTGTTGTTTTTATCGCACTATACTAAATGCTACTGTGATTGAACACATGCGATGTGTACACATCTCACGAGGAATCCCGAGCTTATGTGCTGACTACATATTTTAACCTGTCAATGCATTTTATTTCTGTGTACACCTATCCCCCGATTTACACGTTTTTCTCAAAAACGTATCAACCATGTAAATCGGGGGATAGGTGTATAAATATCAAAATTGATAATCTCTTCATAAAACAATAAATACTTTGTTACAAAATCCCCAACTTTATATTGCATTCTAACCTGGAAAAAAACGGTCACTTCACCGGCTTAACCACTTTTGGTCAATTCGACCGATTTCATAACCCCCTCTCGTAGGAAGTTATGAAATAGAAGCCTCCCCCCTGTACTGATATGGGCAAAAGCCTGAAACTATGTTATACAGGTTGGTTTTTTATCTTCACTAGCCAAACTGGTGTTATGACTCATCCGTTATCATCGACTTTACGTTTTGTATTGGGGTGATAACCCAAAATGAAATATTTTAATGCATTTTTAAATATAGAGGTGCCACTTTTTTTTTGGTGTATACAAGTTTTTGTACTTGTATTTTTTTTTTATTAAAAAATATTTTGAAAAACTTTAAAAATTACAAAATATTTTTTCACAATGAGTTTCTTTATATATATATATATTAAAAATAAAAAAAGGCATTTCCTGACCACGAGCATATGTGCTTTTTAGATGGCAAAGTGCCATCTAGTGGAGCAAAAATAAACTAAACGTTTATTTAACTTGCTCCGTGATATTTGGCCAACCCAATTTCTTGATAAATCAAGAAAAGCCATCCACGAACGCGTTTCGCGCTATTGGCGCTCGTCAACGTGGAGTAGGCTGTAACCACTGCGACCAAAAAGATTTTTTTTTTCATATATATATATATATATAAAGAAACTCATTGTGAAGAAATATTTTGTAATTTTAAAAGTTTCTCACAATTTCATCATGAATAGAGACATGTATTTATATATAACATAAAGTTACAGAGACACCTCTCCCTTTAAATGTGAATTAAAACATTGCATTTTTGTTTATCAACCCAGTTCTACAAAACTGGTGTGTTGTGGGTCGTCCACCTTTACGTTTTATACTGGGTTGATAAAATAAGATGCATTCTTTTAATGCAGAGAGGTGCTTCTTTTGGCACACACACTTATGTAATATAGTACATGTGTATGATATGTAAATAAGTATATTTACATAGCTATCAGTTTGGCCGCTTCAACTTCTATAGAACGGGAACCGCTTGGTGGTCTGAGGTGTACAAGAGAGATAATAGGAGATGCGCATTGAAGTTATTTATCGTTTTTTAATGGTAAAAAAGATTTCTCAAAGGGGGGGATTTGATTCCTGGGTCTTAGAAATCGACAGTGTGTACCCACCACCATCTATACCCTAAATACTACTCGCACTTTCTCGAAGGTGATGGCGAAGAAAAAGAAAGGGGGAAAGGTGGAGTGGATAGGGGAAGTTTAAGGGGGAAGTTGAAGGGTGGGGTGCGTGGGGAACAGGAAAAAAAAAGGGGGAGAACCGCTATAGCGATGATGCGCAACCATCTTGAGATCTTCCACGTGCGGTGGAGGGTCACGTGGGTGCGCGCGTGTGCCCCCGCTGAGCTATCCGAGAGGATGTCTTCGAAGTATGGAAATAGTGCAATACCAGACCAACCTGTGTACAGGTGGAGCAAGCACTCCATCAGGTCGTAAAACAGAAAACTCCCATATATTGCTTCTTTCATACACTTATTTGCATATCCACTGCGTGGTTGCTAAAGTAATCAAGTAACATCAACTCATATCTCACTTTTACCTATATGATGTTTTATTCTGGATTAGAGAACTTATTTAAACACCTACCTATATTGGGATAGTTTTTTTATTGATATGCAAATGAGCGGTAAACAGATAATCGAAAAAAAAAATGGGTTTCGCTTAATCGAAGTTAACTTTATTTCTTTTGAAACATAATTTATATATAAATAAAGAATATATATAAATGTACATATATATGTGCTTGTTCCGCATGCATTGTCTCCACAATATAAACTCATGGACAAAACTAAGGAAGAGGAATGTCTTTGATATCGCCGGTCGTCTGTGTTTTTGATGGAGACGGAGGCAATTTTTCTCTTAGGGCTTCAATAAAGGTCACTGTAATATCTTTCAAAGTTATTGTCTGAATCCCGATATATATATGCTAAAATATACAACTTCCTTAAGTTTTGTCCATGAGTGTATATGACCTATCCCGGTGAAACTTTGATACGATATATAGAGAGTTAGGTGTTTTTGGAAATATTGCACAATTCATCGAACGTAATACTTTTATTTCACGAGGGATTTAGATGCAACTTTGTGTGTGTGTGATAATGACAACTTATCAAAGCAAACTAACTGTCTTTAAAAAACAAGTAAGTCTCTCGTCAAGCTATCCCCTTAAAGAGATTTGTTTCCATTCAAAATGCTCCTCAAGAAATGAAGAAGCCTAAAAGGTGTCGCTGTAATAGTTTCGAGACCTCAAAATATTGAAAATTAATCCGACAATATACGTATTTGCACATTGGTCAATCGGGTGATCTTTGTTGTCAAGTCACGAGCATCCACAAATATCTTGCTTAGATTTATTTTCAGAGTTCTTTTTTGACTTATTACAAGTAAACGTGGTAGAGGCAGTGATAGTCATGGTGGATAGTTAGCATCTGCCTTATAATGTAAGTTGCACCACATGTCTACACATCTAGAAAGTTGTTCGATATTTGCAATTATAAGGTGCTAGACTCATGTTTGGTTATTTTCACTCACTGGTGAGGTTGAACTTTGGCTAGACTCGAGAAGTCATTGAAAGAGAAGGAAAAAAAAAGGTGCTCAATGCGGGATTCGATCCCGGATCGTGTTGATCGAAAATGATGGTGTAGACAATTTGACAATTAAAATAATTTTATTGACATCTTGTCAATACATGCAAAGTGCACAGTCTGCACTATTTTAAAAAAAAGATAATATGGATTATATACACTATGTACAATGAATATGGCGCCTCTGCCAGCGCTGCAGAGTTTGGTGGAGAATCGCTAGCGGGTCTCCAGCGACACCAGGCATTTCGCGATCTACGAAGAATACGTAGATCGCGTACTTCGTTACTGAGGAGATCTGAGGTCCTCGAGACCAACTGGAAAGATCCAGGACTGCAGGTCCGGTATGTAGAGGTTCAAAGTAAATCCTATAATAGAAATAACAGCTTGGTTTCTTTTAATTTCTAATACCTAAAGAGTGTATAGACTCTAAACAGGCGGTTCGTAGCAATAAAGTGTTAGTTCCACGAGGATAAATTTGTTTTTGTCTTCAAACACTCGGATCTTGATGGAATTCAAAACAGTGATAAAACAACAACTAAACCTTTATTTTATTCACATATTTCTCTTTGACTAAAAAGTTCGATGTTGAAACAGTTTAAGAGCGCAGAAATTGCAGTTATTCAAACAAAAAACAAACTTCTACTATCCTTATTGCGATGAAAAACATTGGGAGGGCTTGGCTCATCAGTGGTGAACCCTCCCAGCGGTTTCGCCAATTTAATCTACCAGATCGCAGCTCTAATACTGTATTGAACGATTCTGCTTATATATGCTACACTGAAGGGTGGAATATTAGAAATGGTAGTTAAGAAAACTATGGACATAAGCTTTTAAGACAGTAGAATTACATTACGTTACATTTTTCATCGCAGTTTAAAGACATATCTCTCGCTCTTCATGCCCTGTTGGGTAATACCAGCCAACACCTCGACCTGCCCACTCTGTGGGAAAGAACTCTCGCAGTCCATCGGTGGCGGAGTCTTTATCGCGGTGGACGCCACCAATGAAGACCTTGTACATATATATATTCTTTCAATTATTTTATCTATATATATTTATTTATTCATGTATCTATCATTATTAATCTTATTTATTTATCTTATGTATTTAACCTCATATAATCTTATATGGACTTTTTAATAAATCAGTTTCAATCTCAATCTCTCTCTTCATGCCCTCTCATCGACGAGAGGATAGTGGGATCGTAAATTGACGTCGCGTGTTCTCGGATCACTTTAGATTGTCAAACGGGAGACCGCAGTTTGAATGCCGTCAATAAATTGTCTTCTCCATTGCGCCACAAATCTCGGCGCATTTTGAAATCGATTCCACACGCTCACTTGGGACAAACTTTCCCTTTGATATCGTTGTTATGAATATTAATGGCCAATGGGAATATTTATCCTTCTGGTGATACATTAAATTTGAGAGGGATATGAGTTCAAATAACGAAAAAAAAAGTTGACAATAAAGATTTTGATAAGGTTGAGGGCAGGTTTGGGATAATGTGATCTGGCCTCATTGAACGAATGAATTAGGAAGAGTTTTGTTGTCTCACTAATATAGTACTTTTAGAGATGTGGAGACGCTTTTTGGACATACAATGGACTGTACATGATACAAAGGATGAAGTGCTAGCATTAAGATAAAAGCAAAAAAATCACTAAATTGTTAAGAAAGAGAAGACGTGTGTGAATGGGTTATATGCTATGGTAATCTATAATAAATTAAACCATTAAAGCCCGAATGTTTTACACATAAAACAAACTTTTTTAGGTAATAAAGTAAATGTCCAAGGATGAGGATCTTTTATTAAACGTTTTTCGAGCTTTCGGGATAACGCTCTTCTACAGTAAAAATTGATACAAAATGAAACTTAACTCATCCTTGGACTTTTACTTTATTATCTAAAATTGCTATCAAAGGATTAGATTCGAAACATAAACCAAACTCCTACTATCCTTATTGCGATGTAAAACATAGGGAGGGTTTGGTTCATCAGTGGTGAACCCTTCCAGCGGTTTCGCCAATTTAATCTACCAGATCGCAGGGGGTCGGTGGAAGGATGATCTAAACCTTTTGTTTGCGACCGCTGCGACCCGGGTTCGATTCCCGCATTGGGCACTTTTTTCTGATTAAAAAAAAAAATGCTCCAATGGCCCCCGATTCTTGCAAAAGTCCAACTCTACCAGCGAGTTAAAGTAACCAAATAGGGCTCTGGCATATTTTGTAAGTGCAAAGTCGAACTGCTTTTCACATGTGTAGACATGTGGTGCACTTACAGTAAAAGCAGTCACCTACTTCTACCCACCATGATTACCCTGTCTTGTACCATGTGTAGTAGGGATAAGAAAAAAAAATTACCAGATCGCAGCTCTAATACTGTATTGAACGATTCTGCTTATATATACTACACGGAAGGGTGGAATCTTAGAAAGGGTAGTTAAGCAAACTATGGACATAAGCTTTTAGGACAGTAGAATTACATTACGTTACATTTTTCATCGCAGTAAGGAAAGTAGACGTTTTTTTTATGTTTTACACATAATATAGAAACCTATTCGTGTTTTCACTTCTTATATATAGCTGTCACGCCATTGTTGTCTATATAATAGTCTACTCAAAAGATTGATATAAGGACAGATTAAAGGCATCGAATCAAGTGGACAATCTCGTGCTACTTGTGGAGCGAATAGAAAGAACAGATTTAATAATAATACAATATAATGATTGTAGAACGATGTTAGACACATTTTACCGCAAATGTTTCTTTTAAACGAAAAATCATAATTTATTTTAAGGAAAAATAACGATTATTTCTAACCTTAGGGATGAAAGATGAATTGTGAAGAGTAATGATGAAATGAAAAATAAAGGTGTCCAGGGATGGGAAATTTAATAATATTAAAAAGATAGAGAAAAGTTGACTGACCGCGCGGCACTCCTGTGTATTAAGAAATTGATATCCCCGCCAGAATAAAATATTTTATTTCCATTGACCTCTCGGTGACTTCATCATCATCAGGTTTGAAGTTAACGTTAGTTGACGTAACAAATATTCAATCGATAGTTCGGAAACTATTAATATTGTGACCGTTTATTATTTTAAATATAACACACACAATTAACTACACGCTTGTTCGGCGGTACATATACTAAAATAGGAACGATACAGAGAAGATTAGCATGGCCCCTGCGCAAGGATGACACGCAAAATCGTGAAGCGTTCCACACAATTAACTACATATTTTATCTTTAAATATTTGTTATGCCTACTAAAACACATTTCTTTTATTTACAATCCTGAGAGGAAATGCTATTCAACAAAACATTAATACAAATATATGATTTTCCTTCTTGCCGTGTGTGCTAATTTATTAAATGAAGATATCTAATAATATTTGAATATTTATCGATGATATACACTCATGGACAAAACTTAAGGATTTGTACTTTTTAGCATGTATATCGGGATTCAGACAATAACTCTGAAAGATATTACAGTTACCTTTATTGAAGACACACGAGATAACCAAGTGTAAACAAAATTGCCTCTGTCTCCTTAAAAAAAAATATATATATAGACGACCGGCGATATCAATACCCTTCCACTTCCTTATGTTTTGTCCCATAAGTGTATATAATATATGAAAGAAATGCACCCTATGAATATCTTGAAAAATCGTATCGTACTGCATCGTACATAAAGGAACGTAGAAGATATTTTTAGAATTCGAAGGAGAATTTTTACGTACTCTAAACCGTTCCTATAATTATGAAGGTCACTGCCCGAAACCGCAGTTTACAGATTGGTTTATTGTCTGAATTTTCTATAGCTGGTGTTTTGTGGTATCTTCTTTCATATGTGCGTTTTGTGCAAAGACGAAGAACAAAATTCATTGTTTTAATGCCTTTTTTAAAAAGGGAGAGGTCATCTTTTCGCACATGAATGTTTACCTCCCGCAAAAATGACAATAGAGGGCTTTGTAATTAAATTTTCTGATTAAAAATAACATTAAAATAAATTAATCAAAAGTAAAATTGAATATCGCGATGTGGGAAGATAAAATGAGGGGAAGGATAAAGAGAGCGATAATAAAAATGATATTTAAAAAAGCGGTATTTGTAGCAGCGGAGAAGACTTTGATCTTGAAAGAGAGTTGCGCCATCCCTTCTCCTTGAAACAATCTCCGAGGAGGAAAAGATCCCTAATTAGGATGATCCAAGCTCCTCCAATTTGGCGATCGTTCCACTCCGAGATTTCCTCGCTTTTAAAGCCCTTGGACCAGTTTTATTTGCTCATCTGATTACCTTCGGCGGTGATTGGGACAAGCCTAGCTGGCTGCTGCGCATTCTTGGGCCGCGGTCATCTATTTCCTTTATTGATGGGACCATCGTTGGAATCCTTGGCTCTAATATTGGCTCTAGAGACGTTTTGTAGCGCGTGCTAGCATTACTCTATGCGCGATTTGGCTGCAAACTAACAAATGTTGCTCTATTTTTGATGGCCAGGTTGAATCTTGCACGCAGGAATACGTTTACCTCACGGGAACATTGATAGATACTGAGGGAGAACATTTGGTAGAATATGGCCAAAGATTTGGAAGAACCTATTGCCTTTTTTACCAGGCATTTGTCAGAGAGTTTGATAAACATCTACAGGATGATTTCGTCCGTTTAAATAACTACTGAAACAAAGATTCCTTAGCTGAAAGATAAAGAAGGTTGGAATTTAAGAAAGGAACGTAGTGGGGATAAAGACTGTTATGCGCCTGATCAGCAACTTTCGATAATAAAGCAGCCCATGCGAAGGAATAAATTGCGGCACCAAACTCTCGCCGTTATAAACTGACAATATGATTTATTGATGCCTTGTTGCTACACTGTGCAAAGTCCGCACTAATTATTGTATGATAAGGAGTAATTCACAACGATGATGGTAATGTTGAAAACAATTATATATATATGCTATGATGAAAAACGCTTTTAATGTGAAAAAAAAAAAAAGAAGAAAAATTTTGACCGCTCACATGAGCATTTTAGGTGACGCTCTGCTATCTGCCATTTTTTCCAATTTTTTCACATATAGGAATATTTGATCTCAAGGAGTGAAGTAAGTTAAATGCTTCTAAAGAGCAATGTCCAAGATCAAACTCTATGTTTGCCAGCTTTGGTTCAGTTTGACGTGACAATCCTTATTATCAGGTAAAACAAAAATCCATGAATTATTCGCAGTTATTTCAGGTTAGAGCAGAATCTATCTTAACTTTGTACAATGCATATGCTCATGGCGCCTCTATCACCACTGCAGAGTTGGATGGAAAATCGCCAGCGACGGTACTATGCGAAGTAGACGTCGCGTGCTGAGGCGAAGATCCAGCAGGACTCTGTCAGGTCGATGGCTGTCAGTCAGTCCGGTGGGCTGAGACAAGGCACGTGCCCGCCAACTGAGGGATGCCAGGGATGGTGATGATAACCTACCGCCGGATGTTGTGCCGATACTTCCGGCGTGATGGTGGCCGGCCCATCCCCTCTCATTCTTCTTCTTCAAACACAGTGCTCCAATCTCCTTCATTCTTACAACCTTGATCTCTTTATACTTTTTCTTCTTCAAACCCTTTTCTAACATCGTTCTTCTTCGCTCTCCATCTTCTTTCAATCTCTCTCCAACTTATCCTTACAACCTCGCTTTATCTTCTTCCAAATTCACTTCTTCTTCCGACTCTCTTCTTCCTTATTTTTCGAACGTCGCCAACATCATATGAGAGTTAACAAATATATTATGACGTAAGCAACACTGAGATTCTGAGTGTGTACTCTCTGATAAAGCAATTATTACATCTCCACAGGCAATAATACAATATTTTAGAGAAAAAAAAAAAAAACACCGGGAACAAGTCACCGTTCTGTTCTTAAACGCGCTATTCTAAAATTGTCGTTTTTTTTTCACAAAATGAAAAGTCACATGCAGTACGAAGATAGGAGTATGGTGGTAGTTTCCAATACTTAGTAAGTGCGCGTCACACATCTTCATGTCCTACACATGGAGAAGACAGTTTGCTGCTCACAAGGTTAGTTAGTTCACTCCCGTACTATTGGTTGACGGAGAGAAAACTCTGTACGCACACACATTGGTATGACTTCAAAATGTATTAAATCTGAAACCTCAACATATAGGATTGATTTAAAAAAAGGATATTTCTCCACAGAAAAACGATTATTTCCAATTCTCAAAGAAATGAAAACTCTGCACGTCTTAAAAATATATTCCCATATCGATTCACAAATTCAAGGTTAGTAAATGCCGAGATATTTTTCCCTATTAATTTTGTATTTTAAAGAAAAAAGGCATTTATAAAAGAAGAATCGGATTGATTTATAGAAAATAAAGATAGGAAAGATGTATAGCATTAAATATGATTTTTTTAAGAGAATGCTTTTGATTAAAGTAACAAATATTTTTGCTTTACATATCTCCTGGCCAAAACTTAAGGAAGTTGTACCTTCAATATGTATATCGGGATTCAGACAATAACTCTGAAAGATATTACAGTGACCTTTATTGAAGACATGAGATAACAAAGTGTAAACAAAATTGCCTCTGTGTCCTTAAAGAAAAAAATAACAACTTGAGTTTCCACAACTTGAGTTTTGTCCATGAGTGTATATTACGTTTTAAAATTTGATTAGGAGTATGAAGAAGACTTTAGTGTCCCATCTCTTGTACAAAGAGAAGTTAAACCTAAAGCATTAACGCGCTCTATCTATAGTGAAGAGAGAAATGAAACAATTAAATTCGAATTTTTCTTTCCACATAAACACACCTCCTACTGTATGTGACGAGAATATTAGGAGGGCCTGGCTCGTCAGTGATGAACCCTGCCAACCGTTCACCAATTTATTCCACCATACCGTTTTTTGGAGCTCTACTGGACGATACTCACGATGCAAATAGAAGCGTTATTCACACACTTAAACTTCCTTATAAAGATTCAACAAATCAAACAAAATAACCGTTATGAGAAATAAAATGGAACCAAAATCGCTTTGTTCTAAATAAAATTAGGAATCAGATTCAATACCCCTGATCATTTATATGGATGAGAATTTTATCTAGTTTAAAAAACCTTCCTCGTAACACGGAGAAAATGAATAATATGGGAAACCCGATTCATGGGAAGGCCTGAATACGAAATTATTGCTTATGCACATAAGGAAATGAACATGGCTCTATAACTAAGTGCTACTCTATGACGCGAGGAACATCTGGATGGGCAAAAACGATTAAATAAATTGTCTAACTAACCAGCCATACCGAATTGATTTGTATTAGTTACACGTCAGATTGCTCTCCATACGTGAAAGAAGAGTTATTTCGTCTTTAAAATCTGTTTGTTTTCCATCTAAACTTTGTTGATTTCGGGGTAGAGAGAAGTATTGGGCGGCCACTGTGGAATCACTGATTAATCCCGCCACCGCCGCCGAAGATGTTTTACGACTCCGCGGGACTGAATAATTCAGCCGAAGCCGCTTCCAACTTCTGGGAACTGATCGATCCCCAGGTGTGCCAGGCGGGCGAGGTATGGCCTTGGCGGCATTGATCCACCATGGAGCCTTCCTTCTAACGTGGGTGGGTCGGTGGAGCCTTCCTTCTCTCCCTGGGTTCTAACGTGAATGGGTCGGTGGAGCCTTCCTTCTCTCCCTGGGTTCTAACGTGAATGGGTCGGTGGAGCCTTCATTATCTCCCTGAGTTCTAACGTGAATGGGTCGGTGGAGCCTTCCTTCTCTCCCTGGGTTCTAACGTGAATGGGTCGCTGGAGACTTCCTTCTCTCCCTGGGTTCTAACGTGAATGGGTCGGTGGAGCCTTCCTTCTCTCCCTGGGTTCTAACGTGAATGGGTCGGTGGAGCCTTCCTTCTCTCCCTGGGTTCTAACGTGAATGGGTCGGTGGAGCCTTCCTTCTCTCCCTGGGTTCTAACGTGAATGGGTCGGCGGAGCCTTCCTTCTCTCCCTGGGTTCTAACGTGAATGGGTCGGCGGAGCCTTCCTTCTCTCCCTGGGTTCTAACGTGAATGGGTCGGTGGAGCCTTCCTTCTCTCCCTGGGTTCTAACGTGAATGGGTCGGTGGAGCCTTCCTTCTCTCCCTGGGTTCTAACGTGAATGGGTCGGTGGAGCCTTCCTTCTCTCCCTGGGTTCTAACGTGAATGGGTCGGTGGAGCCTTCCTTCTCTCCCTGGGTTCTAACGTGAATGGGTCGGTGGAGCCTTCCTTCTCTCCCTGGGTTCTAACGTGAATGGGTCGGTGGAGCCTTCCTTCTCTCCCTGGGTTCTAACGTGAATGGGTCGGTGGAGCCTTCCTTCTCTCCCTGGGTTCTAACGTGAATGGGTCGGTGGAGCCTTCCTTCTCTCCCTGGGTTCTAACGTGAATGGGTCGCTGGAGACTTCCCTCCATCTCTTGGCGATAATTTTTCCTGAATTGTCCTAAAGTCCGATACACGGGGAACCATCAACATCAACACCGCTGGGATTTCGGCTAGTTAGTCGTATAGTTCGCTCCCATCGCCAATCCAAATTGTACACAGAGTGAGTTACAACAACAAACAAAGGTCAAAACGGCGGATTTTTCACACTTCCAACCATCGAAGGAGGGGATGAGCACACAAGACCTTCTTTGTCCCCCGTGTCGCGTGTCGTCTTCAGGGAGGGAGACAGGAATAGACAGACCCCCGTCTAACCCCATCCTGCCTCGTGGACGTAATCCGAGCTTCATCTGGTCTACTTCCGGCCAGACCGCCCCCCACTTCCGTTCTTCTTCGGCCCACTCCTCCCCATTTGTCACATCGCTCAACACACATTCAAGTTGAAGGTGTTCATGTACCTAAAGTGGGGCACCTCTCGCTTAAAAAATACATTAAAATAATGCATTTGGTTTTTCAAAAGGTAATGACGGTGATAAAGAATAAGCCACAACACCAGAATTAACAAAAATTCAGACAAAAGCCAACCTGTATTCCCTAGCTTTCAGACTATGGCCTTCATCAGGTTCGCTTTTGTTTGAATTTTCCAAAGCTGATGTTGTGGCATATTCCTTATTCACCCATATACATGGGTACAGGGGTGATAAAATAAAATACATTGTTTTTAATGCGTTTAATGCGTTTTTAAAGGCAAAGAGAGATACGATCATTTCTTTACGTAAATACCATCCTTCTTCAATTTGCACATGTAAATATATTTAATAAATTTATTAAGGCAAAGCTAGCTAGCTACAAACAGTCCTTTCTATGTAGACCCACGGTAAAAAAATAATCATGAAGAACAAGTGTTGGAGAAACAAAACGGAAACAAGATAGCATTAACATTCTATCACGAATGATTAGCCACATTAACGAATCAAACAACTGACCTAAAAGAAGGGGCAGGCGGCTCTTGCTTTTGTACAAAGGATCTATCTACTCTCAGTAGGACCCGAGAATTTAAAAAAGAGAGAGAGAGAGAAAAAGCATTTCTCTTGAGAAGTATGAAGTAGTGTTCAACCAAACAACAACTATATACGGTTTAAGACACAAGTACCCCAATATTGCAAAAATAAAGCGGGTAAGAGGTTTTAATCAAGAATTGAACGATTCTCTACAACTATAAAAACTATAGAAAAGTATGACGAAATTTATCGTTTAAAGCAAGAAGGTATGATGAAGCTTTCAAGGTTCAAAGAGAGTGTAGAAGTATGACGGAATTCAACGTTAAAAGTGTAGAAGTCTCGTATTTAACGTTCCCATTTGCCAAGTTTAACGTTCAAAGTGTAGAAACCTGATGAAATCCATAGTGAATACCTCTGATCAAGTTCAAAGTTTTACTCGCACGTCATGTTCTGGGCATCACGTAGAGGCACAACACGGAGTTTGATGGTCGCGCTAAGGACCTTACCACACGTGAAGGGAAGTGTTTTGAAGTGGTTTTATCAGCGGGGGCGGAACAGGCAAGGACAGCCGTCACAAAAAGAGACCTACAATGGCGGGGCACTGACCAGGGGAGATACCCATCGAGCGAGGGAGCTCAACCGTGCGTGTTCTACCCGGCTGGGTCCACGGCGATGAATGAGACAGCACGGAAGTTTTCCGAGGAAGGACCAACTCCAAAGAAATCCTCCTTCAAGGGGACGTTGGCCTCAGTGCCAAACAAACCTGACGTGGGGACTGACGCCAGTAGCTATATCCTCCCTTTGACTGACTGGAAACGTCAGCCATTGAGCGCATATTGGGAAACCATACTTCCGTGTTTAGGTGTGAGTTCTCTCTTTGTGAAACATTCTGAGCAGCCAAACAGGCGATATTCAAATTTCCTCTATCCACTAAGAAAACGGAGATTGAATTGGATAGGTGTCATGTTCTAAGACATAATCTGCTCAAAAGGACGTTGAAAGCATTAGATCAAGAGAATCCCGGATTACCACATCTGTGGACCAACTGAAGAGAGAAACCAAGACTTACCAGACTATGGCTATGGATTGATCATCTTGGAAGAGTCTGATTGAGGAGGTATACCAGTACCCTAGCTAAGACTGATTCACCTGGAATGAAAGCATCCAAGTATACGCCAAGTTTCAATGGTGAAATACAAGGAGAGGAAACGAGAGAATGACAATATTGGCCTGGTAAAAGAAACAAAGCCCGAAAGCTAGTTGTGCTTTTAGTTTTAATTACTGGGCACTCAGTAAAGGCAAGCATTGGTGCAAAGCCGAATCCCTCTACAATGGTTGACATGGTAATACAGCGGTAAAACAGCATGACTGCTACTGTGGAAGTTCTTTAAACATCCTACTAACCTGGCGTTAATCTGGATGGAAGCCTTTGTATCAACACCGATTAGATGAACCGGAACTTGGAAGGGGGGGTTGGTTGTATGTGGAACCTCGTGTGACCCAGTTTTTTGAACCCTCAGCTCACACCGACCTCATCTCACTCTCTCTAGAACGGCGACGTCGTTTTAAACCACAACACCCACATTTCGTCTACTCTTCGTTGTTGTCTCGGCCCAGGGTTTTATCTTGAGAAAAAGTCAGTTCGGTCTTGGTATCCACAGTGTGGAAGAACATGACCCCTTCGATACTTGTTGGGCGGTATAACTACTCCAATAAGAAGGATATAGAGGTTCGCATGGTCACTGCGATACTTGTTTCGTGATACAATTGCTACAATAATATAAAAATACATAGAGAAGTTTAGCATAGTCCCTGTGCATGGTCCCATGAAGCGTTTTCCACCTGGTAAACAAATTTTACCTTCCAATCTCATTTTTCATCTTTTTGTTGATCATCTTACGCTAGTTAAGTGAAGGGGGATGGGCAACACAAAGACTTGAAATACACATCAACGAAGCTTCTCTTTCTCACAAGTAAAGTTACCATCAAAGAAAAGTGTATACATCAAACCTTTCTGTGGGTATTGATATCATTAATGCTTTATTATCCGTGTAAATCCGTAGTACACCCATCACGTACGACGACCTACACGGACGTACTGTGGTCTAAACAGTTAAAGGAAGTATGGCGCCGAAGAGAGAGGTTTGGCGAACTCCGCAGTCAATGAAAATCCTATCATTTATTCAACCGCGGGGTGCAATTTCTCGCTAACTTTTCTAATCTCATCAATACTAGAGTAGTATCGATCTCTTTAACTATTAGAACCTCTGTCGGAGGCTCTAACCCCGGTTCTGACACCCCCTCCCTCACACCTATACTTTCCTCCTTTATCGCAAGCCGTAGTTCAGATAACCTTCTCTTTTACGTCCTCATCCGCCCTTGTTTATGTGCCCACAAGCCTTTCGGAACTCGTTGTAAGAGTTTGATATACACTCATAGACAAAACTTAAGGAAGTGGAAAGTCTCTGATGTCGCAGGTGATCTGTTCTTTTGAAAAAGAGACAAAGGTAATTTTGTTCACACTTGGTTATCTCCTATGTCTTCAATAAAGGTCCTTGTGTATCAAATATCTTTCAGAGTTATTGTCTGAATCTCGATATAAAAGGTACAACTTTCTTAAGCTTTGTTCATGATTGTATATATAAAAATATATGTTTTCGTTTCTGAATATAGGATAATTGTTTCAAATAGTTTTGACAACAATCTAAAAACAAAATCGTATTACAAATTAAAATCTTTAACATTTTCTACGTCGCTTTTTTCTTTGTAGGAGGTTTTTTTTTCCGTTTCAAATATCCAGAGAGATAATGGGAATCTTAGGTCGTCTCATACAAAGCCAAAATTAGGAAACATTCTTTACCTCGTGTGAGGTAAAAGAGATAACCACGAGAGAAAAAAGTTAAAGTATATTTAACGAACTCTCTCTGCAAAACTAATATAGATAAAAGAGAGAAAAGTGGGACATATCCTTTTTGTTTCCGTAGTCATAAATTTCACTAAAAAAAACCGAACTTATTCAGTGAGCGTATAGAGAAAGAATTGGCTTAGTAGAAGCCATTTCTGTATGTATGGCGCAACGACGTTAATGAATACTTAATTGGATAATAATTGGCATAGATCAATTAGATTAGTTAAAGATAAAAAGACACAATAGTACTCGTGAATAGGATGAACAAATTGACCTTAAAATATTCTATTTGTTTTCTCTTTTTATTATTTTAATCCAAATTGTTAGTTTAGAAAGTCTTTATAATGTTTGTTGTAAACTTATAAGATTATAACAACACTGTATAAATTAGAACAGCAAAAAAACTAGAACCGTTTTTTTTTTTTTACATTTTTAAAACAATGGTTGTGTCAATACGTAGATACTTTAAAAAGCGCACCCCTTCTTCCTGGTATATTAAATAACGTTTAACTTTCTCAATTTTTATTTTTCAGAGGAAAACAATTCTTTGACTTAATAGATAAGAATATGCCCACTGTATGAAATTTCAGAATTATAGTAATTGTGTCTTTTACATAAATCGATGTATTTATTCACATATGCAAAAAAAAGACACTCTTTTTTTACATGCATGAAAATTTTTGGATATCTTTCTGGGAAGAATCCTTAGTTTTATTCACACACCAACTTTTTTTTTTTTTCAAATTAGGAAAAAACAAAACAAAGCTTGTCGGGATTTTTTAATAAATAGAAATAGGCTTTCTTTTTACACATAACTATGAGCCTACTGTAAAATGTCAATTTTAATTTCCATGTCAATTGTTGTTATTTATTCAACTGAGAATGTATTTTGGTCACAAAGAATATAATTAAATGAAAATTGACATAAATAAACCACACGGTTTTACTCTTTTCAGGGTAGGAATTAGTTTTAAGAAAAAAGTTTTATGAATATTCCTCTATAGAGATCCGAAACACCTCTTTTTTTCTCTATGACCAATATACATATAAAAAACGCAAATTAAAAAGCACTCATATATTCCAAGTATTCATTAATTAGCCTTAAACTTTAACAATATTTAATCGACTCAATTTGAATGCTAATTTTGATTTCCATTTAGGATTTTGAGCAAGTGAAAGAAGTATATTTGTGTGTGGTTGATTTTTTTGTAATATCTGTACTCCGCATATATATTTAGCGCATATGTAAATATAGTTCTCCTAAAGTCAAACAACAACAAAAAAAGTTTATTTTGTGTGGTCGAATTAATAATAAACCCACCTCAAATTAATACGATAATGTTTACACCTTACATATTTAAATAATGGACTTTTAAAACTATTTATGGTCTTCAAATAGAATTCTCATAGGATAAAAAATGGTAGAAAACATATCAATTAAGAATTCTATACAGTTTCTTCCTAAAATATCTCTTGATTTTTTTTTGCAATTTCTTCACCGTAAAACAACGTTAAATTTGTATTTGGCCAAAGAGTTACATATTGATTTATTTAGCTTTTCTGCCCTTGAGATGGTCCAGGTCTCCAGTGGCACCAATGCTTTTTGAACTCTTCCCTTTATTTCTTCATAGATTTCCATCCATTCTACTGAGTACCGTTTATTAATTCTTTGCTTTTTGACTTGTGAGTTTATTTGTGAGTATATTTTCCTGTTGCCCCCCCCCCCCCCTTTTTTTTTTTTGACGAGCATTAGTCTTCAAATGAAGATCTACGCAAAGGAGTAATGTGGGAGAAATTATTGACTATTTTATATGTAGTACTGACTCAGTCATCTTTGGTCAATAAATCCACCAGAAATGTAGAGAATTCAAGCCAATTTTATAAACCCAATATCAATACACGTAATGCACAGGGACATAAGTACATGCCTACATTTACTATACAATAGACCTTGCAGGAACTGACTGGGGAACAGACTCTCAGTCCCTCAAGATTACATATGAAACCCTTATCAGACCAATACCAGAATACGGCCTGCCCATTTTTGCAATTGCATTCCAAACATCACTATCTAAAATGGATCAAATACAAACCACTATACAATAGAAAGATTATATACTTTTATAAACATTGTGGGAGATTTCCCCAGCGACATGAAGAGTACTCCTCCATATAATCAAGGAAAATCTTCCATGATCCCCTTCATTGGAATGAAGAGATGGAAAGAGAGAAATGGAGAAGATTGTTTACTTCCACAAAACGAACCCTCCCCCCATCTCTATCGAAGCCTATAATAATTATTAATTTGATTATTACAGCTTGCAACCCAATATCACCAACTACCAATTTGTCATTCGGACTTAAGTCTTTATCGTAACCTTGAAACGTATACTCGAAGTCGTCTTGACTTAGTTTGACCCAAAGATTGAACAAAGTCCATAAACACAACCATCAACTAGACTCGACATTCAAACACGTCGTTGACACGCTCCAAGCTAGCCAATTAAACTACAACAACTAGGTGGAGACTTGACAATGGCTGCGACAAATTTCTGAGGTCCTCTCCGGTGACAACTAAGGCGACCGTGACAGAGGGAGAATTCAGGCAGAAAACTTCGCCGAACCGTGTTGGATTCACGTACAAACTCCTCCTTTTTTTTTCTCTCTCTCATTCTTTTCTTTCGTTTCTTCTTCCTGGTCTTTTTCTCATTTGTCTTCAGCTTTTTTTATATTCATCTTTTATACATATGCATTGAATTGAGCTTTTTTTCTCAACCTTATTATCACTTTTTTTTTGTATTCGTATTGTTTTTTTCTAAAGTAGAATAAAACCTTTGACTCACCTCTATCACCCTTCCATTTTTTCGATACGCCGTGAACAACTAGGAAGTGTAGGGGGTAAACTTCACCTTTATTTTTGTAATTTTATCTTACTCTGTGACTCATTTTGAATAAAAATTTTCAAAAATAATCTCATGTTAAAAAAAAATCTGCCATCCTCTATACCTACTCATCCAAATACACTCATGGACAAAACTTAAGGAAGTGGAAAGTCTTTAATATCGCTGGTCGTCTGTTTTTTTTTTTTAGGGATACAGAGGCAATTCACACTTGGTTATCTCGTATCTCTTCAATAAAGATTACAGTAATATCTTTCAGAGTTATTGTCTGAATCGCGATATACATGCTAAAAGGTACAGCTTCCTTAAGTTTTGTCCATGAATGTACTTCCTATATTTTTGTTAAAAAATCAGTCATACGGTGAACCGCTGAGGGAATAGACAATAGTATTGTCGTGATAAAAATAAATTAATTACTCAACGAATTATATTTTTATTTATAATTATATATATTTTTTGGGAAAGACAACTGAAGAAAAAACACTAACATAAAAATAAATAAATGAATGTACTTAAGTATATGTTTCAATTTTAACCCTTCAACATAAACTACATAGTTAAATTACCCATCAAGGAACTATAGGATATTTCATTAGTCATGGCTTTTGGCCTTATGGGCCGTAATTAGGGTGCTGCTGCTAGTGCTGAGCTTTTGAGGTCATGTTAACGACCCCACAGAGTCAATTACTCTCTATGAATATTTAATTTATTTATTCTATATGTCTTTTATCTGTGAGATCTTTTTTTTTAAAACATTTTTTCTACGTTTGAAAGTTTTGCTTACCAATTTTGTTATACCAAAAAATTAGAACATTAAATATATATAAAAAAATTTATTTTCTCAACTAATATTAAAAATTCAAAGAGAGAAAGAGTGAAAAAAAAAAGATTTGACCCTGGACGTTTAGTAAAATGGCTATCGACTAGATGAATAGAAATTGATTGCCTCGCTAATCTATATCCGAGATCTAGAGCAACCTCTAAACTAAGCAAATTAAAAGGAGCAGGTTGGAGAAATCTATGAAGGAAAGAGAGATACAAAATTGGTTTTTATTTTTTGTAAACTAACAACAAGACAATTTAAAAAAAAAGTTAACTAGTTTAACAACTATGGTCTCCCCATAGAGTTAGTTCTAAATACCATGTTTACCCTTGACCCCGTCGCTCGGACAAACGTCATGCCAGACGAATCTAAGACTTATCGTCTGTATTCCATTGACCCTATCAACTTATCTAGACCTTTGGCTCTTACCAGGTGTGTCTTACCGTTATTTTTTTTAACGGAATTCCTTTTTTTAGCGATTTACAACTGGGCTCCGATAAAAACATTAAAAAAAAACTATTATTTTCTTTCTTTTGTGTGTGTAACCCTGTTTTTCAATTTTAAAAAAGCAAGCCATTATATGATCATTCTTTTTAACATGATTTTAACTCAACGGGGATTGACTTAGACCCAGAGCAGCAGCTTTACACACCCAAGATAGTGGATATTGCTGCTGCTGTGATGGAAATGCATGGAGACATCTGAGACTCTTCTTTGGACACGACAACAATAACTCAACGGGGACAAAATCAGCTGGTTTTTGCAGGAATTGTTCGAAGTAGTTGGTGCCGATTTGAACGAAGATGTTGTTTTGATGAGAAGGTAGAAAAGAAAATTGTATATTCTTGAGAAGAAGGGGAAAAATCGTCAATTATTTAATTGTTGTTGAACCCGTCTCAAGAAAACCGTGTATAGGAATTTACACTAGGATCCCATGCACCTACTGAAATTCAAAGTTTAGAATCCACGAAAGAAGATATAGAATCTACAAGACTTCTGTAATCTTTCCTTAATTCTTCATCCCAAAAACGACAACAACAAAAAATGATGTTTTTTTTTTTTTTCAAGTAGAAAAAAAATTCCATATTCCCCCGAAGACTTATCTACATACTGTAATAGACGACAGGTAACCTTTGAACTGCGGTGGCCTTGCGGACTGTATGACTCATACGTCCATCCTGACCTTCATGCACAGAGCTGCTGATCCATTCCCTCGAGGGGAGAATCTTGGCTGCGGCCTCTTACGCCCACTGTGGTAGTATCTTCTCTCGTCTCCTAGCAACCTTCGGGGGCGATATCGAGTGTTTCGGAATACATCTTAACGAGAGTAATTATATAACGGCACTCTCTAGCTGTGCTTCAAAACCCGGGGTGAAATCCGCTTTGAAATGTCTTCCATAATATTATTCACCGTGACTCGCACACATTACTTACGGATAATTAATTGAGAGACTTAATCGATAGCAAGTGCCCAGTACTTATACTCCGAAATTTGCATCCCCCACTGGGCTGTCAGGTACTGGAATGCCAAAGTTGCATATCTTTCGACGCATCTACCCGGTATCTAGACTTCCAAGATAGTATATCCATCACTGAGCTGTTCCGTACCTCGACTCCCAAAGTTGCATCCCACCATAGAGCTGTCCATTACCTAGCCTGCAAAAATTGCATATTTCCCCCTTAGTTGGGTCCGGTACCTCGACTCCCAAAGTTGTATCCCACCATAGAGCTGTCCATTACCTAGCCTGCCAAAATTGAATATTTCCCTCGTAGTTGTATCCGGTACCTCGGCTCCCAAAGTTGCATCCCACCATAGAGCTATTCATTACCTAGCCTGCCAAAATTGCATATTTCCCTCGTAGTTGTGCCCGGTACCTCGACTCCCAAAGTTGTATCCCACCATAGAGCTGTCCATTACCTAGCCTCCCAAAATTGCATATTTCCCTCGTAGTTGTATCCGGTACCTCGACTCCCAAAGTTGTATCCCACCATAGAGCTGTCCATTACCTAGCCTGCCAAAATTGAATATTTCCCTCGTAGTTGTATCCGGTACCTCGGCTCCCAAAGTTGCATCCCACCATAGAGCTATTCATTACCTAGCCTGCCAAAATTGCATATTTCCCTCGTAGTTGTGCCCGGTACCTCGACTCTCAAAGTTGCATCCCACCATAGAGCTGTCCATTACCTAGCCTGCCAAAATTGCATATATCCCCCGCATGTGTGTCTGACGTGACCCCGTTTTCCGACCAAGGTCGCTGGCCGCCTGCACTTGACCTGACTCTCTCTCTCTCTCCCGAGCGTTGTTTGGCTCCCCCGTCAGAAATTGGATGGTATTGACTGGCAACATTGGTTGTCATCTTCTTCCCCTGGCCCCATTTACACGTGAGTCTTTGTGTGTGTGTTTAGTTGCCTTTCGCAACAGATCGCTTTCGTTCTCTTTTTTTCCCTTCTTCACTTTGAAGTAGTTCAGGACGCTAAAGAAACAATAATATAGTGATGGCTGTCAGCGTGATTCAAAAAGAACTCTATATCGCAATCAGCAACAAAATTCAGCCTACAAGAGGAGAGGAAATTTTGACTATGTGCTAATACAAGGCATTTTTCTGCCAAATTTGCATGCTTACACGTTCACATACTTACTCGAAAAAGAGAATTATTCCTATTCTTTACCATATAATTGATAATTTCATTATTTTATTATTATAATACGCATATTTTGACAGATGGCGCAAACCATCAGCAATACTCTTGGTTACACAATCAGGAGATGCCTTTTCTTAATTTATCCACCTGATCTGAATTTTCACTTTTGTAATTATTTTTCATATATATATTTTTTGTCAATTAATTTAACTTCATTTTGCATTTATAATATCTTCAGGAGGATATATATAAGCCGATATATTTAAATATATATTTTATTTGTTGATATTTTATCATTTTCTTAGAAAAAAATAAGCATCAAAGATGAAAAGGTGAAATAACAACAACAAAGTTTCAGGAGAAGGGAAGTGCTAAATATGACTAGACACACACAATCGCGCGGGAAGTGACAAGAAAAGTGCCAGGGTTGCCAAATGAGATGTAATCTGTGAGTTCAAATTAAATTCTATAATTGAGGATTAATGGCATTGTCATTGATTATTACATTAGAGATCTTTTTTTTTTTTAAGTAAAAAAATATTTTTTAAAACTTTCAACCCCTTTTATACAAGAAGGAAAAATTTTTTTTTTCTTTTTTTAGCAATTCATCAATTTTCTCCATCTATATATACTATGGTCATTTTTTTAAATCCGCGTTTTTTTTTTTTTTTTTCAAATTATCACAGATTTGCTTCTATCTCTTACCTGCGACAATTTAAATAGGAATTTCTAAAAAGGAATTAGGAAAGTGGGGATTGATCGAGGTGATTCACATTTATGTAAATTAAATATATTATTATACAGTATATATACATATATTTAATTTACATAATCTCTCTCTTAAAACATCCTACATTTTATAAACATTCGACAGTATATATAAGACTGTAGATATATCTCTTCTGGCCAATTCTGGAATAATTAAAAATCAACGAGAATAGTTGATATTTATTCCGATAGATGGCGCAAGCCATACACGATAAGGAGATGCCTTTTTCTTAATATATCTCTTCATAGACACTCTCGTAATATAAAGCTGGCTGACAACTATTTATTAATATTATGTTTAAATAAATATTTCCCTATATAATCACAAATTTGGTTTCGACATAGGGTATGAACAAAATTGTCTCTGTCTCCCTCAAAAAAAAAAAAAAAAAAAAAAAGACGACCCAGCGGTATTAATGACTTTTCACTTTCTTAAGTTTTGTTCATAAGTGTATTTGATTTTTCCTCGAAGAGGAACCATGACATTAGCTTTTGGACCAATTCGAGCAGAGGCCGACCTTGTATTCGAATTTGACAAAGCTGGTTTTGTGGCCAGTCAATTGGTCTGAACTCTCGCATTCCATTCAGAGAAGATCTAATAGATGCCCGGTTTACAATAGACATTCACAAAAGAATCTTTATTTTGGTGGTTTTTCTCCTTTTTTTTAATAGGAAGTGGGGGAGGTGCCATTCTCTTTGCATATGGATAACCATCCTCCAGCACACTAGTACAATATGTAAATAGAAGGAATGTTCGAGAAAGCCAAAAGATGTCAGGGATGTTGATCCTAACATTACTGGAATGTTCTGGAAGTACATGTTGACAATTGACAATTAGAACACTTTTATTGACTTCTTGGTCAATATTTACAATAAAAAGATCAAGAGAACTATATACAATCAGCCAGGTTCCCACCGCGATAGTGTCCAGGCGATGACGGGGTCCTCGATGGTCTGGCCTAGTCCGACCTGGACGAAGTATCGGTTGATTCTTGATTTCGCCGATGCGAGGATGGCCAGCTCGTATTCTATGGAAGTGCATGTTGGAGCATGCCAGCGATAAACATATTGCTCCACCCGTTACTCACAACCCCCACTGCCCCATCAGATAAGCTGATAAGTTACGTGTTGTCCCAATAACCCCGTAAACACTATGTTTATATACTTATCTAATCATCTGGCAATGAACTTTACAAAAATGTTGCGACATTTTCTTCTTCTTCTTCACACAGTTTCAAGTTCTGTAAATATTTAGGGCGATTAAATATATAGAGAAAACAACTTTTACATTAAATAAAATCGTATCAATGAAAATTTTTCTAAAATACTTTTATATAACCAATTCTTTAACATAATGAAATATTTCGGCTTAAAATGCATAAATAACAATGGTAAAAAATGGTGAAATGGTGAAATATATTTTTGACAAATTTTCATCTTGCTACAATCAGAAAAAATGTATTTCTTATTTATTTTATTAAACGTCGGATGCAAAATAATACAATTAGACAATGATTTAAAAAATTTAGCTTACCTTATAAAATTACATTTGTAAAAATTTGTGTTTGACATTATTTAAAAATATATATATTTCCATTTTTGTTAAAGCATCATTTTAATGCATTCTAGATAATGATTAAAATGACAGCAGCTTTACACACCCAAGATAGTGGATATTGCTGCTGCTGTGATGGAGATGCATGGAGACATCTGAGACTCTTCTTTGGACACGACAACAACAACATTCAAATGACTTCTCATTTTAATTTTGTTATTTTTAAAAATGTATTTATTTATTAGAATCAACGAGAGGTAGTAAAATTGAAGTATTTGCGCCTATTACAGAGGAGAAACAAACTAAAAACAACAACAAATTAGAATAAAATATTTACAAATTTACATGTTTTGAAAATAAAGCAATCCATAAATAAATCTTTAATTAAAAAGGCATATATGATATTTTGAGCCAATATATGCCCTTTTAATACAAATTTACATGTATTAATCAACCAAGTTCATTGTTATTATTTCTATGATTATATAGGAAAAAAAAGTTAATTCTTGACCAAAAAAAAATATTGAATCGTAAAAATAATTGTTTTCTGTTATTATTAATAAATTTAAAAAATGATTTTTTTTCTTTTGTATTGAAAAAATAAAACATTGTAAAGAATGCCTAGCTATAACATAAAGGTATTCAGTGATGATATATATCTGTGATAAGTTAAAGAAATAATAAAAAAAAAGGAAAGGTGGTTCACACAAACAAGGCCGGCGGCACGCTGACCCACTGCCCACCCTCTTCACACATCTTCGGCGATCTTTGGGGTCGACCCGCCTTCTCCTGGTATTGTAGGCCTCGACAACTGAAGCCTGCCTGCCTTGTCGTCTTTTGCCAAGCTAGACAACAACTTTTAAATTAAATAAAATCGTATCAATGAAAAATTGTCTAAAATACTTTTATATAACCAATTCCTTAACATGAACTTTTTCGGCTTTAAAAATGCATAAATAATAATTTTCAAAAATAATTATTTTGAAAATAGAGCAATCCATATTTAATTCATTAGATAATAAAAAGGCATATATTGGATTTAATAAAAGATTTATTTTGCCAATATTTCGGCTGGCTGAACGCCAACCTTTATCGAGGCATTACATTTTGTACAGTTTGTGTATACAAAAATGTAATGCCTCGATAAAGGTTGGCGTTCAGCCAGCCGAAATATTGGCAAAAAAAAGTATTTTATTAAATCCAATATATGCCTTTTTATTATCTAAAAAAATATCACAAATATATATATATATCATATATATATATATATCACAAATTTATATTTAGAATTGTGAATTTTTCAAAACTCTCTAATTGAATACATTTTCTGATTATAAATCATATATTTAGTAATGCTATATTATATTATTAACTATAGATATGTTTATAGATCAATTTTACATATTTACTAACACTATAATAAATGGTTTGCATAATAAACTTAGTCCTGGAAGCTTTATTTATTTTATTATACTACTTAACACTCCCTTAAAAAATAATTAGATTATAAAAAATATATTTTAAAATTGAATAATATATTAATCTCCTTTCACTCCCCAGCTCCAAAAAAAGAGCGTATAAATTAATTATATATTAAAAGATAATTTATTATAAAAATTCTAAATTAATATTCTATTCCATGAAAATATTTTTTGCGTAGAATTTTTATATTGATATAATTTATTATATTTTAAATATAAGTATCTCATGTGGAATATATAATTATATATTTCAAAAAGTTTACATTAGCGTTCTCTTTTTTTAAAATATCTTTCAATATAAGATAATATGTAAAATATATCAAAGAGCAGACGTACATATTTATTTTAAACGTCTGCATTGAAATTATATCTTTATTTTTTGCTATTAAAATATAGGAGATATATATATATTCTTTTTATAATAAATTATAAAATATTTGTAACAATATATACGTAAGCATTTTACAATATAAATTCGTAATAATTGTAATTTTTTTTCTAAATGTACAAAATGTCGAGCGCACTGTTTAAGTTTTAAAAATCTAATCCGTGACATTTTATAAATGGCGTATTTTTTATAAATTTAAGACTAAAATGTCTAAATAAAGATTTGTCAAATTTTTATAAAGTTGGTTAAATACATTATTTTGTGTTCAGCCAATCGAAATATTATCAAATAAGTCTTCTTTTTTTAATCCAATATAAGCCTTTTTATTATCTAAAAATTATTTTGTATATATCGATTGCTCTTCAAATAATTCATTTACCTAAATTCTTGTTCCTTTATAATATATATTATTTATTACCAGTTACAAACAAGACACGCTATATCCGATCTGGATAATTGCGCGTGAAACTATTTACAATAATTGTAGTAGAGTAGGTAACAGAATTATCAAAAATAAAATAAACAATTAAGAGCATTAAATAAACCTATACGTTAAACAAATAAGCAAATAAATAAACATTATAATATATAGAGTTATATTTTATAAACTTATATTAACATTAAAATTTCACTTTATCCAGAAAATTGTTTTTATTTTCTCAACGTTTTATGGCTTAGCTATATTTTATTTAAAGAACAATGAATGGCAATCAGACAACCTCGATCTTCAATATACAAATATTTCAAACCATAATATTGCCTAAATTAATTAGTAGTAAAGCTGAATATATTGTTATAATTTATTATTTAAATAATAAAAGGCATATATTGGATTTAATAAAAGAGATTTATTTTGCCAATATTTCAGCTTCGCCAACCTATTTAATGCCTCGAAAAAGGTTGGCGAAGCCGAAATATTGGCAACATAAATCTTTTATTAAATTCAATATATGCTTTGTATTATCTAATGAAATAAATATGGATTGGTCTATTTTCAAAATTTATTATTTATTGATTTTAAAATATCATACAATAGATGGTATATAGGTCTTTAACTTTTAATTAGACAATTTTAATTTATATTAAGACATTTTTCATATTTTTAATTTAGACAATTTCATTTTTATTTAGACATTTTTCATTTTAATTTAGACACATTGACTATTTATAGAAAAGTCCATGTGTCTAAATTAAAATGAAAAATGTCTAAATATAAATTAAAATTGTCTAATTAAAAGTTTAAAAACCTATATTTGAAAAATAAAAGAGTTTAACTTACCCATCTATAAGTGCATTGTAATTCCCGATTAAGACATGTAAGGTCACTCACACGATGAAGAGAATTAGCAGGATGGTTTAGTAACCTCTGTGAGAGGTTATTTACTCGGCTCTAGAATGTTGTTGTAGTCCTGTTGACTTATCATCATGTCAACATCGCCAAATGGCACAAAACAAACTACCATCAACCTGCTTGATGATATATCCTTAGCGATAGGGCGCTCAAGTTTATTTTCACACACAATATTCATTAGTTTTTCTAACACGTTATATATGTGTGTGTGCGTGATTTTACTATTTATATTTTAGGGATTAAAATATTTTTAATTTTTCAAAATTTTAAAACACATAGTTATATATTTATGAAAATAGAGCAATCCATAAATAAATATTTATTTGAAAAGGCATATATTGGATCAAAATATCATTTATTTTAAAAATATTTTAGTTGGCTGAACGCCAACCTTTATCAAGGTTTAATAACATATGATGTTATAATATCTTGAAAAAGGTTGGCGTTCAGCTAACTGAAACATTGGTAAAATAAAGTAAAATAAATGATTTTTCGATCCAATATATGCCTTTTTAATTAAATAGTTATATATTTTGAATTAGTTTATTGTGCAATAAATTGTTAAATAGGAAGGAATTTCTTTAAATATTTTGATAAAATTTTGTTTTATTTATTTTTAATAGATCCAGGTACGCCTTTTTTTTTAATATTTAAATATAATTACATAAAGTTATACTCAGGAAAAAAAAAATTTGAAATTCAAATTTTATATATGTATGTTTGTTTTAGATTTTCTTTTGTGATCAATCCAATCTCCATGATGGGTAAAAAAAGCTGCTGTCGTTGGCTAGCTATCCACCACATAGAGGTGACAGTCAGAATTTTCTTTCCTAAATCAAATCTGAAAATTTCTGAGTTCAAATCTTGAGTTTTTTTTTTTCGTCAAATTAAATGTGACAAAGATATGCGATATTCTACATTTAAAGCAATACACGAATAGAATTTCTAAGTTTTTTTTCGTGGTATTTAGCATTTCATTCTATGTACTTGATTAGTAAATAACTAATTCTTAAATTCTGTTCAATTCTCGTTGCTAAAATGCAAACTATCATCGTTTTAAAAAAGCGAAATAATTGAGAATTTTAAAAAGATAGGGAGAGAGAGGTCAAGAGAGTTTAATAATATTTTTAAAAATATATTTCAAAAACGCTGCCAAAAAAAAGTTAACTTTTTTTTCTCTATATTAAAACACAAAAATATATATTCAAAATAAATACGTTAGACATACTTTGACATTGATGAGATTTCTATGATAATGTATTTCCTCCCCCCGAAACACAAAACGTAATAAAAATTGAAAGGGGAGAACGTGTAAAAAAATGTAATTCTGGGGGTAATTTGGCGGACACAATTTTCTGTAGGTTCTAATGCGGAACAGGGCCCCTCTCTTGTTCTACTTTCCAGGCTCTCTGGGTCAGACCTCCTGAGGAATGACCTCTGGGTTTTACTTTTCTTCTCGGGCGTGGCAACACTGTAATCCTCTCAACCTTCTCTGATAGGAATTTTTATTTTATTTTAGGAAGTCGTTTCTTTTTTCTATAACTGGTTGTAAGAAGGTAATCAACACACACTTTCCACAGCATCGTTTTCATCATTTTTAAATTATCCATTTTATTATATTTTTGCTTCTCTCTCTCTCTCTCGAAAACGTTTAAGAAGAATATAAATGGCCAAATTTTATTTATAAACCACACGATACACACTTGCTATTTTTATGTGAGCAATAGCTACCCAGAAATTATTTGAAAAAGTAAAAATAAATATCAGGTAAAAAGTTTCTTTTTAATTTAAATTTGCAACCTTTCGAGCAAATATACTGTTCTTCAACGGGCTAATATTCTATGTACAATCTCTAAATAATATATATACAGAATAATTGAAAACTTTTGTTATTATACTTGCTATTTTAAACAATAAATAAATGACCTATTTTTTATAATCTTATAAACGTAATAAACATTTTTTTACGAGGTGAATAAAATTCACGCAATTTTGTATTAATTTGCAAAAATATATTTTAAAAAGATAATTTGAATATATGCATTTAAAACGAAGAACTTTTTTTTTAAATGGTTTCCTCTATCACAAAAGTTTCTTCCTAGTTTATTCAATAAAGAGAGAGAGAAAAAAACGAACTTATAATGAAAATAAAAAATTATAATTCTCTTTAAAAACTCCCTCCACAATACCGTTTGACTTGCACAGTTTAAAAATGAAGCTAATCGTATTTTCAGGAAAGAAAACTTTTAAAAGAGATTTTTATCTCAGTGAGATCTAGCGTAGAGATTTCTGGAACTTTAATTGAATGGTTTGAGCCACAATAAAAGAGTAGTAAACCTTCAGCCAATCAATTTCATTCGTTGGTGGATTCTCATATCCTTGTGTGGGGTTTACATCGATGTTTCTCTTTGTAATCAACATTAACACAAAAAGTCTGTTTTTTTAATACCAGTTTATCTCGTAAACCAATCTATAGGTAGTGTACCAATAACTGGATGAAACATTAGTACCAAAACTGACTATCAAAGATGAATAGACTACTAATGATAATGTACAATTTGGATTATAGATTATAAACACAAGGTAATAAGACTAAATCCAAATAAATAGTGTGACGTTAAGGTAACAGCGTTACCTTAACGTCATACACTATTTATTTATTTGGATTTGGTCACATTTCACCCTACGTATTGCTTTCAAAAATATCAGCAAACAAATCTAAGGCAATAGCTTACTATACATTTTTTAGATCATCATTATGTAAGGACCAGTCAACAATTAAATGACTTTGAGACGAAGAGTAAAGCCAGTTCAATTTCTATCTTACTACCTATGTAAATAATACAAGATGATTATTACCTTACCCAATTGGGAGAATCTGTATGGAGCAAGTCCCTAATAAAGGCTTTTGTGTGTGTATTTGGATTTGGTCTTATTACCTTGTGTAGATAATTTACTAGTTCAAACAGACTGGAAGATTAAAACAATCAAACCGCTGCTTATATAGAATTCACCACTGATAAGTCAATCCCTCTCAATGTTTTTTTTTTTACTTTCCGTTTAACGATTATATAGAAATTTGTGTGTCATATACATCATTTTCTAAACCTTTCAAATAATGAAAAAAGTCGGTGGACGAGTGGGTAAAACCCTCGATTCCCGACAGCAATGAACCGGGATTGAATCCCGTATTGGACACTTTGTTTTAATATGTGAATAACCTTCACCTATTATTCTTTGTTGTAAATATCATAAGCTAAGTTACTATTTTTGAGCGGTACTTAATAAAGTTATTTTCGGACCGAACCTTTCAAATAAGCAGCCCAAAAATGTTATTTTTAAACTTTTCTTTGCATACTATATCGAAAACTCGGGTTTATACAATACAGACATATAGTTTATTAATGGTAACTGCTTTCTCTTTTCTAAAATTTTATAACCTACTATATTGAATGTATTTCTACGAAAAAGTAAAACTCTTAAAATATTATATTTTTTTAAGAGCAATATTTTAAGTATTCAAAGATTATGATATTTTATGGTTTATATTTATACTAGCAGTAACATATGTATATATAGATAACCCAGGCTCCTGGAGCGTTTGCATAGTCGCTAACTACCCGGCCATATTTCTATCATTATTTCTGACATTTATTTATTTATTTCAATTTAAAGTGCTATGCCCCCCCCCCCCCCCCGTAGAGACACTTACGCTGTCATACATGTATGCCTTTACATTTGTCCATATATACATATTTACAATAATTTTAGGCCGTAAAGAGAATATTAATTCTGTCATTAAAATGAAAATAAAATATATTTTTGTTATATATAGAAACGCTATTTAAAAAACTACAAAAAAAAATTGTCTCAATAATTCGAAATAAAAAAAAAAATCGAAGTTTATAAAAAAAAACGATATTGGTATTAAAAATATAAATAAAAAAAGAGAGAAACGAAAAAAAAAAAACTAAATATAAAATTGTGACGATATCAGAAAAAATATTTTTCAAGTTCACAGATTAAAGATTCCCAGATCGCGCGCGAGAGAAAGATGGATAATTGGTAAAAAGACCGTCTGGTACGTAATGCGCATGCGCCGAGCTCCGCGCGCCCTCGTGCGTCAACTGAGTCAGCCTTGGCTGCGAGCACCACCGTCGCAACATTCCGTCTGCTCCTCAAGTAAGTCGTCTCTATTTTTGGGGGTCAGGAGTGCTATTTCAGTCTCGTTTATTTACTTCTTCCAAATATATTTCTGTGCTTCGTTACTTTATTTTTTTTTTTACTACATAAATACATCCCTTCCTTTCCCCTTTTTTTTCATTATTTCTTGTTTGACATACATTTAAATTTACATTTTATTTATCACAGAAATACATATAGAGAAGCTTTTTTTTAAAGAGAACCATTCGCGAAAAATTACTTTTAGAATGTCTTTACTTTTTTTCGTCTGCGTTCTTGGCGCCAGAACATCTGACAAGATATCAATTGATAGAAGCGGACAAACATCACCTACACATTGTCAACAATTACCCGATAAAGTCTGTCATCAAAAAACTGCCTTTTTTTTTCTATCTTCTCCAATCCAGATTTTGTCGGTTTAGTTTATAAATACAGACGACAAATTTTATCTTTTGTATACCATTTATAGAATCGTTTTTTTGGTATGAAATTTTCTAAGTTTCCTATTTACATACATCGCTTTTCTTGAAAGTACGTTTAACCATTACAATGTAATATACTAATAGAAAATGTAATTTTTTTATTATTATGAAGGAACTATGTTAGTATGTCTCTAGATTTAACTATGTGGTTTTAATGTTTATCCAAAATACACAATGTTCATTTCTTCTATCGTATATAATATTAATACGCTGGTGCATTAGTATACTATAAAACGCTTTGCTCTTTTTTCTGTGTTTTCATTTCTTTTTTTAAAATGTTATAAATAAATAGGTTTAATCATTCATGATATAAAATTGAGCGTGACCCCCAAAAAATGCATGACTTTTTTTAATTCAATTAATCACAAACAATAATTATATATACGAGACCCGTTGACCATATATATAAAGATAATGTCAAATAATATACATTTCTATACTTGTAATTATAAAATAAACACATTTTAGAACTTCTTTTGAGAATATATTTTTTCAAATTATTATTATATCGAAATGAGAGAAATATTTTTGTTTGTTTGTATTTTAAAACTAAAATAATAATAATAATAAAACCCAGAAATAAATTAATACGATATTTATTGATTTCATAGCACAAGGTCATTGAATATTCTAAACAATGATGCAAATAGGTTTTCATTTTGTCGGACGTTTCTGAAAACTTGAAAACTATGTCTGCATTCATAGACAAAAGTATTTGATGTAGCCGCTCGTCTATTTTTGTTAAAGAGACAGAGGCTGTTCACACTTGGTTATCTTGTGTGTCTTCAATAAAGGTCACTGTAATATCTTTCAGAGTTATTGTGTCTGAATCCCGATATACATGCTAAAATGTACAACTTCCTTAAGTTTTGTCTATGAGTGTATACATACAAGAAAACGTTTCAAAAAGGAAATGTATACATTGACATTGATGGCAATACTATATATGTCAAATCTCTCTCTTATCTTCTGATTTAGAGAGAGTATAGCAGACGATATAATGGGAGCTGCTAATATTCATTACTTTTGTATTAATGTGCAGACGCGCTCACTGTGTATACATTGGTTTTGCCACACGCCGATGGAATTCCTAATTTCTTTTGGTAGCGTGCCATATAATTCCTTATATATTCCCCTTTCATCATACCGAGAAAGAAGTTGGAACACGCTATCTTCTGGTTTGCCAGTGTGACCAAACATTTCCTGAGATCGATTTAGGAAGACCTCGTCTTCTATGACTTTATAAAAGATATATGTAAATATTATTTCTATATTTTTATATGCATTTTTTCGTTTTGCAATATGTTTTTTTTTACAGACGAATTACTCATCTTCCGTTTTTTTTTTTATTAAAATCAATTCTAATCTGAAAACAACTTTTAGTCAAAATTGAAAAAAAAAAAAAATAGTTCAATGATTTTTGATATAGAGATATATATATACCTGGTGGTAATTGAATTTGAAATTAAAAATAGATTTTTTTTTTGTGTGCGTGCTCGATATCGATTTAGGTTTTTGTTTTAGAAATATAATTTTTTATTTCTTTTCAAAAATACAGCTATTAATATTTCATAAATATTCTTTGTTGATGAGAAAATAGAATCTTATAAATATTTAGCTTAAGATCCCTCCCTTTTGTAACGTTATTCGATTTCATTGTGGAAAAAATATTAAAAGATTTAGTTTCTTAAATGAATTGAAAAGGTAAATTTTTTTTCCTAGAATTATATAGATTTCGCCTCTTTACTTCCTTATTTTATGTATTTTATTAAATTAACCCTTTTATTAAATATGTCAATATTTTTTAAAAAATCTTTTTATATATATATTTAAAAAAATTTAACCATGTTTTTATTTTCTATAGTTTTTTTTTTTTTAATGCTTGCAGAAATAAAAAAAAAAGCGTAAAACTCTTGCCATTTTTAAAACCTCATTTTCGAAACACAATTTTGGTAGCCCCACTTTTTTCTCTAATCTTATTTTCAGGGTAAAATGGAAATTTCCAACACTTAGGTAACGTCAGGTTTTAGCAAACAATCTAAGCAGGGACAGCATCTCTCTTTTAAGGTGAAACTATACCTTTTTTTAAAATGTCTTGTATACGTCTTTAAAACATTTTATATAAGTATTTCTATATTATAAAATAAATAAGCCTTCCAGGGTTAAGTTTCTTGTTCAACTTTTTATTTTCATGCTTTCGGACTTGTCAGTCCTTCAACAGGAGTATCACGTTAATAAATTGATGATATATACTATTTTTATATACAAATTATTATTTAATAAGGTGAAAACATCAAGCTTTCCAAATTTAAGTTTATTTTTAAAAAATTTAATTCAAATCTATACCTTTCGGGTATATATGATAGAGAAAGAGATTGAGATTGAAACTTCTTTCTTACAATGTCCATATACGATTATTTCAATTTAAAACGCTATGTCTCCTTAAGAACACTTACGCTGTCATACATGTATGTCTTTACATTTGTCTATACATATATTTACAATAATTTTAGGCCGTGAATAGAATAGTCATATATAAAATGAAAGGATTTAAAAACACGAATGTTTCTTTTATACCTAATAAAAACTTATAGTCAATAAGATTATATAAAAGGGCGTACCTGGATCTGTAAAGAAAAGAAAAAAAAAAAACAAATGTTTCTCAAAATATTTCGAGAGATTGCTCCCTCTTTATCAATTGAGAAAAAAAAAATTTTTTTTTTCTTTACAGATCCAGGTACGCCCGTTTATATAATCTTAATTAATGGATCGCTTTTTGACTCAAATTATAGTCAATAGTTATAGAGAATAGTCATATGATGTTAACAATGAGAAAGAGAGAGAAAAAAACGTGAAAAGACCTATGTACAAAATAAAGAAGTGTCTGACAATATGTACAATAAGCATAATATAAATTATATAAGGTTGAATATAGAATAAATATGAATAAATAAGGGAGAGAGAGAGATTGAAACTGATTTATTACAATGTTCATATAAGATTATATAAGGTTAAATACAGAATAAATATGATTATATGATTATAATAAATACATGAATAAATAGATATAAATATATAAAGTAATTGATAAATATTAACACAAAGCAATAACGCGCCATCTATACATATAAAATAAAAGGATTTAAAAGCGCGAATGTTTCTTTTATACGTAAAACGAACTTCATCGCAGTAAGGACAGTAGAAGTTTGTTTTATGTATAAAAGAAACATTCGCGCTTTTAAATCCTTTTATTTTATATGTAATTGATAAATATATATATACATATATACAAGGTCTTCATTGGTAGCGCCCACCGCGGGAAAGACTCCGCCACCGATGGACTGAGAGAGAGAGAGAGATTTGAATTAATATTTTAAAAATAAATAAAATAAAATTATCCCTGGAAACCTAATGTTTTCACTTTAATATTGATATAAAGGATTATTGAAATATTTCTATAAACAACCTTTTTTTCTAAATGATATTTTATTATTTTCAATTCTAACACATTTATTATTAATTCCATTTTTATCAACATAATATGAAAAACGATTTGTAATATTGTTTTTTTTTTGGACAAGCTTTATTGATTTTTCTTTTTCAATTCGCACATTTTTCAAAAAAATTATTTATAGAATAACGAAAAAAATTGTCATTTTTTTTTTCATTTTGTTTTTATTGATTTTTTATCTAGAGAATGAAAAATGTAAATTAATATACAGAGAGCCTAGTTTTACTTTACTAAATTACATTTTTCGCTTATATATCCCTTTCCTTCGTTATAAATTGTTTTAATTTGCACACACCATATGAGAACATATGCATATATAGATTTGGAACTTTCATTTAGAAAAATAAGAAGAAGAAGAAGAAGGATTTTTTTCTGTGTGCATTTTAATATTATTTTTTTATAAAACAATATATGACGACACTTGAAAACTATCCCGCAAGTGTTTCTTTTCAACGAAAAATCAAAATTTATTTCAAGGAGAAATAACGATTATTTCTAACCTTAGGGATGAGGTATGAAAGGATGAATTGTTTCACAATGCGTCGTTTTACAATCACGGGCCGCATTATATTGTATTATAAAACAATATATGTTTTAAAAATATCAATGTTTAAAAAAATCCTATAAACAAAAAAATCCGCTCACACTATCAATAAATTCGAAAAATAAAACTAACCTAAAAAACAATGTTACTAAACGTCAATTGCAGACTTTAATCAGTGAAAATTAGAATATTCACCAGTGTTATATTAAAATTCTAAACACGGTTCATTGGATGAAGGAAAGTTAAGTTAGGATAGAAGAAAGCTGGTGGGTACTTTCTTGTTTGTCCCTCAGGGGGGAACGAAGGACGTTGTTCTACTTTCGTCTGCGGCGGCCCTAAGGGGTAAATGACCAGTGGCGAGCTTCCCCAACGCCAGCGACCATCTTGCACCGGTCCCTTCCTTCCTTCTTCTTTTCACCCTCAACTCTATGATTTATTTTGGAAAATGAGCAGTCGTTTCTTTTCATAAGCGGTTTGTTTACATTTCAATCAATTATGTCTCTCGTCACCCCCCCCCCCCCTTTTTTTTTTCATTTGGATTATTTATATTATTTTTTTTTTATGTATGTGTGTATTCACCTAGCTCATCTAGCACCATACTCATCTAGCTTATTTTATATATTTTTTTTTAAAATATTTTTATCTATTTTAATTTAAGGATATTATTTTATTTTCTTCTTAAATTTCGACGATACAGTGGTATTTTTTATATAGTAATATAATTTATTTTCTAAAAGTTTTTTTTTGTGTGTAATTTTTAAATAAATAATAGGAAGAATATATTGAAATAGCTTAGTAAAAAGTTAGAAAGAGGCAGGTTTATATTTTCTGCCTTCGATTCTATTTTCCCAGAAAAAGATCTATCTCTATTCACAGAATATAACTAGAACTACTTCGAGACTATATAAGCCGAATTACTCAATTTGGGTTCAATATTTCCATATTCAATATTATCACAATAAAAAATTACTGTTGACAAAAAAGCCGACCGAAGTTCAAGTATATATATAGACGTCTACTATAGATTTAATGTTAAGGATGGTGTCAAACTCATGATGGTTGTCAAACTCATCCATTGATGAGCTCTACTCTTCCCCGGTAGACACCATCAAAAGTCTCAAGCTTTACAAGCTTGATACCTTAATATGATTGAGCGGAGATAAGAAAGAAGAAGAAGATGTTACTTAGAATATTTCAGTACAATATGTGTGTGTGTAGAGAACAAGCAGTTTAGATTTTAAATACTTTTATTGTGACCTCCGTTAATAGAAAAGCATACACATTCAGGAACTTGAATAATTGAAAATTACAATCTCATATTGTAACCATAATATTTCTATGTTTGAAGACATTTACCTTTACCATAATATTTCCCTCTAATCATAAATGAAATAAAAGTAATAGAGTAACATTAAAATGATTTTATTTCTTGATTTTTTTTTCAATGCTTTTTGAACATCTTAATGGATCGTTGAGCCTACACCACAGTGAAAAGAACCAATATATAGGTAGTTGGTTTTTCTTGATTTATCAAGGAAAATGGGTTGGCCAATAGTCTGGAATAACCATACATCAACGTTTAGTTGGTATTTATTCCTATAGATGACACTTTGTCATCTTAAATGTTCTTTTTTTTTTTACTTATCCTTTTATTAGTCTAAATTAGACAAGATATTGAAGGGGTCCAACATATACTAAATTGTATTGGAAAGGACAAAGGATCCCTGTACAGAGAACCAAGAAGAGTTCTTGAACTTCTTTATGAACACGAAATGTTCATTTGAATTGTTATGATATTTAATCGATCTTGTAAATATAGCAATCCTCCTACGAGCAACTCATCTATCTGATTGACCGCCATTGTGGAACAATGACTAATTCAACACACCTCCAAACAGAGACCACCTCCAATAAAGACCGAGATATGTTTCTCGACACTCACGAAGGAAAGATTGTGTTGTAATAACTTTTAAATTTCAAAAAGGCTAAAAGTACGGCATATGTGACAGTGTGCGGTAACAAGCCATTTAAGGAAGTGTTATCTAAGATGACATTCTTAGAGATAGACAGACCTACGGTTTACGAAATCCTACCCTGGCCTCTTGGGGGCCCCGAGCAGCTTTCGAGGGAAGTCTTTTATCATTCTCTCTGCACGCTGTGTCTTAATTGTCTTGTTTCTGATCCACTTTCGTTACCTTTTTTTTTTGGCTTTTTGATTTTCCTCACTTATTTTTTATCTATTTTTTTATTTTCCTATCTTTTCTTGATTTTGTTATTTGTTGAATATTCGCTTTTTGTTGATTTTATTCAATTGGACAAAATTTTTGGCTATTTTATATGTGATCTCTTGATTTTTTCAAATTTAAATTGACCTGAATTGTTCGTTTTAGAAAAATCCTCCTTTTTAAAGGTGTTGATTAAATCTTTCCACTATAATTCAAGAAGTATTTTTCTCCTTCTTCTTTGTTATTTTATTATTATTTATTTTTGACTATTTAAAGTTTCCTCTCTTCTGTGTTCATTTGAATAAATTCACATTAAGATGTTTAAGATTTTTATTTATATTAATATGGATATATATTATATTCAAAATGAAATATATATTTTGCTTTCTTTTCTTTTTATTAAGGAATAAACGTTTATATAAAAAAATTGTTATTTAGCTGCAAGTAGGTTTATATTTCATAAATCCTCCTAAAATCCTTCCTCTTTCAAAAAAACGTAATTATATTTCGTACTTTTTCACGTTCGAAATCATTAATTACTTTGAAACCCCTACCTCATCCATTTTTCCAAATGATTGTGTTCCACCTGGTGTACAACACTAATGATAGTGATGAAAGTGTGTACATATATAAACCATTGCCATTCGTTACATTCTGTATCTGTAAAAAAGGCGTTTTACCCGAAAGATTTGATAAAGAATCTCTTCTTACCGACTTGTGTTTTTTCTTCTATATAGCGAATAGAGATATCGTCTTAACTAACGAGCAATAATCAACTTCTTGGATTCCATTTGAAGTTGATCATATAATGGAACGATTTGGTATACCATTTTTTGTTAAAGAAATCCCTCCATAGTTAAAGTACACGCTTGTTGTTCAAGTAGTACAACTACTACAATAGGAAGGATACAGAGAAGATTAGCATGGTCCCTGTGATACCAGTTCGGCGGTACAACTACTACAATAGGAAGGATACAGAGAAGATCAGCATGGTCCCTGTGATACTTGTTCGGCAGTACAACTACTACAATAGGAAGGATACAGAGAAGATTAGCATGGTCCCTGTGATACCAGTTCGGCAGTACAACTACTACAATAGGAAGGATACAGAAAAGATTAGCATGGTATCTGTGATACCAGTTCGGTGGTACAACTACTACAATAGGAAGGATACAGAGAAGATCAGCATGGTCCCTGTGATACTTGTTCGGCAGTACAACTACTACAATAGGAAGGATACAGAGAAGATTAGCATGGTCCCTGTGATACCAGTTCGGCAGTACAACTACTACAATAGGAACTATACAGAGAAGATTAGCATGGTCCCTGTGATACTTGTTCGGCAGTACAACTACTACAATAGGAAGGATACAGAAAAGATTAGCATGGTATCTGTGATACCAGTTCGGTGGTACAACTACTACAATAGGAAGGATACAGAGAAGATCAGCATGGTCCCTGTGATACTTGTTCGGCAGTACAACTACTACAATAGGAAGGATACAGAGAAGATTAGCATGGTCCCTGTGATACCAGTTCGGCAGTACAACTACTACAATAGGAACTATACAGAGAAAATTAGCATGGTCCCTGTAATACTTGTTCGGCAGTACAACTACTACAATAGGAAGTATACAGAGAAGATTAGCATGGTCTCTGTGATACCAGTTCGGCGGTACAACTACTACAATAGGAAGGATACAGAGAAGATCAGCATGGTCCCTGTGATACTTGTTCGGCAGTACAACTACTACAATAGGAAGGATACAGAGAAGATTAGCATGGTCTCTGTGATACCAGTTCGGCGGTACAACTACTACAATAGGAACGATACAGAGAAAATTAGCATGGCCCCTGTGATATTTGTTCGACGGTACATATACGAACGATACAGAGAAGATTAGCAATGGTCCCTGCGCAAGAATGACACGCAAAATCGTGAAGCGTTCCATAGTTAAAGGTTTTGGAAGCTTACATCATCGGATTACATAAAATGCGAGTTGGTATTAATTCACATTTAGAAGAGGATTGCCCTAGGATATTTACGGCTAACTTTGAAGAAGAAAAAAAAATGCTGTGAGATTCTTTGATGTTCCTCCCACCCTATCTTAAAATGCAACTAATTCCGTACATCAAGAAGATTTTTAAAAAAATATTTTTTTCTAGAGAAGATCTACTTGCTGTTAAATCAACTTTAAAGATTTTCTCTCTTACACAATTCTGGTAATATACCACACCAGAGTTCTAGTTTTGATGAGCACTCGGCCCAAACTCATCAAGTCTGATGATGGCCAACTTCCATTAACGCGCCATTTATTTTACTTTGAGAATCTGTAGTCAAAAATAAATAAATAAAAAATCGCAGATTATATAATTTTTCGTATTTTCTCACACAGAAAAAACTATCCTGATAAATTATAAAGAAATATTTTAAAAAACACAATGAATTTAGGAATATATTCAAAATTATTTCAGAGATTTGATTTGTATTTTTTTTTTAAATATACAATGTTAATGGACTTAATTTTCTAAGTAGACAAATTCTCATATAAGTGCTATGAATTCATTAACATTTCTTCAGCAATAATAACTTAGTTTATTGATTTTCCCTTCCTAATTTATTTTAGCCTTCAATTTCTTTCACTATATTTTTTACATATTTTGTGTTTACTACATTTTATTTCCTTGAGATTGTGACTTCCTTGATGACTTGGTTTCATTGAGAATATGATTTTGTAGAAAGAATTCTGTCTTTGTCCATATTGTAAAAATGTATAGAACAATTTTCTACGAACATTTTTCAAATCAAATTCGTCAATGCCATAACTTCTTCCCCTAATGGTATCTCTTATAGAGTTCTTCACCTGTATCGAAAATATCAAAATTAGTGGGGAAATAAACTGATTGATTGAAATCAATGAGAAACATATAATGAAGTTTGAAATTCTATGAAAAATAGACACTTCGGCCAGGTAAATAAAAAACTCTAACTGGCCAAAGTGTCTATTTTTCATAGAACTATGAATACCGGCCAGGCAGCCTCTATCTTTACGATAATCAAGACCAATTTTGGTCCCGAGGTATTCAAGAAGTTTGAAATTGTTCTTTTAAAAACATTTATCTCTGAATACATTGACCTTAATTCTTATTTTAGCTAAAATTTTCTGTCTTCTTTCATAATAGTTTCAACTTCGAAATGTGTGTTACCGATTTTAATATAAAAAGACTACAAAATCATAATTTATAGAAAATATAAAATACGTAAATATTGAATTTATCGCTTAAAATAAAAACTAGCCATATCACAAACTTTTATGTTTTTAATTACCTATAACTTTTCATGTGAGAGAGATAATCGGAAATTTCTTAGGAAACTGTGAACGTTTGTTATCGAAAAGTCGTCATAAATAATAATGTAAATAATTTAACATTGATATTTTTAATTATTAATTCTCAATCTTCTTTTTTAACCATCGCTACACAAGCTAATTGGCAATACACAAGAATTCGACATTAAAGGAATATAGCTTTTATTTTAAATTTGTACCAGACGCTTTTATCTTATATATATTTTTTAATAGTTGCAGCTTTCTAACATAATGATAATATTTCATTTGATTTTGATGACCCATAAGGATTCATAGTTGACAAAACATTCCATGAAAACGATCTTTTAAATCAGAGAGAAAAAAAATCTTTTTAATCTTATGAAATTTTGACGATCTCATATTGACCTCCTTTTTAAATTATTTATCTATATAAAAGAGAGAATGCAATGCTATAATAATAAAAAATATCTAAAAAATATATGCTGAAAGGTAAAATTCAATTAGTGAAATGTATATTAATCCTTTAAAAAAGTGCGTAATTTTTTTTTAATGCAAACGTTTATCTTATTGTGGTGGTTCAAATCTATACCTCATATTTACCCCTTGTGTGAGTAATTTTAAGCTTATAAACGATTAATAATGTTCAACACTATACATATATACATATACAACACTACCAACTATGCATATATAACCTGGATTCCTGAAGCCACGTACAGAAGTCGCCAACAATTGGATGACTATATATATAGCCTCACACCAAAGTCTCACTTCTCACAAATTAAACAAACACAAATTTATCAATTATTATCTTTACTTGACGATCTTAGATAAATTCTGTATGTGGATGAAGTTCTGGATGAAGTTGTTCCATTCTAAGGATAAGAAGAAGGTATTCCGAATCCTTCAAATTAAAATACAAGCCTTAGAATCTTGGTTACAAAAAATCGAACTTATCAGGATTGATTTCTTTTTCTTATCAAGAGTAGGGGGGGGGGTAAGAAATCACAGAGGGGTGTTGTAATTACATAAGAGGAAATTGCGGGACGGAGATGTCATCGGCCAACGAGTGCCCTTGCCATTGCTGGCCCCGATACTATATCTAGGCCAGGGGGCGAACGAACTGTCCTGGCCTGAAAACGGCCCCCTGTATCCAGGCCAACCTACGAAAGTGCCAGTCCCCTCCGTAATTACTTACGTAGGCATTGTCTCTGACCTTTCGTCTGCTCACAAATTCTACCCTCAAATAAGATTTAAGCCATTTCTATCTAGATTCTATTCACTGAGATTATTTTTCCTATTATTTATATAAGTCTAGTTTGCTTTTTTTTTATTTTCTCGTATTTAATATATAGATATCTCTATGAAAAATAAATAAAAGGTAAAGAAAACTTTTTTGTGTCATATTTGAATTTTCTATATAAATCTTTTTTTTTAAAAGAGGTTTCTTTATGTATAAAACTATCAGTGATCTAATTTTTATTTTTGAAATCGTTTCTACTTCTAGCTGATTTTAAAGTTAACATGAATTATGTATTATGTATATGAGCATATTTAGTCAATTTCTAATAAAAAAAAAAGGATAAATAAATATAAAAAAAACAATAAACATTCACATGAATGTATGTTTTATCATAGTCAACACACAAACATTACTAAAAATATACATTTTTTAAAGAAAACAAGCATTATAGATGAAGATACATTCTTTTTGTGGGTGTGTGTAAATAGAGAAATAAACATGTATAAAAATATCAGTGAATAATCTATACACAAAATTATTCTATAAAAGAAACAACCATGAATTGATTTATAAAGTTAGGTTTATATAAACAAGCAAAAAAAAACGAAGTATTAATTCCACACTATTTTGCCTATTTCAATTTAGATAAATATCCAGAGAGATATGAGAGATGTGTTTTAAAATTACAAAATATATTTTCTCACAATGAGTTTCTTTTTATTAAAAAAACGCTAGCTTTCAAGTGATAATCGCTCTTCAACGGGCTTAATAAAATATCGACTTTATCTTACCATAAATATTTACAAAAACATACAGCGTGGATATTTATAATTTAATTTTAAAACCTTTTTCACAATTTTATCATGAATGAGAGATGTGTGTTAGAAAAATATCCTAAAATAAATAACTAACACAATTTTCTTGTGGTATTTATTTTTACTTTCATCATCACAAATTGATAAATATATACAAATGTTTTTTGAATTCTTTACTCTATTATTATTTGCAACCAAATTATAACATTGCATATTATATTAGTAACAAAAGTTTTCCAAATTTTCTGTTTGCTCATCTTCATATAAGCCTTTTATTTTACAAAAAAAAATATATATAGAATCACGATCTTCAAACAAAATTATCATTTATAATAATTAACGAAACTAACTATTTCAAATATCGTTTATATGATCTTGTGGATGATGGGCTGTAAGATATTGTTTACAATATTGGACAGTAGTTCTTGTATATTATTTGTTGTATACAATTATTACAATTATTTTATTTCCAAAGCGCTATATCCCGCAAGGGATACTTGCGCCAAACAAGGAGAAAAGTTTATTTATATAAATTATTTACATTATTCAACGCATGAAAACATTAGAGATCCAGATTTTGTAGAAAGTTTAGAATGTATTTACAAAATGAATTGAACTTTAAATATGATTTTTTATCGGAAATCAAATCGTTAAGTTCACAACTAGTTCATTCTTCATTCTATAAACTTGAAATGCTGGGCAAATGCAAAAGGGCATACACCTTTATATTTTTGCGTTGGTAAACGGCATCAACTTTTATTACAATAAACCCACTCTAGTTTAAATGAAATACTAAGAAACCCACTTCATCCACTAACTAAAACCAAAACACTTTATTCTGTCATGTTCCATAGCTTAGTTGTTCAATATCCTCTAGATAGGTTTTGTTGATAATTGTCGAATAAGTCGTACTGACGTCATCAATAAATAACATCTTAAGCTACACAAAGAAATGTTTTCTTCACTACAATATTTACCCAAATACTCTATAGCATCATGTAACTCCACCTCCCTACAAATCAAATGATTTGTAATAAATAAAAAAAGGCTCAATGGTTATTATGTGATATTTTTTTCTTCTTTTGTCCGGCTTGTCTTTTCCACCAGACGAACGGGTATTGTGTTGTTGAGCTATCCAATACATCTGGCAACATTGAAATGTATAACAAACCACGTTAGCAAAAGACAGATTCACTTTTCTTATTCATTTTTTTGTACCTTTCCAAATCTGAGCTTCTTTTTAAACGGATTCATCTTTTCAGAGAGTTGGTATAATTTCAAGGACAATTCTTTTTTTTTTTCAATGAAATACATTTAAAGATTTCTTGTGTATACAAAAGATCAGTTGGTTTTCTATCTTTTTTTGCGACAAATGAAACTCCTCGTTATTAAATATATTTTTTTTTTCAGGGATCCATAAAATATCCATAATCCATAAAAGCAATGATCTCTTGTTACTTATTATAAAACTATATCACTTTAACTATCATTTATTCTACAAATATGTGTAAATAAGTAGGAAACTAAATACAATTCTCTTTATCTCTAATGACATGAATGATATTCTTCCAACTTTCTCCATTCTGCACAATGGATGATGGGCTGTTGAGGTATTTCCAGTATTGGACAGTAGATCTTGTATATTATTTGTTGTATACACCTTTTTATATATTTGCATAGCTAAACGCCATCAACATTTATATTTCAATAATCCCCTCTAGTTTAAATGAAACCCTCTTCATCCACTAACTAAAACCAAAACAGTTTATTCTGTCAGCAGCTTCCAATGTAAATACCATTAACGTTGATGTCAGAAACTATAAAGACAACAGATATCAATAATTTACCAATACTTTCAATCCACCATTTCAATCTCCAAAATTCCATAACCTATTATGTAAATGGAGAAACATCAAAGATTATAATACTATGATCTAATATACACCAATACCTCGTTTCGTTTTGCGTTTTTTTTTTTTCGAAGTTGCGTCGCTACTTAATTTTTACTGATTTTCACTGTGCGTCGTTAGATTTTCGAAGTTGCGTTGTTTTGGATTCGAGTCTTTAATTTTTTTTTTTTTGAATTTTTTTCCTAAAATATGGCAACACCTTTGTTTTTGATTGCGCCTTCACATATTTTCGCTTTGCGTCGTTTCAATTTGCGTCGTGTTTTTTTTTTTTTTTTTTGGAACGTAATCCCGACGCAAAGCGAGGTATGGGTGTATAACCAATAAATAAAATAACACACATGTCAACAGAACTTCCAGACCATTACCAAAAGGCTATGATCTCATTTTGGGGTTATGTCTTTGCTAGTATATATATAGTTTTAAGATATTTTGACGAGACTCGATCCAGTAATTCTCATCTATTTGGTAAAACCACACTGTGTGCTATAGATTAGTAACCCCTTTACAAATCAAACTATTTTGTGTTATTTATAAAGATAATTAGTATTATGTTAGACAATGATTAATGTATGTAATTATATAGAGTTTGTATATGTAATTATACATATATATATATATATAGGAAATATTTATATCTTCTAAATATATCAATATATTACTTAATGAGTGTATATCGTCAAAATAAAATTAATATAAAAATACATATATTTTTTAATATAAAAAGCATAAAGATATTAATGCTATTTGAAACAACAATCTATCTCAACTTTCGGCTAGACATACCTGATACAAATTTAGCCTACAATTCCTATCAATGTGTAAGTTAATGTTTTGCCATGGTACCTTATGTACATATCTAGCTAAGAAATATTTATAACTACCTTTTAAAATTATTCCTAATATAAGTAATGAATACAATTTTTCTTTAAAATTAACAATTACAACTATAAAATTGATTCAAGAGTAAATTTATCTTCAAGCTGAAAGATATCAATGATAATTTTAATTTTACAGGGTTGCCACAGATTTTTTTCAAAATATAACCCTTTTTTCATAGAATAATTGTCACAATCTTTCTATCCATTTTCTCTCTCTAGGATTATTGTTACTCTAGTATTAATTACATATATTTTTATAATCATTATATATTTAAAAGAAAAATAGACGTGTAATCAGCAAGTCTACATTTTTTTGGCCTTCTTTTTTTTTTTTTACTTTCACAACACAGTTTTCCTTATTTCCTTCTCTTCTAAGGCGCTTTCGTACCTTAATGCACGGCTCGCGTGCCATAAGAAAACCTTATCTCTCTATTTCTTTTTCCCCTTTCTCTCCATAGGAAGGTCGCCCCACCATGCTCCTCTTTTGTTATTTTCTGACCTTTCGTAGTGAATACCTTTGTCACTTTGTATATTGACATTGTGTTGATTTAAATTGTGAATCCTTGCTACGTGTTGGTCGCTCTTTTTTTTTCAGGTCTAATATAGTGAATCATTAGAGACTAGTAATTGTTGTCCTAAAAATGACGATTTTTTTAAAATTCCAGTGTAATTTGGGTGTTGGTACTTATCTCAAGTACGCCATGATAAATCATGGTAGGTAGTTAGCGTTTATTTTTACTGCAAGTACACCACATGTCTATACATGTAGAAAAAAAAGTTCCATTTTGCCTTTACAAGTATTACACAGAGCCCCGTTTAGTTACTTGGTTTATATTTTTCTTTTAGTATTTGTTAATAACGCAACAATGCATCTTCTGAAATCAAAATTATTTGACACCATTTTTAGACTTTTCATGATCCCATAGCGCTATCTCTGATATGGAATTTGGCTATCATGGAACATCAAGACAACTTTCCATGGTGTTACTTAGAAACTGCATAAGGACCCTTACAACATAAAATCACTATAAAAGGAAGTTCGTAAAATCCAATATAACAGCGGTATGGTAGATTAAACTGGCGAAACCGCTGGGAGGGTTCACCACTGATGAGCCAGGCCCTTCCATTAATTTTTCCATTGCAGTAAGGACAGTAGAAATTGTTTATTAAAAAAAAAAAAAGAATCATACGCGTCTATAATATTTTCGAATTTTGATAATTAAGGTTTGTTTTCTAAGTTGTGTCTTTTAGATAAATTTCCTTTGTTCAAGACAACGTAGAGTTCCATCTGCCGCCCTTGGTTTGAAATCAGTTTTCTTCCTCCTACACGCCAGTTCTGAACCTCTATCTATCCCGACTTTGGATAGCTAAAACCCACCATGTTATAGAATTGTCTTTGGGTTCTTTCAAAGTATCCACGGTATTTTAAATGTTACCATATGTGTTTCCCCAAATTTTATATTTCCCCATTAGCTATCACTATGTTTTGTGACTTTCCTTTAATAATATAATTTTTGTGATGTATATTTTTGCTCTTAGACTTTTTCCCTAGTAAAAACGTATTAGTGCATAGTTAGTGTAGCTAAGTGTTAATTAGAGATGTATTAAACTGAGAATCTGTCAAACGACACATAATGAAACTTTCCAATCATTGATATAGAACCCTATCTTCTTCTCCTTATTGATAATTCTGGTTGAACTGTTGTTAGCGCGCGCTAAAGAATCGAAGGGAAAATTCATATTTTCTAGTTTAGAAATATTTTGAAGAGGAATTGGTTCAATAGATATTCAATCTTTAGGAATTTCTCGATTCTGCTTCAACTACATAATGGTCACCTCGAATTCCGGAACCAAAAGCTGTGAAACACTGGATGGAAACCAAGAATAATCTCTGAAAACTTCTAGGTTCTGTGCAGGATACCAAATTCTGGAGAAAATTGTGGAATACTGAGTGGAAACCCCAATTATCTCTGAGAAGAAATAGGCTTTGTAACAACTACAGGATACACAAAACCTGAAAATATCGCTGGATAAAACTATTGTATTGCATCGAAGTTTCAGAGAAAATTTTCAGAGTTCTAGCTTTTACAATCCTTAAACAAAATACATAGGGATAAATATGAAAATTTGAATGATCTCCAACAAAATCTCTGAAGACTTGTGGCCATCAAAGAAAGACGTCCTGTCATGACAGGGCGTGGGTGCTGTCATCCCACCATGACAATTATTTTGTGTGGAAAACGAAGATTTTAATGAGATCATCGACCATAGCAAGACTTCCGGCCGCCACTCACCCCAAACATCTCAGCCGGGCGTGGACTTCTTCCGCCTAGTCCTCTGCTCATTTCCTCCTTCACAATGGGACTGATGGACAGAATCGTCGTCTTTTGTCTTCTTGGCCCGTATTTGGTGGCCATGGTGCATGCCTGAATCTACATGGTCAGCCTGTCTACGAAATATATGCCCTTGGGTTCGTGTTAACATGGTTCAAGTTCGTGATCTGCATATCTTCAAATTATGCGTTCCTGTGGGTACATTTCTGAAAGGTGCATGCCCGTAGGCTGACATGCCCATGGGCTGATGCATTTCAGAGATGTGAATGAGATTATTTCCTTGAGGTGTATGCCCATAGGTCATGTCTGAAAGATGAATGACCTGGATCCATGCCTGCAAGGTGCATTACGTATCCACGTCTTCAAGATGCATGTCTTCAAGGCGCGTGTCTTCAAAGTGCATGTTTTCAAGGTGCATGTCTTCAAAGTGCATGTTTTCAAGGTGCATGTCTTCAAAGTGCATGTTTTCAAGGTGCATGTCTTCAAAGTGCATGTCTTCAAGGTGCATGTCTTCAAAGTGCATGTCTTCAAGGTGCATGCCAAGTCTAAATCCTTACTTTCAACTTGTGTGTGTGAGACCAACGATATCTCTCCATTCAACTATTTTGAGTTATAAAATATCCACCTCAACTTTTTATACCACTTTTTATTTCCATCGTTTCAACGGCCCGCTGTCGTTCTTTCAAGGAACTATTTTTCTAATATTTACTTTTCTAAAAAGTATTATATAACAACATTAGCAAAAATAGTCCCTTAAATAGGGTAACAGCGGGTCGCCGAAACATTGGAAATAAAGTGTTAAAACGGTGTTTTCCACATAACTATTTTATGATTATAAAGCAGCGTAAATTATCCTTTGAAACCAAATCCATAATTGTAGATAGACCGTTCGTACCACACTCCAAACTGTAGAAATTATCCCGTCAACCACAATCAACAATTATCCCTCGATCTACAATAACATTACCAATTTATAACCAATTTTCAACACCAGCCTCTACAATCCTCTATAAACTAACTCCCATAACTCCCACGGTACACCTTTAGAACAGGAGAAATCAAAGAAGTACCATAAATAAATTTATCTTCCACAGTATCACGCTGTCTCCCTACAACACAGATACACTACACAAGTTCAAAGGAAAGTCATTTACTTGAGATAAGAAAGACAATCAGTGACATAATAATTTGGCCACACTACACTACTCTCTCATTGCCTTTAAAACTATTTTATTTTCCCCTCTGAGATTACAAAGTTGTTTATTCCACACTTCTATGTTCTTACTTTTATTTTAAATCTCTTCTAAATCAAAACTTAAAGATGGAATTTTGAAAAACACGACTATATTTACACTTTTTTAATTGCTTTATTTTATATTTTACCTATGGAAGATAAGGATCCGAGGAAAGACATCATATTGGCTTAGACAATTATATTGATTCTTCTAATCAATTGTTACAAAGGTGGAAAAATATATAATAAAATAGTAAATAAAGGGTAGATAAAATGTAGGGGAATATATATAGTTGTTATCAAAATTCGAAACTATTTTTTTTTTTTGGCCCAGTTCATCATAAAATCGCTGTGGTTAAAGCTCTCTCCAAAAGATTGGATACACATTGTTCATCAAAAATTTAATGATATAGTGGAAAGAAATAGAATCTTCAGAGAATTAAAAAACAACAATTATCTAAGCAAATTTATCGAAAAACATTTTTATAAACCAAAATCTCCACCTTTAAATAACACCCCTAATCAATCAAAGTACGCGATATACTCGTACGTATTCTTCGCTAGGTCGCTGGAGACCCACTGGCGATTCTCCACCAAACTCTGCAGCGCTGGCAGAGGCGCCATATTCATTGTACATAGTGTATATAATCCATATTATCTTTTTTTTTAAATAGTGCAGACTGTGCACTTTGTATGTATTGACAAGATGTCAATAAAATTATTTTAATTGTCAATTGTCAATCAAAGAAGCTTTACTCCTCCCTCACTACAACTACGGCTCTGAACTCATCGCCAGAGTCCTAAAGAGACACAACATCATAACTACCTATTAATTTTTCCATTGCAGTAAAGACAGTAGAAATTGTTTAATTTCAAAAAGAATCTTACGCGTTTAAAATAGTTTCGAATTTTGATATATAGTTGTGTATGAAAAAACGAAAGAAAAAAAAAAAAAAGATAAAAAGATCAGGTGTTGAAATCAATTTTAAAAATGGCATATCCTGACCAGGAGTTGTGTATGTGTCAAATACCTTCAGCAAGTTTCCCCACCTTGAGAAAGAGTTCTCCTCCAGACAAGGTCTTCTTGAACACTTCCCAGTTGGTTTATACAATGTAATGGAATCAAAGTTGTTGAAATGTTGTGCATCACTGGATATAATAACAATTTTAAAATGATATTTTCACAGAATTCAACAATTTCGAGAATTGAGTCATTAAAAACTAACCAACATAGAGATTTAAAAAAAAATAGACTAAAGTAACCAAATGTACCTATTCAAATTGATAAAATTGAAAGAGAATAAACATCTCCGCTTTAATTGTACAACAATAAAAATGGTTACTGATGGCTTGCGCCATCAATCGGTATAAATATCAACGTTGGTAATATTTATTATTAGCTCTTATTATTCATATTTAAAAAGGTTTGATAAACAGCGAAATCTATTAGAAACATTCAGTCGCGCCTTCGGAGAGGGAGATATTTTATCTTATTTATAAATATACGTATAAAAATTACGTTCTGTATTTCTTAAAATTTTAAAATATTGAAGCTAGAACTTATATTATCCTCTATGGTAATATGCAAAGTTTTTTAGGAATGGGGAGAAATGATAAAGTTGATCCGGTTACTCCATTCACCAGGGGATAAGCTCCTTAAAATATCTGGCAGACGATATTTCTGTCATCTGCTCCTTCCCTTTTTACATATATCGACTTATTTGCATAACTGACGTCAAATACTATCAGGAATGTATGGGAGCTATTTTTAGCTCTTTCGCCCACCTTAAAATCTCAACAATTTCAAGAAATATATTCCAATTTAGATTTTTTTTTTTTTTTTACATTTATAATATCTTTTCCACAATTTTTATCTTAGTTGTCATAAAGGATAAAAATCGATCTAAAATTTTATAAATTGCCATATAGAAAAATGTGAGAAAAGCTAAACGTCAAGATGTCCAAGTAATTATTTGAATATCTTATTTACATAATGGTATTAACAAAGAGAAAGGATAATTATATGATATAGTAGATTGATATTCTCTGTTTCATATTATTAAAAAACTAATTACTATTCTGATTATATAAAAGGGCGTACCTGGATCTATAAAGAAAAAAACAATTTTTTTTCTTAAAATATTTCGAGAGATTGCTCCCTCTTTATCAATTTATTGCACAGTGAATTTCTGTACAATAAATTGATAAAGAGGGAGCAATCTCTCGAAATATTTTGAAAAAAAAAAAATTCTTTACAGATCCAGGTACGCCCTTTTATATAATCTTAATTAATGGATCGCCTTTTGACTCAAATAATTACTATTCTGTTATCAGTGGGCTACATTTTATATACAAGTTGGGAATAATGCCAAGAAATAGCGTTTTGTTTAAAAACTAATTATTGGTTAATGAGACACATTTTAATTACAATAAGGATCTTCTGTTATATAATATTCTCCGTCTGTCTGAATTAGCTAATAATGAGAAGCAAATAATGATAGAAACCTCTGAAATATAAATATTTTAAAAAAAACGGCCTCCGAGGATAAATTTCTTGCTTTATTTACATATTATCTCAAGCTTTTGGTTATAAACCCTTCTACAGGAATATATGAACCCTTCCACAAATGTATTCTTATGACAATTAACAATTAAAATAATTTTATTGACATCTTGTCAATACATGCAAAGTGCACAGTCTTCACTATTAAAAAAAAAGATAATATGGATTATATATACTATGTACAATGAATATGGCGACTCTGCCAGCTCTGCAGAGTTTGGTGGAGAATCGCCAGTGGGTCTCCAGCGACACCACGTATTTCACGATCTACGAAGAATACGTAGATAACGTACTTCGCCGCTGAGGAGATGGTGATGATATTGTCGCGGAGATAAATAAAGCAAAGGCAAGTTTGGGGATAATTAATTTATTATAAGGAGTATATGGAGTATAAGGAGTATAGGGAGAGAGAGAGTTTGTACGACTTACCCCCAGTTAAGGTTTATCCTGAATGAACGGCCTTAGCCACCATCCCATTTTCCTTATTTACAGATCATCCTCCCAGCAGCCCCCCACACCGGTGGTCCCCCCCGGGGTCCAGGGATGATTGACAGTTGTCCCATCTGGATGGAGCTACTTGACATTACACCCTCTTTAGAAAAAGCAGCGACCCGCTGATTAGCTTGTCTCAGCCCTTGTTCTGGAAGGAAATCTATCACGGCCTGTGTTCCCTAGCAGAATGGAATGTTGTTCTTCAGGGTCCAGGTAGGGCTTCATCCGAATGACATGAACGATATCCTTGGATTTCCGTGATCGGGGAGACGGGTCCACGGGCTCTACTTCATACGTAACTTCTGAAAGCTTCTTGGTCACCTTGTAGGGACCGAAGTATCTCTTCAGTAGCTTTTCTGAGAGCCCTACTTTTCGGATGGGAGTAAAAACCCACACAAGATCATCCTTCTGGTAATAGACTGGAGTATGTTTCTGGTCGTAAAGTCTACGGTCTTTCGCCTGTGATTGTAGAAGGCGTGATCGGGAGAGTTGACGCGCTTCCTCAGCTCTGGTCACAAGTTCCCCAACGTAGTCGTTAGAGATCTCATCTGGTAGGTAGGGTAGTACGGCATCGATGTAGGTCTCGGCCTCGCGGGCGTGGACAAGAAAGAACGGAGTGTAGCCGGTCGCCTCCTGTTTAGCAGTGTTGTAAGCAAAAGTCACGTAGGGTAAAACTTGGTCCCAGTCCTTCTGCTCGACACCTGTGTACATGGACAACATGTCTCCCAGAGTTTTGTTGAACCTTTCAGTCAGGCCGTTGGTCTGGGGATGGTAGGCCGTTGTAAATCTGTGCACAATTCCGCACAGAGCATTGATCTCTTTTATTACTTGAGAAATGAAATTTCTTCCGCGATCTGTTATCATTTCTCTAGGAGCTCCATGCTTCAAGATAACATCTTCAACCAGGAACTTAGCTGTTTCGATTGCTCCTCCGTCTGGGATCGCTTTCGTTATGGCATACCTTGTCATATAATCGGTGCACACAATGATCCAACGGTTTCCATCTTTAGAAACTGGAAATCTTCCAAGGAGATCGACCCCGACCTTATAGAATGGCTTTTCTACGGGTGGTATGGATACAAGTTGTCCAGCCGGACGTCGAGGTAATTTCTTCCTTCGTTGACACTCCCGACAATGGCTTACATATTGGCGAACAGTTCTATAAAGGCCAGGCCAATAGAATCGTTTCTTGACTTTGTCATACGTTCGGGCGAAACCCAAATGCCCAGCTGTAGGAGCGTCATGTAAATCTGCCATAACTTCCGATCTTAAGTGCTTAGGGATCATCATAAGCCAGGGTCTTCCAGTTGTGCTATAGTTTTTCTTGTATAAGATGCCGTCGATAATGCTGAATTCCTTTCTGGTGTAGCCCGAGTTTAAATTATCGATTATTTTAGCTAAATCCGGGTCTTTAGTCTGCTCTATATCGACGTTGGTTAGTGACATCACAGCACTTGGTGGATCGTTCTCAAGCGGGCTCCTTGACAGACAATCGGCATCCTTATGTTTGCGTCCGCTCTTGTAGATAACGGTCACGTCAAATTCTTGCAACTTCAGCGCCCATCTTGCCAAACGGCCAGAAGGATCTTTCTGCCCTACCAACCAACATAGAGAATGATGGTCAGTGACAACCGTGAATGGTCGACCAAACAAATATGGGCGGAATTTGCTAATAGACCAGACTACAGCAAGGCATTCTTTTTCCGTTGTAGAATAGTTATTTTCAGCCTTTGTCAAGCTTCTAGATGCATAAGCTATAGGCCGCTCCTTTCCACCTTGTATTTGTAGAAGAACAGCTCCAATACCATGTCCGCTTGCATCCGTGTGTAGATGGGTATCAGCGGATTCATCAAAGTGTCCTAAGACAGGCTCTGAAATTAGAGCTGTTTTGAGGACTTCAAACGCTTTCTCTTGAGCTGCATCCCAATAAAATTGTTTTTCAGTCTTCAGTAGGTCATGCAAAGATCTAGCTTTGTCGGCAAAGTTCTCAATAAATCTTCGGTAATAGGAACATAATCCAAGAAAGCTCTTCAGTTCAGAGATATTCCTTGGCCTCGGAAATTTAGAGACGGCTTCAACTTTATCTGGATCTGGATGAATTCCATTGGCGTCAACAAGGTGTCCCAAAATCTTTATCCTCCTTGATCCAAAAAGACACTTTTTGTGGTTCAAGCTTAGTCCAGCTTTCTGGATGCAGCTTAATACAAGTTGTAGACGACGTAGATGTTCTTCAAAGGTAGGTGCGTAAACTACGATGTCGTCCAGGTAGCAAAGGCACATGTTCCATTTAAGACTGCCCAGAACACTATCTATCATCCTTTCAAACGTTGCTGGAGCATTGCAAAGACCGAAAGGCATTACTTGGAATTCATACAGCCCATCTGGAGTGATGAAAGCAGTTTTCTCCCTGTCTTTTTCGTCCACTTCAATCTGCCAATACCCGGACCGAAGATCCATCGTGGAGAAGTAACTAGAGCCGGCTAAACTGTCCAAGGCATCGTCAATGCGTGGCAGCGGGTAAACATCTTTTTTTGTTATCTTATTTAATCGACGGTAATCTACGCAGAATCTCCAGGTCCCGTCTTTCTTTCGAACTAGAATAACTGGAGATGACCAAGGACTTTCAGAGGGCTTCACGATGTGATTTTCAATCATCTTGTTCACTTCATCTTGAATTAGTCGTCGTTCACTTGGTGCTACTCTATAGGGCCGCTGTTTGATAGGAGACTGGTCGCCTGTGTTTATCTTGTGCTTCACAGTACTGGTGGGCTTAATAGGAGTACTCCCAAAGTCAAATATGTCAATAAACACGTCAAGGCATGAAACAAGCTGTAACCTTTGAATTTCAGACAGCCCTGGATCTAGAGTAAGGTTTATCTTCTGTGACCATTCACGTGACTTTAGCTGCGTTTCTTGTAACTTATCGCTGGATTCAATAAGACTGCAGATATTCCCATTCTCATAACTTTCCATGGTGCACATATTCATTCCTGATGGAATCAGTTGCGGCCAAGACGCTCCATTCGCCACCCAAATGCTACCTCGGCCGTGTCGAAATGTAACCAATGAGTTTGGTATAAGAACTTCCTTTCTTAATAATAAGTCCTTAGAAGTTGAGACTAAAACATCTCTAACACCGCATACTTCCTCGTTTATCACACTGATCTTCTTTATTGATTTAGGCGGGATGACAAAGTCGTCGGAAGCAAACAATCTCTGGTTTTCCTCCTCTCGAGATTCCAGGACGGAGGTTTCCCCGAGATGGAGTTCATTTCTGCCACAATCAATGACGGCTTCTGTGGCCTTGAAGAAGTCCCATCCGAATATGATGTCATGGCTGCATTCCACCATAACAACGAATTCAAAGGATATCTTCAGACCATTAACTTCTATGTTCAGGACACATTTTCCTATGGTCTTTATTAAATTTTTATTTGCGGCTTTAAGAATGGGACCTGGTTCTTTGAAGAGAGGTGTCTTTAGTTCGCGTCGAAATTTGTCTGAAATAACAGAAAAGTCGGCTCCTGAATCCACCAATGCTTTAATTTTGCGTCCATTTATTTCGACCATAACAAAATTTTCTTTTAATTTAGCGGCGATATACCCTGGAGGATTTTCCTCAATGGCGACCTCACCCCCGTTAGAAGCCGCTCCACTTAGTTTTTCACATTCTGAGGCATGGGAGAACGGCTGAAACGACGGGCTGGCGACTGGGATTGTCTTCGGGCTGGCGACCTTGCGCGGCTTGGATGTGGGGAAGAGCTCCGGTAGAAGTACGTCGAGGTTTGGGGCGTTACATAGTCGTCGTCGGCGTCATATCTCGGGGGTCGACTCGAAAATCCAACATTTCTTCCTTCTCCGCCATTCCTTGACCTGGCTTCAGCGAAGACCTGCCGTCGTTCCCTACAATAACGGACGACATGTCCGGGTCGTCCGCAGTGGAAGCAGATAGGTTTGTCGTCGTAGGTTCTCCAATGTTCCGTCTTCCTGGGTTGGGTTGGTCGGTCGATATTATAATAGGGCGTTCGTGGTTGTTGTTGTACCACGTTGACTTGTGGTCTGGTAGGTTGTAGAGCACGGCTGACCTCTTCCCTCACAGTCTGTTCCAGGGCGTTCACCTCTCGGAGAGGATTGACCACTTCAGGTGCTGAGAAAACCTTTTGTATCTCTTCTTTAACGATGCGGCGAATTAAGCCGGCCAAGTCGTCTGAGTCGTCAACACACGAAATGGGCATTACGTTTGACAACCTGGCGAATTTCGTACGGCCGATCCTGCGCTGCTTGACGGTTGTCAGATGACGACAAAACTTCAGGATCTCATCTACTGTCTGTATGTCTTTCGCCACCAATACCTGGTATGTGTCTTCCGAAATTCCCTTTATAATGTGAGCAACTATCTCACCTTCTTCCATGCGAGGGTTCACCTGGTGGCAGAGACTAAGAATCTCCTGGATGTATGACTCGCTGGATTCCTCGGCCTTCTGTGCTCTTGACTTCAGAACTTCCTCGGCGCGTCGAGCAGAATCCTCCTGCAGTCCGAACACACCGCGGAATGCGTCTTCAAAGCTTCTCCACGAGTTGAGTGATTCTTCGTTATTATCAAACCACCTTCCAGCAGTTCCGTTCAAGTAAAATACGACGTTGGCAAGCTTCATGGTCTCGTCCCATCTGTTGTACTTCGACACTCTCTCGTACTCTTTCAACCATTGTCCAGGGTTTATATTTCCATCTCCCGAAAAGGTAGAAGGATCTCGTTGGCGCTGACAAGGGAGGTAGGATCCGCTAACAGTAGGTCTGTGGTCGTCTTCCATTTCTATTCGTTGTGGCAAAGGTTGAAGAATTGGTTCACGTCCCTGTAGACGTCGACTTCTTCGAAGTTCCGTCACGCTACCCAGCGTCTCCACCAAAATATGTCGCGGAGATAAATAAAGCAAAGGCAAGTTTGGGGATAATTAATTTATTATAAGGAGTATATGGAGTATAAGGAGTATAGGGAGAGAGAGAGTTTGTACGACTTACCCCCAGTTAAGGTTTATCCTGAATGAACGGCCTTAGCCACCATCCCATTTTCCTTATTTACAGATCATCCTCCCAGCAGCCCCCCACACCGGTGGTCCCCCCCGGGGTCCAGGGATGATTGACAGTTGTCCCATCTGGATGGAGCTACTTGACAATATTCTTATGACATAGAATTGATTTGTTGATTAATCTACTTCCATATTCGGATCATATGCCAATGGTTATTAAAATGGACTCCAATTTAGATGGAATAAAACTTGAAAGCTTGAAAACTTGCACCTATATAGTCACAGTGTATAAAATACTATACTATACCTACTACTTATAGGTTTCTCTCTGTATTCTTAGTTCTCTTCTCTTCAATTACTCTGTAAACTGGCGAATCCTTTATAGGACGAGAGGTCCTCAATAAAGGCTTTTGTTGTTGTTGTTGATATTCTTATGATGATGAAGTGAATCGCTATATGAAATCTTATATATAGAAAGTCTTTAGGAAGATTGTCATATACTCTTGTGAAAGGGTTGTTACCCGAAAGCTTCAGATAATATGTAAATAAGCAAAAATGTTATCCTCGGAGGCCGTTTTTTACTATTGCTTATATTTCAGAGGATCCTATCTTTAGAATTATTAATATATGAAACTTCTTTAAGCATTATGTATTACCCTGCATATCTGTTATTGGAAATATAAGAGAATTCTTCCTGGATTGAATTTAGAAGATAAAAAACATGGCGAAGGAAAACGAGTTTCTTTTATTGATGCATTAGAGCAAGCTTTCGGGCAAAAGTTTTATCGGGTGTCGTTTTTATCTTGCCTGTCGAAGGGCTTTTGCCCGAAAGCTTGCTCTATTGCATCAATAAAAGAAACTCGTCTTCCTTCGCCATGTTTTTATCGTCTAAATATAGTACAACGTGTATGTTTTTCTCTTATGAAATATAAAATAATATTTTCTTCAATTCATCCTCCTATGCAATAGTAGAACGATATGATAGGTTAAACTGGTGAAATGCTGGGAAGGTTCACCATTGATGAGCTCTAGGTTCTACCATTATTTTTATTATTGTAGTAAGGGGGTAGTAGAAACTTGTTTTATTTGAGAATAAACTTAAAATACTTTACATTTTTAGTATGGAACTTCAATGAAGGAGTAGCTGTAGACCGGTACGTATAACAGGCGCCCCTTCCTCTATCTAATAGCTATGGGAAAGTCAAATTCTGTCCAGTTGGTTGGTTATGTGGGGGTGAATACACCTGTTATGGATAACAATACTTATTATGATAATTTATATAACTCAAAAAATGTTATTGGCCTGTGTTTGAAGTTTGTTTATGATTTTTTAAACAAAAATAGCTCTTCATCGTCTCGGAGAAAACCCAAACATTGTTCCTCGTAGCAGTTTCAAATTTTGAATATATGTACGCTCATGGACAAAAAAAAAACTTGAGGAAATAGAGAGTATTTAAAGTATTTGATGGTCGTCTATTATTATTATTTTTAAGGAGACAGAGGCAATTTTGTTCACACTTGTTTATCTCGTGTATATTCAATAAAAAGGTCAGTGTGTATCAAATAACTTTCAGAATTATTGTCCCGATATACATAGTAAAAGGTACAACTTCCTTAAGTTTTGTTCATGAGTATAGGCATCATAAAGAAAGAATTACTTATTTATATAACACATTACAAATATTTGTATTTATAACAGGATATAAAATACCTATACCACTAGTTCTTTATGATATACAATCAAGATAGTAAAAGAATCAAAATTCAACACGCACACACAAAAACGATAGCTACTTCCAGACATATATATTACCAGAATCCCTATTAAATAATAACCTCGTTCAGTGAAAGCCGACCAATCCAAAAATTCCACCCGGGAGAAAGTTGGCCCAATTAAAACAAAGCAGAGGGGGCCCCCGAAGTTAAATCATGGACAAGATACCCCCAGGAGGCGCTACAAGGGACCCGCCGACAACATAGCGCTACCCCTAAATAGACCCCTCATCCCCCTTTCACTCCTAACGGATGAGAAATGGTCGAAGAATTCTTGGAAGAAAAAAAAAATGTAGACCACATGTACCAATCATGTATTTGAGATTTCTATAGAAAAGATATTTCTATTAGCCGCCTCTTCATCACCAATATGTAAATTGAGAAGGGGTGTTTACCACCGATTAGCTAGACCTTTCCAAATATTCTTACATTAAATTTGGCATAATAGAAAACATTTGTATTATTTAAAATTACATGTTTAAGAGAAAAGAATACAGGAATAAGAATAAGCGACAAGTTGTAAAATGATATTTAAATGCTTTAAGCGCATCCTCAAAAATTAAAAATAAAAAAAAGTCAGTAAAAAGTGTTGGAGGGACTTTCTTATATAGAAAATCAACTTCTTTCATTTTTGAAAAGATTTGGGAATAAATGAAAGTTGAGAGGTATGTAATTATGTATATTAAATAAAACCACCTACATATTTACATACCCCTGTATGTTCTGTACGATCTGTATGTGTGTTCTCCCTCAAATTATTATTATTTAGTAACGCGCTTGATGTTTTAACTACCCAATAGAATCTGCCATTTTTACTCCATGTAAATCAGTCCTAAGAGTGGTATACAACCTCCTCAATCAGACTCCTATAAGGTAATCTATCTATAGCCATAGTCTGGTGGAAAGACTTGGTTGTCTTGGTTCATTCATTGAGGATTTTCGTGGGAAAAATAATGCGGTGGTTTTTTTTTTTCTTTGCTTTCCGCATCCTCCCATGTTAGAACTTTCAAAGACCTGGATATTCCTGGCCTCTTTTGGAGGTGGTCGTTCTTGGGAGGTTCAACTGTAAATATAAATACAAGTTTGCGGGAAGATGGTTTTCGTGTACCGAGAGGGTCGCCTCTCCATAAAAAACAACATTTAAAAACTTCATTTTTGTCTGAATTTGTCAAAGCTGGCATATTCTCTATCACAAACTGTATGTTTTGTAACAATGCAATGGATTGTTTTAATGGATTTTAAAGGGAGAGGTGCCCCTTTTGGTGTTTACACTTATTCCTTAAAATATAGCAGCGGTGCAAATATAGCAGCACTAGAATACAAAGTTATCGTGCTTCTTTTTTTTTTTCAATAAGATAATGAGGTAAAAAGTTAGGAAGGCCTGGCTCATCATTCTCTCTCCTGGCGGTTTCGCCAGTTTAATCTACCAGAATTATAATGTTCTGCTGATATAACATGTAGCGGTAGTTTCGTAGACCTCAGATGAAAATTTTAAAAGTGTCGATAGAATTTAGAGAAATTAATATTTGTTAAGGAGAATAGGGAGAAAAAAAAGAGATACACACACACACACACACATACAGCTTAATTAAGACCACCGGTCTTATACAGATTCACCGCAGGAAGGAAGCATAGATGAAGCTCATATACTCCAGGTAACACAGAACCCGACAACGGCCTCCAGGTCCGACGCTGAAAAAAGGGATATATTTTTTCAAGTTTTGATTAAGAATTACTATTTTCGAAGTTAGGATCAGACATGACGTGGCCACGCAATAATATTTGAAACGAAGGCGATAAAAACGTGATTTTCTTTTATTGGTAAAATACAATCCTTGCGGTATGAGCTATTTTTCATGTCCATAGTTTTTAAAATATTCTCCATTCACCTGTAAATATGTAAATCCCTTGCTTTTTACTTTTTCATAGCATGTAAATTTCCCTTACTTCTTCATAGCATGTAAATTTCTCTTACTTTTTTCGCTTATAAAATTGGCACTTTTGTTTCCTGCCCAGTTGTAACCTGATGAAGGGCATTCTTGCCTGAAAGCTTGTATTTTACCAATAAAAGAAAATCACCACGTTTTTATCGCCTTCGTTTCAATTACTATTTTCATTGGCTATTTACAAAAGGTAAACGATATTGGGATTCAATTTATATTTCTATAATTGTAGATATAATAAAAAGAAGTGATACAAATTGCTTTTAAATACCAGGATAACTTCGCCATTTTTAAAAATATTAAAGTTCTTGGTCATATCTCTACAAATATATATTTCTCTTTATTATATACCTGTTAGACTTACAATAAATATCTTGTAACAATGCATTCACAGATTAAATAATGGTGTCAACTTATATATTTATAAATTCAATTGCCATTTATCGATAAAATATGTAACAATTCATTTTCACAGGCAATGTGTTTATTTTCAAATATATCAGAAACTATCATTATATGTTTAAATTGTATTTTTTGGTTAAAATATTCCACTTTTTATATAACGATATGTTCTACCGAGAAAACTTTATAAATGAGAGAGATTCAATTTAATATTTTAAAAGAAATCAAGAGGAATATGTAAATACACCTATCCACCGATTTACACGGTAGATACGTTCCTGAGAAAAACGTGTAAATCGGGGTATAGGTGTACACAGAAATAAAAATAAAATGCATTGTCAGGTTAAAATATGTAGTCAGCACATAAGCTCGGTATTCCTCGTGAGATGTGTACACAGCGCATGTGTTCAATCACAGTAGCATTTAGTATAGTGCGATAAAAACAAAAAAAAACTTATTTGGAAAACCGTGTAAAAGCGAAAACGTGTAAAAAAAAAAGTACCGTGTAAATCGGGGGATAGGTGTATATACATATACAATTAATGATTATTTCAAAAAATATATATAATATAAACGAATAAAACAATAATTGAATATATTTTAAACGATTTAATATTTTAATCAATGATTATACTAAATTTCGCGAACACTACTTAAAAAAAAAAATCACCCCCCTCCTAAAAAGTAATAACCCTACTTTAACTGCTAAAACCAACCATTTGGCCCAAAGAGATATGGGTTTACCAATCTATATAATTTACCAACACCACCAAATATTAAAAACACACCCCGAGTTTTAAGTCGGACTAGAACAACAATGGAATTAGGCCTAAAACGAATATGTAATATATGGAAATCATCCCTTTGCGCAAGATAAAAAGACAATAATTATTTAAAATGAGGGAGTGACATTATGAGACTGTTGTGTCAAAAAGATGTCTGAAAGAAATTTATAAATTCATAAGATTCGTCGTCTTTATAATAGTAGGGTTAACACCAGACGATCACTCTTTACTTTCGTCTGCTCCGTAATTCGACGAGGAGCTTTCGAGGTGAGTTTCTTCTTCAGGGATAACGGGGGAGGGAGGGGCCAATGTGGGATGGACTGTGGTGGTGTTGAAACACAACGTCTTGCTATGAAATGGGGTCATACTTCTTGCAGCTGCTTGATTTGTACCTAGACGCTGGAGTCATTAGACCACTATTGGCCAACTCCTCAACTCTTTTGGTCCCTCAGAGGATAACATCTTGTCCTCTTTTACCGTCGCACTCTCTTGATCATTTTGGGCCGAGATTACGTTTTTTTTATATCCCTTCTGTATTTTTTCTCAAATCACTCTCCACTTTTTTTTTTTTAAATACGAAACTATTATAGACGCGCGCGTATGATTCTTTTTAAAATAAAACAATTTCTACTGTCCTTACTGCAATGGAAAAATTTATGGGAGGGCTTTTTTTTTTAATTACTATTTTTAATAAAATATTTATGTCAATTTTATAATTGAAAATTTAACCTTTAATATATTTTAAACGATTTAATATTTTAATCAATGATTATACTAAATTTCGCGAACACTACTTTAAAAAAAAATCACCCCTCCTAAAAGTAATAACCCTACTTTAACTGCTAAAACCAACCATTTGGCCCAAAGAGATATGGGAAAGAGTAAAGCTAATATATTTGCATATATAGTACTGTAAGAAAACGTGAAATTATTATCATGATTATAGCGCATATCTTTTATCTTGTGCCTTTTGTGAAAACAAAATTGCAATATAATATCACACAGTGATTAAATGGTTTAATAATTCACTTTTTTCACAGATAGATAGCGCTGTGTTGTATTTAAATATGGCGGAAATTGTATAACAAAACTCTCTATAACGGAAAGAGAGACCCCCTATAACCAAATATACAATTGATATATGTATATATAAAATAAAATTTAAATTAATAATATTGTTATTTTAATTCTGTGTGCGCCCTTTAGGAATGTGTGTTGGAGAATTGCATATACAATCTTGGACAAAACTTAACGAAGTGGAAAATCTTTGATGTCGCCGGTCCTCTATTTTATTTTATTTATTTATTTATTATTATTTATTTTTATTTTTTTAAGGAGACAGGCAATTTTGTTCACACTTGGTTATCTCGTGTATCTTTAATAAAGGTCACTGTAATATCTTTCAGAGTTATTGTCTGAATCCCGATATACATGCTGAAATGTACAACTTCCTTAAGTTCTGTCCATGAGTGTAAATATAGTATCTTCCTACTGTCCTTACGACAATGATAAAGTATTGAGAGGTCCTGGCTCATCAGTGGTGAACCATCCAGCTGTTTCGCCAGTTTAATCAGTCAGGCCGCCGATCTTTACTCTTGTATTAGGCCATCCTGTTTATATTCCCGGAACTATAAACAAAATCTTGGTTATAGCGAATCTACGGACATAAGCTTTGAGGGTAATAGAATTTTATGAAGTCGTCGCATCGTAAACAATTCACAAAAGAGAGAGAGAAACCATTTAGGCATAAATTATACACAAGGAGTTATCTATGGACAAGAAATGAAGACATTTTACTCATTCCCGTGTGTCGTCCACATGTGTTCTGACCTGTGGTGTGCAGATACTGGCCGTGTCATGCTGAGAGCAAACTAACCCCTCCCTCCACTACCGATCCTACTGGCGACCATGGGGCGAAAGAAGATTCAAATCTCCCGGATAACGGACGAAAGAAACCGACAGGTAAGTCTCTCCTTGTTTCTTGGGGATACAGAGAAGATTAGCATGGTCCCTGCGATACTTGTTCGGCGGTACAACTACCACAATAGGAAGGATACAGAGAAAATTAGCATGGCCCCTGTGATACCAGTTCGGCGGTACAACTACTACAATAAGATTAGCATGGCCCCTGTGATACCAGTTCGGTGGTACAACTACTACAATAGGAAGGATACAGAGAAGATTACCATGGCCCCTGTGATACTTGTTCGGCAGTACAACTACTACAATAAGATTAGCATGGCCCCTGTGATACTTGTTCGGCGGTACAACTACCACAATAGGAAGGATACAGAGAAGATTACCATGGCCCCTGTGATACTTGTTCGGCAGTACAACTACTACAATAAGAATAGCATGGCCCCTGTGATACTTGTTCGGCGGTACAACTACCACAATAGGAAGGATACAGAGAAAATTAGCATGGCCCCTGTGATACCAGTTCGGCGGTACAACTACTACAATAGGAAGGATACAGAGAAGATTAGAATGGCTCCTGTGATACCAGTTCAGAGGTACAACTACTACAATAGGAAGGGTACAGAGGAGATTATCATGGCCCCTGTGATGCCAGTTCGGCATTACAACTACTACAATAAGAACGATACAGAGAAGATTAGCATGGCCCCTGTGATACCAGTTCTTCAGTACAACTACTACAATAGGAAGGATATAGAGAAGATTAGCATGGCCCCTGTGATACCAGTTCTGCAGTATAACTACTACAATAGGAAGGATACAGAGGAGATTAGCATGGCCCCTGTGATACCAGTTCAGCAGTACAACTACTACAATAAGATTAGCATGGCCCCTGTGATACTTGTTCGGCGGTACAACTACTACAATAAGATTAGCATGGTCCCTGTGATACTTGTTCGGCAGTACAACTACTACAATAGGAAGGATACAGAGAAGATTATCATGGCAACATACACATAAATATAGAATGTTAAAAGGGCTTTGTTCCAAATCTACACACATTATTTATTTTTAAACTCAAACAAAACGCGCTAATTCTAACCACACTTTGGGAGCCCTTCCAAAAACAATAGCTTAAGCAATCATTAGAGAAATTCTTAATCTATATGGAGGGAAAAGTGACTTTTTTACACCGAATTACACTCATGGACAAAATTTAATAAAGTTTCATATTTGGATATCGCCGGTCTAATTTTTTTTTATTTTTTTAAGAGACAGAGGCAAGTTTGTTTACACTTGGTTATCTCGTGTGTCTTTAATAAAGGTCACTGTAATAACTTTCAGAGTTATTGTCTGAATCCCGATATACATGCTAAAAGGTACAACTTCCTTAAGTTTTGTCCATGAGTATAAATAACAGTAAAGAATGGAACAATGTTAACCGAGAACAAATAAACCCATTGTCACAGAAGAAAACTTACCAATAATACAGTCGTCTGGTAACACTCATCACGCCATCTGGTGATTAAAAATCATTATTAATTCATAGAAACTCTAAACACCGGAAAATTAAAATGAATTACTGTTTGTGTGGATTTGATTCTTAAAATTGGTTTGCCAACAATAAGAGACGTTTTTTTCACCTCTCTAATTGACTATATTATAAAAATTAAGGAGAAAACCTATACAAAATAAAGGTAACATTTATATAATGATATAAGAGGGTATCTTTTTCAACCATTCAGAGAATTCTTATCCTATCTCTCATCATTTTTTATCCATTCACATCCTTGGATTTTTCTACAAAATTATTATTATATATATTTTTAGTTATATATTAACTTGCGGGTGAAGACATACTTAAAATTCGAATGTTTTTTTTTTAATAAATTGTATATCAATTATATAAAGGGTTATTCTAATTGCATAATCGTCACTTAGATGTGCTCGAATCCTATATCCCCAGTTTCCTTTAATATTTCAACCACATGAATTCCTCTGTCGGCTATATAAACAAATAACAGAGTCTGATAGATTCAACTGGCGAAACAGACTATAGGGTTCCTTATTGATGAGCCAGGTCCTTCCAATATATTATTCCATCGCAGTAAGGGCACAGTAGGGAGTTTTTGACGTGACAACGTCTTAAATTAGGTTGCGGCTGGGAGTCACTTATGAAAAAGTGTAACGCCCGGTAACGTTACGATGAGTCACCGAACGAGAGTGCTGCGCGCGCAGCGCTAGAGAATTAGGCGCATTGAATCGGCGCATGCTTGTCTCTGTCTTTGTCTTTCTCGAACGTTCTTGGCGTTGGAAAAACAAGAAAGCGTCATAATACAAGTTCACACGTGTGGTTAAAGTATCTTCAGCTGTGTCTGTAGTGAAAATGTGGAGTGCTTAGATTCGTCATTTACAACAACTACAACAATAAAGGTAAATAATTGTACACTGATATTTCATTATCGTAAACTATGATTGATTGATTAATTGTTAGATTGACACAAAAGTTGAGAAACTGAGTTTATAGGGTATGTCATACTATTGATAAATGTTGATAGTGTTAAGTAAATTATTAGTTTAAAATTAAATAATTAATTAATTATTATTTTACAAATTTTAAATAGTTTCAAATTTATTTAGCAAAAATTTGAACCTTCGATCTGAATAAATGTTTTGATTTTCGAATTGATTCTTTAAAATTACAAATATTAAGAAAAAGTGGCAGATATAAGAAAACTTTATTTAAACTGTGTTGAGCAAGAATTTTAACATCTAATTTAAGTAAATGTTTTAATTTTCAACTTCATCATTTACAATTACAAATTTAATTTAATTTCAAATTTATTTAGCAAAAATTTGAACCTTCGATCTGAATAAGTGTTTTGAATTTCAAATACCAACGCGGCTGGTGGAGTGGCGATCTATCGTAAATTATCATCGACATCTACGGCGGAAGTGTTCCAAGTTGCGATTACAGACGTAACTCGTGTCATTAAAACCAAGGGTGACATGTGCATGACTGAAGTTACTTGCTTCGCCGCTAATACTAGCTTCAAGTTTATACTCGGTGCTGTATATATTCATCCAGGAGCTAGTATGCAGGATATTGGAATGTTACTATGGCAAGGACTCGGTCCGTACATTCACAACAGCCAGTACGTGCCACCGTTCGTGCAAGTTGATTCTAGTATACCGATTCTTCTGTGTGGTGATTTTAACAAAAACGTAAAGCCTGACAACTCGTTTCTTAATTTCATGAAAAATACGTATAATCTTGATTGCGTATCAAACGTTTCTAAGTCAACTACGTTAAAAGGAACAACTATCGACTTGACTTTCGCAAGACACATTACAGCAGAAACACTTCCTTTCATTTCATATTTCTCCTATCATCGTCCTATCCTCAACAAAATCACGCAAATAGGAATTAGTTAAGTTTAAGTTTACATGTACAATGTTTTAGTAAACAAAATATATTTCTATAGTTAAAATTTGTGCAATTCTTATTTTCATTCAATTCCTTGTTCCTATTGTGCAATTTAAATATATTCATATCAATAAATATTCTACCGTTGTCACGTAAAATCTTCGCCCGTAAAACCGACTTTACAGGCAACCATTTTTTTTTTAATTACGCTAAATAATTTCCTTTCTTACAAACAATATACACTCATGGAAAAAACTTGAGAAAGTTTCATATTTTGATATCGCCGGTCGTTTATTTTTTTGAAGGGATCAGAGACAATTTTGTTCAGACTTGTTTATCTCATGTGTCTTCAATAAAGGTCACTGTAATATATTTCAGAGTTATTATCATAATCCCGATATGCATGCTAAAAGGTATAACTTCCTTAAGTTTTGTCCATGAGTGTATATCTTAAAATATCCCCTCGATTTTCAATAATACCATTTAGATCGATATGTTTCTATATTGCTAGCTAGCTTTCGACCTAGTTTCCTTCAACAGGGGTGGAAATATAACGTACGTTTCTATAAGTTTTTATATAATCGTTCTTTATATTATACCGCCCCTGTTGAAGACCGTTTGGCCCGAAAGCTAGCCAAGCATACTTCAATAAAGAAACCTTTCGCATTAAAATGGTATTATAGGATCGTGTATATCTTGTATATCGCGTATATCGTGCATATCTTCGCCTTCTATATAGAGATAGAATATTATTGCGATATATTTTAAGATAATACACAGCAAAATACATCGTATCAGAACAAAATGAAAACTTTGATGGAATAGATAGAATTGGTGTTCGATTTCCTCCATACATTGGTGGGAGGGAGGCCAAAACTGGTGACCACACGATGTTGGCAGAACTCAGGAAGATGTTGGTACAGTGAGGGTTGGCACAGAGCAGTGCCAACTGGGTAACTTAGTTGGGTAACTACATGCTCTCTATCTATCTACACGGATGTTTCGTTTTTAATTAAACCGATAGATGGTGTTATACTATCTGGTCAGAATACAGTAAACAATTGATTATCAAAATTAATTACCCCAACGAAACACAAACTTACACTTTATTATATAAACTAACAACATGGACGATAAAACCAGTTTCGTCAAGGAATTTACTGAGTGAATGTTTACCCAACATTTATATTTACATATTGTCTTATTTAATTATTATAATTATCATTATAAAAGAGAGAGAGAAATAGTATCATTGTTTAATTACTATAATGATGCTGATAATTTTTATTTACAGCTTTATAAGCTTTCGGATAGATGCTCTTTATCAAGAAAAACGCTATACACCATTATGATGTTGTAATCGTGTATATAATTCTACCTGATAAAGAGGGATCCCTCGAAAGCTTGAATAGTCGGAAATAGAAATTAATAGTGTCATTAAACTTTATAGTTATTGAGATCCATATGCAAAATAGTTGTCAGAACTTCCTTATTATGGACATGATACGAATGATCTCTATCACTAATATCAGTGGTTCGATTCCCGCATTGAGCACTTTTTTCTGATTAAAAAAAAAAGAATTCTCCAATGGATCCCGATTCTTGCAAAAGTCCTACTCCACCAGCGAGTGCAAGTAACCAAACGGGGCTCTGGCACATTTGTGAGTGCAAAGTCGAACTGCTTTTCACATGTGTGAAAATGTGGTGCACTTACAGTAAAAGCAGTCGCCTACTTCTACCCACCATGATTATCATGGCCTGTACCACGTGTACTAGGGATAAGCAAAAAAAAAAACTAGTATCAGTATTACAAATAGTATCATATTCTAATAAGCCGAAAACACTGGTGTAGATTGTATAGATTCAATAGAATCCTCGATTAGACAGCTTCACAGTTCAATATACGACAGTAGAGTGAAGAAGTTCCACTACAACTGTATCACGTCTAGACAATTTGAGAACAGCTGTTTCTACATCCAAGTATTAGAAGTTTTATAGTTGGCGGAAGTATATGATATCATATATGTGCGTTGAAAAGGGCGCCTTTTAAAACACACTTAAAACAATGATTTGTCTTAATGCATTATTAAAAGGAAATCCTATATAACGCACTTTATAATCAAAAATAAAAAAGCATATCCTGACCAGGAGCACATGTGCTTTACAGAAGGCAGAACGCCATCTGGTGGAACAGAAATCAACTAATCATTGATTTAGCCTGTTTCCTGATATTTGGCCAACCCAATTTCTTGATAAATCAAGAAAATCTTTTATTTTTTTCTTTCATTTTTTCACACTTTATAATATAAATTTGTTTTTCTGTATATACGTGAAACGTTTCTTCAGTTTTCTAAATATTTTATACATAAAGACACTCGTCGCGTTTATCTTTGGTCTCTTCTACCAATATTTTATACATATTTCGTTTTTTTTTTTTTCAGTTATTCCCCAAGTACATATGGTACATGGCCATGATAAGCCTGGTTGGTATTTGGCAAACTTCTCTTACTGTAAATGTACCATATGTCTACACATGTAAAAAGCAGTTCGACTTTTTACTTACAAGTATGACAGAGCCCCGTTTGAATACTAGTACTCATTGGTGGGGTTGGACTTTTACCAGAATCTTGGGGGGTCATTGAGGCATTTTTCTTTTAAAAAAAAGTTTCAAGTGCGGGATTCGATCCTGGGTCGTGGCTGGATCCTCCGCTAACCTCCTTATTAATCCTGATGAAGGTGAATGTTATTAATCGAAACATTTTGGGAAATAAAAATCTCCGTCGACCACCGCAGTGTCAGTTTACTAGCAAAATCCCCATTTATTCTTACACAGGACGAACAGTAAGTTAGCAGTGAACAGTTAAGGATGAACAAGATTCCCACATTCTTCTATTTACCTCCCAGGACCAATATGCAACAGGGAAATTGGAGGGTATGTAAATAAACCGAAATTCGAAACCTATTTTTTTTTTTAAATCCTCGTTAAACTTTTTCCAAAAACAACTCATTTATAAAACCGGCTAAGAAAGCGGCTCATGTTTCCAGAACCTTACGTTTACGCAATCATGAAAAAATGTAATGATATCGGTCATGCGCAATAATGAATGGCTATTACCAGTTGCGCCAGATGGCTATGGGAAACTGAAGAGAACCTATAACCAAGCCTCGATAACATATATACGGATCAATATGGAAACGTTTATTATGTAAATAGAGGTACTGAAAACAAACAAAAGACAAATACATTAATTTCAATAGTAAAAGGTCACAAAAAAGGTGGTAAAAGACATCATTAAGGAAATAATAATAAATACATATGTAAAATAGAGAGGTGGAAAAAGTCGACACAGTTGTGTAAGCTGGGAGGAAAAATGCAACTGAGATGTTACCGGATTCTTTTCCTCATATTGGTTTTTTAATTGGGGAATTTTTGGCGTGTGTCAGACACTTTTTATATATATTGATAGCCGAGTTTTCCACACACATTTGGCACCACGTTTTTTTTTTATCGTGGAGATAGAAATTTTTATTTAGGACCATAGGTATTCCATGTCACTGAAATGTGATTTTCAAGTTGAAAACTTACATTTAAATCTTGACTTCTTGCTATATAACCCGCTCTTAGATTGAAGAAACTTGTTTAAGACACGAAGAGTTAATGAAAGTTTATATGTAACTTAACAATATAGTTTTTCATTTTTGGGATGGAATGTTTGAATTGGCACCATTGAAATTTGATATCAGTGAAGGAAAAAACTTTCAAATTGACAACACAGTTTTACATTGTTAAGCTATATACACCCATACCTCGCTTTGCGTCGGGGTTACGCTCCAAAAAAACACGACGCAAATTGAAACGACGCAAAGTGAAAATATGTGAAGGCACAATAAAAAACAAAGGTGTTGCCATATTTTAGGAAAAAAATAATAATAATTAAAGACTCGAATCCAAAACCACGCAACTTCGAAAATCTAACGACGCACAGTGAAAATCAGTAAAAATTAAGCAGCGACGCAACTTCGAAAAAACGCAAAACGAAACGACGCAAAGCGAGGTATTGGTGTATTGTGTGAATTGTCACTACTGGAATTTGATATAACTGAAGTAGAATCTTCAAATTGGGCAACACGGTTTTGTATCATTGAGATTGAATCTTTGAATTAGCATTACACTATTATTTCATATCACTGAAGTGAATAAATTGGCATTTCAATATTTACATATTCTGAGGGGGAAGTTGAATTTTCAGATTGAAGCACCTTTATTTTTGAGTAGAGATCCTGACTTAGCATCGCTGGCATCCAGAGAGGAGTCACATATATAGAGGAAGAAAATTCTCTAGAGAAAAATTTATTCATAAATAAAAAAATGCCCAGACATAGAGAAAATGTCTATAGCATATTCTTCTCATCAACAAAACGTAAAATTCCAAATTGAGACATCTATTAGTTCTTGCTAGGCACATCTAATAATGCTTAAAAACACAGAGAGGGAAATATCTTTAATATTTTTATCAATTTTTTTAAGATAAACGTTTTTAATTATTTTATTGTAAGCTTTTTCGAGTGTTTCTCCTTTAACCTTAAAGACAGTGAGTGTGTGCGCTTTAATGCATTTCCCACTGTAATTTGAAAATGTAAAACAGCTCTTATAGATGAGACTTGGTTTATAGATATGTTTATAGAGAAAGTGTGCTAATCACCAAATGGTATCTCTAAGGTTCATTAGACGATAGCTAAAACTTTAGGACAAAGCGTTGGACCACGTCATTTTAAAAAAGAATCGTTAAAGGAAGCTATTGAAGTTGGGTATTGAGGCGACTTCAACGAAGCCTACAACCACCGTGTAGAAGTGATGTCTGAAGAAAGAAATAAGGAAATAAGAAATAAAACTATTATAAGACCACGAATGTTGCAAACAAAACAAACTTTTTTTCTACTGTCCGTACTGCGATGAAAAGTTATTGGGGGGTTCTCCCAGTGGTTCCACTAATTTAATCCACCGGACCGCTTTTTAGATCTTTGATACTCTATTGGACGATTCTACTGCTTACATATGCGACACTGAATTTTGGTTATGGTATTTAAGCAAACTATGGATATTATTCTAAGACACAGTAGAATTACATATAAATATTTGCATCAAGTAATGCTCTTCCGCAAACAATGACAAGGCCAGTTAGGCATAAATCAGTTATAGGGCAAAAGGCGTCACCAAAATATAGGAATAAAATTATTTAACACGAATGTTTCTTTATAAAACAAACTTTTTGGTGCTATTGCTAATCAAGGATTGGTAAAAAAAAATGCAGAGAAGTGGGAAGACAATCGCCGTTAACAACCCCAATCTTACTTTTATCTTCTCTTTCCCTTCCTTTGGTCAACTTGGGTGTAGTTAGTTGATGATTTGATAAACTTGGCTAAAGATTGATTCCGGATAGGTTCCGGTGTGCACAGAGAAATTTGTGTCATATAGAATCTCTCCATTGCCATAAATAAGCTATACATAATGTAACTAACCTATGTACAACAATCAGATAAATGTATTCGAGCATAGGCGACTGAGAAATCTCTCTAGGCTAACTGCCACGTTTATTTCAAACTAGCCGAATGACCCGGGCAACGCCCGTGTTTTACCCGATTGAATGTTTTGATTCAAATACTATTTGTTACAATTATAAATTGGCGCCTTAAATAAATGCATATATTAGTTAATAACTATAGCCTATGTGCTTTATCTGTCTATGTACTGTTGGCTTCCGTAGGCGTCTCTTACTGGGAAAAAGAAAGAGAGGATTCCATTTGGTTATTAACTAATATATGCATTTATTTAAGGAGCGACCCGCTCCAACACAATAGTTACAAAAACTAAAAGGCGAGTGGGGGGGGGGGGGGCGTGATGGGGGGCAAAGGTGGCGTGATCGTAGCCAACCAATAGGAGAGCGCCTTTCCAAAAAAAAAAAAAAAGCAAAAGGTGACAGAGATGAAAACTGAAGAATTGATTAAGAACGCATGACGCTCGTAACTGTATATAGAATAGTTTACCTTCCTATAAGGGGGGAGAAATCCGACCACACCTCCCTGCGGTCCCCCCTGGACCCTTGGAATATTTTACCAAATTTTGGTTCATTTCCAAGGTGACTAACATGGCAATGGTACCCATTTTCCAATGAAGAGCATTGGATACGACAGCAACAACAACAACCTTCCTATAAAGAGCGAAGAAGAAATTCCATTTAGAAGACAGCTGGAATAAAAGGTGAGATGACAACAACAAGCGGAAATTCACGCTATGGCCACCAAAGAAATCGTTATTAGGGCGGCGCTAAGAATATAGATATATATATTATTCTTTTTCTTATCTCCTTTCAATCTTTTAAAGATGTCCAAATCTGTGGATCTCTAGTTTTAGAATTGTGAGAAGTAAAATTATTTGGTTGTTAAGACTGGGAGCATTCCTCCAGTAGCAAGCTGACTTAGCTTCGATATTAAATGACCATCTCTGACATATGAGGAACAGATGCCATGTGCAGTCATTCCTAACTTGGGGTACAGACCTTGCTTATTGTGTATTCTTGTATCTGGAGCCCTTACAGGGTACTATCAGCCAGACCAGCTGAATCTAGGTGTTTAACAAGCTTGTTAACTGCTCCCCCTCTTCCTCTTTCAACCGAACTTGGGACTCGATAGCAATTGTAGAGTTGCTAAGTATAGTGATATGTGACAGAATGATTACAAGTGGTCGTTAAGTGCAGGTGGTCGGTATTGACACGTAGTCACAGTAGTGTGGGCCCCAGTTTCATGATTGCTGCTCCCTACCCATGATAAGCAAAGGTCGAGCAAAGAGATAAGCAGAGAGATAAAGTTCTAATGGCCTTTGTAGGACAACCCTTCCATCTTGATATGGCGGTGACGTGACTTCACCACAACACTTCCCTCCCTCCCTCGTCATTATCCTTTACAAAATGGCCGTTCTGGTCAAATTCGTCACACTTTATACAAGGAGGCTGGCAGCGATCAGATCCCGAATCCGTACGTTGTGTGAAAAAAATAAGTTTTCTTAATTAAAAAAAAAAAAAGAAGTCTGTATTATGGCTTCTGATTCATTCTCAACTATTCAGTAAGTGCAAGTAAACAAAGGACGTTAAGGCATCTTGAAAATGCAAAGTTAGACTGATGTGTAGACTTGTTAAAATATAGGCAGTCTCAAGTATTTACCCACCATGATATAACCATGATTTATACTATATATGTGTACTTGATAAAATTATATATGAAGATGTTAGGTAGATTGTTTTAGCAGGATCTTCATATGAAGTTTCCTATAGAATCCAATCTCATTACCACCATCATTCCAGGTTTTTTACTTCTTCACCTACCTGGAAGAAGTGAAGAATATTTAAATCTCTAAATTGATAAATGTGAATTTTTAGAATTTATCCAAAAAATATAGACTTCTATCTTTACAGGAAAATTTTTCTTAAGAAACTCGTTCCAAGTTTAATGTTCGCCTCTAACAAAACGTACGACCTCACCTCTCTGCCGGCCCTACACAACCTGACTACACAAGGAATATAAAACAGGACCTCTACTGCCCTAACTTCTAAAAGGAGGTCAAATTAAGAACCTTCTTCTCTTCTTCACCTGTTGTCCACCTCTTCACCGTTCCCATAGATTCCAGACATCCCCATTCTCCATGGAACTTGGCAGAGAGTTCTAGAAAACATTTCAAGGAAATAAAATTCTTATCTCTCTAGTGACATTCCACCAATTCATATCAACAAAATTGATAAAAACAAACAGCTTCAGTGAATATAAATTAAACAAAATTATTTATTTGGTTAACACACCCAGATATCTGAAGTCCACAGGTACACATAGATACTGATGCAAGAATCGAAAGGCCATTGAACAACTTCTTTCACGCGGCTTTCAAACCCGATCTGACAGGATCCCGGGTTATACGATATCACAGGAGCTCCTACACCAAATCCCAACCATAAGTATCATTATGTCTCAGTGTTTCCGGATATTATCTACGATAATCTCTACTTAAATCACAGACAATCCGTTTGTTTTTTTTTTATCTCCCAGGATAACCTGGCACCAGAAACCATTTGCATAGTCACTCTCTATCTATTTGCATATGGCCTTACACTTACTCCGTCTGCCACGTGTGATGCAGTTTGAACGTTTCTACTCTCCAAGACATGGCCTGATATTGGCCTTAGCCTTAGTGGGTCTCAACTGGAGAATGAATTTCTTAAGTCAAACCATAATTGGTGTTTATATATCGAATCACGATAGATAAACAATAAACATACAATATTGCATGTTACACGACAATATATTAGAAAGTATGGTGTCCAGAAGATTGAGTGTGCGTATAGTTGAGATGCATTTTTTCGGATATCGATTGCAGCGTTCCACTAATTCTATATATGGTTGTTTTATTTGATTTGTGGATAAATCTATATTTTGATAGAACGTATCATTTCAGAGACATGCTCCACACAAACCTTGAGAGCCTCTACGGAGAGTAAAATGTCGACCTATACTACAGAGAGTCTACGGGAAGTCAGGTCAGGTAGACCAGCGTGGTAGAATGACGGTAGTTGACCTCCCTATCACAGATAAGCTTATCTTCAGGATGACATATGTATAAAAACTTTAGTAAACACTCGCAGTGTTCGAATTTAATTTAAATAGCATATGTGGGAAGTATGCAATTATATCCGCAGATACAAATATTACATTGAAATTTGAATAACTTTAAAGGAGAGCCTTCTCCTCAACCACAGTCATAGGTTGGTGGCTGATAATATGCCTGTCCTCTCAGAACTTCCTTCCTATGGCTACTAGTCTTTTGATGGTATTGTGTATCTTCTCCAGAATTTGTCCATGACGGCCATCCTCTTCTTGATCTTCCTTTCATTTACCCCTCCAGCAATATCTTTGAATATAAGACACTATTATAAGATGATCAAAAAACTCTTTCGCAATAAGTTTGTTCATTATTGTTTTATTATTTCTGTTTGCGAAATGATTCTTTTATAATAATACCTTTATCCACTTGGAGTGGTAAAAACTTACGGAATATGTTTTTGTTCTCTCTCTCGATCCTATTGAAGGTTCCTCACGCGACAACTCTCTTCCAAGAAGAAGTAGATGTAGTACAAAAAAGAGGCTACGAAATACAGGTGGGAAGAAGACAGCTTGTAAACGCACCACATGGCGTCGACACGTAGAATTAGACTTTCCGCGCGTTTAACAAGACTTCTGTTTATAGCTAGCTAGTGGTACAGTAAAACCTCCCATGAACGACCAATTTGATAAGTAAATACCGACCACCTTTGTACTATCAAAAGTGAATTCCAATAAGGTAATATCTCCAGGAGAGACCAGAGCTATCCATTTTTATAAGTGGTCTCTTTTTTTTTTTTTTTGTGCTCAAAATCTAAAACATTGATTTGACGCTGGATTGTCCCCTACATACGCCACATCATTTAAGGCCTATTTAAGAAATTCCGCCTATATTTCACTACCCAAACGTGTTTCTAAAGATCTTGATTTAGAAGGAAGTGTTTGAATTATAAGTGGTGTGATCTTACGTAATATCTTCCAATGATGAATAAGATGATGATTGATTAAATATCAAAAGTTGCATACAGCTGATGTAAAAAAAGGTATTTGTCCTAATTGAGAAACGGGATTAAATCTATTGCCTTGTAAACCAGAAGTTGGCACCCAATCCCATGCGGATCTCCCATTCTCTGTATGAGTCAACCTCGACCTGTGATTGGCTGGTGGACAGTCCTCTATATGGCCATAGGTTTTTGTTGCTTTCGCTCAGCCGACTCTGCAGCCTTGAGGAGAAGGTCACTGGCCGCCCTTCAGCCGATTAACCTTGCGATCAGTATCTTTTGGCCGTTAATTTACTGTTTACTTTTTAAATATTCCACACGCAGTCTCGGGTCGTTGTGTTTTGCTGGAAAACTTCGCCTATAAAAAAAAACTGATAGCGTTTAGATGTGGAAGGTTTAGGGTTAAAAAATAAATAAAAATTCTATGTCCATCTACACGTGAAACTAAAAGAAAGGGTAAAGTATACCAAAAGAGGCACCTCTCCCTTTAAAAATGCATTAAAACGATGCATTTGGTCTATCATCCCAGTACAAAATGTACTGTTGATGATAAAGAATGTGACACAACACCAGTGTTGGCAAATTCAGACAAAAGCCAACCTATATACAAAGGGAGAGGTGCCTCTTTTGCTACATGAATACCATCCTCTCGCTTTTATGTTATATATACATATAACCATTTGATTTTATTGAGGCGTGAAGACCTGAAATGCACTTTCTGTGGATCAGGAATAACAACGGAGATGTTGCACTACTTATTTGACTGTGCTGCTCTGTCTGAGGAAAGACGAAAACTAAATGATAAAACGGGGCAACTTTGTCCTTCATTTCCGGCACTGATTAATGAAATATCAAAGAATAGGTATATAGCGATGGCGATATTTGGATTCCACAAGACTATATCCCGGAAAAAGGCCTCACAGTGTTCTCCCTATCCCTTGTGAACTGGCGAATCCTGTATAGGGCGTGAGGCCCTAAATAAAGGCTTTTGTTGTTGTTGTTGTTGTATATATACATATATTGTGGATGGAAATTTTGCCTGGAGGAAATTTCCATCTATATTTGGGCCATATATTTGGCAGATTGTGAAGATTTCATTTGATCCCTTGTAGATCTCCTGAAATAAAGTCCGCCCTAGATTGACAAGGGCCATTAGCCCGAAACTACGGTCTTCAGGTGGACGCTTCTCAGTTTTCCAAAGCTGGTGTTGTGACTTTGTCACCGACCCGAGGCCGCTAGATTGCGGAGACGGTCAATAGATGACACTTAGTTTTAGCGTCTATTTTAACTGGGGATGCCATCTTTGTTTTATATAATGTTTATAGACGACGTTTCCAAAATTCTGCTTAAATAGGAGATTACATTAAGTACACAGAATATTTCTACACACTAAAATGGTTTGTCGCATATTTGAGGTAGGATGGTTTCCTTTGTTAGTCATGCCAAGTATAGGAAGGAATGTACTGTTCTTAAACGGTTTATTGCTGGTTTTGATGTTTTTGTTATAATGTTCCCCAGGTTTAAGAGGAGTATAAGAATATATTTACAACATATCTTGGTAAAGCCATAGTGGTCACCCTCCCAAGTGCTGACCAGGCCTGACGTTGCTTAACTTAGGTGAGTGAGGGAAATTGGTGTTACCAACTTGACAAATTTTGTTTCAAAGCTGTGTGCGTACACACCACATTGTGGATGCCTGTATTTCAACAATAAGGAAGATAGTACATGTACACTTACGGTAACCTGACTCCGCCATGAAATATCATGAATGGGTTAATCTATAAACATTCAACAACTAGAACCCCCGGGTTTGAATCCCGCTCTGAAGAACATTTTTTAAAAAGAAATTTACTTCCTTCAAGGTCCCCCTCGATTCTTGCACAAGTCCAACCTTGCCAGTGAGTGCAAGTAAACAAACTGTGCATCTTAGAGGTTTAAATATATATGTAGACATGTGTGTAGTTATATATATATACATGTGGTGTAGTTATATACGTAGACATGTAGTTATAGGGTATCGTGACATCATACGTAGCTACAATCTCCTCTTTCTACCAACCAGATATTAATGTACAAAGAAAACTAATAAATTTAGTTAACTAGTTTCATTCTATCAGTATTTTCATTTGAAGAAACAAAATGTTAGTGATGATTGAGACTTTTCTGGTTATAAAGAGTTTGTTTACTGCCAATTTTCATAAACCAAGGACGGCACAGCCCCCAACTACTTGGGCAGCATAACGACGGTAGCTTAGATCAGAAATCTTTATATACACACACATACTTACAGCACACCTACATATATCTCAAAACTACACACTTGGGTAAGAGCTGAAATTTACCCTCATGGACAAAACTTAAGGAAGTTTTACCTTTTAGCATGTATATATATATATATATATTATTATATATATATGTCATAATTTGCCTAATGCCTAATATGTATAATTTATTTTCACCATAACAAATATGTTAAAATGTAAATACAAATTAATCCATCTATAAATCTGTACAAAATAAACGTGGGAGCCAGCGCGCGCTCACGAGTGTGGAATAAGTTCTTTTTCGAAGCATACATGTACAACGGTTGCGTCCTTCCATTCGACCACGACAGATACGACATGTATATATATCTTAAGAGGAGAACGTTCGAATTTACATATATGGGAAATCCGCCGTTATATAAGCAAATAAGGAGTGGTTTATGCTTAAAATATAAAACTTCCTTAAATTGTTTGTCCATGAGTGTATACGTAATAAAGCTATATAGAATTATAATTAATGCGAGTTTTTCTAGTATCTGTTTCACAGTAAATGATATAACCATGGTCTAACAGCACGCCGGCTATATGGAGATATAGTCCTCAGCCACAGGTTGGCCTGGTATTGCACTACTTCCAGAAGCGGAGATTGGGGAGGGAAACAATGGAACTGACGACGACGACAAAATGACCGTTCCGGAAGCTGACCCTGAAGACATTTCACGCTCGGGGAGCGAGAAGGAAGAATTTCGCGAGGGAGGCAACAGAACGTTTCGCCATTTTTACAAGATAAATTAACTTGCACACATACAATATGTCGTCGTCGTATCTTCCTTCTCTTGTTCCAATATCAATCTTGGAGCTGTCTAACCAACCTTTGTCTCGTCCATAACTGCGCGATACTTGGATAACACGTTTCTATCAGATTCTAACGTCTCCACTCTAGATATAAGTTGTTCTTTGCGATAACAATCGATTTTATTATGATGCATTAGCGCGTCATCTGTTATAAATTCGAAACTATTATAGACGCGTATGATTCTTTTTAAAAATTTAACAATTTCTACTGCCCTTACTGCAATGGAAAAATTAAAGGGAGGGCCTGACTCATCAGTGGTGAACCCTCCCACCGGTTTCGCCAGTTTAATCTATCATACCGCTGTTATATTGCATTTTATAACTATTGATGTTGTCACACAGAATATATATAATATACACTCATGGAAAGGTCTACCCTGACCACGTTCACATGAACCTTTTAGATGGCAGAACGCCATCTAGTGGAACAGAAATCAACTAAACGTTGATTTAGCCTGTTCCTTGATATTTAGCTAACCCATTTTCTTTATAAATCAAGAAAAGCCAACCATGAACGCGTTTCGGGCTGTTGGCCCTTGTCAGGATGGCGCAGGCTGTACGACCAAAAATATTTTGGTCCCAGAGTAAAATTGTACTGAGGGATCAGGTTGATAAATTATAGGAGAAAGGCGCAAGCCATCAGCGAATTTTAGTTTCACGATCAGGATTTCCTATTAATGTGTTCTATTATTTGCATATGATCAACAACCTTTTTATTAAGACATATCGTCTTACATAGACTCTCAGTCCCGGAGTCCGAGCAATAGTAACAATCAAACAATAGTAAGGGTATCTATAAATATGTAAATAGGTATATACAGTCAATACATAACAACCACTGAGGGTCTTTTAGTCATCTTTTCCTTATTTTTCAACGATACGATCAATTTTAAAACGATAGATTGAAGACAGGTGTTTCACCGTAACGGGACAACCATAGCAATTTTTTCTCTACCTGAAGTAAGGGTGAATAAGTTCGAACATTCGACAATGTTCTATATGCGGTGTTTACCCGGCTAGCATGGCAGTCCCATCACTCCAGATGGCTGCAGATCTTCAAGAGGCCGCCGTCAGCAACAATGGTCCAGATGTGGCGGCAACACTTGTGCCGAGGCATTGTTCTTCCAGACCGACCGGCAGAGTCTCTGACACAACTCGGTGCACCGTACAATCTCATATATATGTAGTAGATCTGATATATAGGAGCCTATATGCAAATAAAGGGGGTATAAATTAACCAACATTCCTTGAAGAAACTTCTATGGAATGCTAGTAAAGATATGACGAAAAAGAGTAGCTAAAGCTATACATTAAAGGTTATCTTGACAAAGAGCTATTCTTAAAAGAGATATGGGGACATATGCAAATGAAGAGGCTGTAAAATGATCAGCATTCCTTAAATAAATGTGGATAAGATGGCAGAAGTGAAGTTATAACAGAAGAATAGACGAACTCATAATACATCATAGGTTCTTCGCTAAAATATATTTTACAACTATTTCTGTGGCATATGCAAATAGAGAAGAAATCAACATAATAATTTCTTGAGGTAGCACACGTTTACTATAGTTGAGATACTCTAACAAAAGAATAAATGAACAATTATCGACAATGTATCTACAGTTAACAAAGGTTCTTAGAAAGATTACTGGAGAATATGTAAATGATATATATATATGATCAAAATGATTAATACCAAACACATCTATAGAATGGTAGAGAAGATCTAATAGAATGGTGAACCAGCGACACAGGAGTTATTAAGACATTAATACATGCAGAGATAAGCTAAATAATACATTGGGAAATATGCAAATTATATTACCAAAATGAATATAAAACACACTTATAGAAGAATGAAAATGATTTTTTTTTTAATGTTTAAACCCTCTTTTTTGCTACATAATATAATAAAAATTATTTCTACAGACCTTATACTGCAAAATGAATAATTAAAATGGCGAAATCGCTGGGAGGGTTCACCGCTGAAGAGCCATGCCCTCCCTCATTCCATTATTATATATTGCGGTATGTGGTCTGTAGAAATAGTTTTGTTATATGTTTTTTAATGAAAAGTAACGTTACAATATAATTTTCAACGATATATGGCGCTAATATTTAATAGATGAACTACTCACTATGAAAAATAGTTAATAAGACATGAGAAGAAAAATATATTCTAGAAAATACACTGGGACATGTGTAAATATGAAGGCGGTAAAAGGATTAGCATTAATTGAAGAGGAAGTTGCATAGCCTTTCGATAATTTTTTTTCACCCCCTCAGAAAGAAAGCTCATTTCAAGGCGAAGGGGGTGGTGGTCTTCATTTTCTGTTAAAAACTTGGTTCTTTATTTTCGAGTCACTATGCTGGTCTAGATTATTTTATGCCTTTTTTAACGGGAGAAAGTCTTTTAAATATTCTTACATATCATCCCACATCCCAATTTGATTATAATATTTTGTCTTTTTTTAAGGTATAACGCCTTGAATCATAATCTACTCTACTCTATTTTTTTTTTTCGAAAATTCTCAACATTTGTTTCTTAATTGCATATAGAGTTGCGCGTGAAAACAATATTGAGCGAGCTTTAAAAACATTTAGCTATAAATTTGATTCAATCTATTATTTTCTCATTGCTAAGTGAATTGACACACACATTATTTGACTTTTTTTTTCTTAAACTGAGAGAAAAGCAAATGTTTTCGACGGTGTATGATAATTTGTATAATTTCCTAAAAAAAAAAAAAGCCAATCCTCTCTTAAAGTTAAACACGAAACGTAAAATATAATAATGGTTTATGAAATATAATTTACCTTAACACAAATAATATGCACATAAGAAAATAGACCAATATAGCAAGTGCAAGGTAGCATTTGAATATGCAAATTGTGTTTGTATTATACCTCTCCTGAATCTTTCTCTAGGATTGGAACTCAAAATTGTTTTTTGTTAAATTATATTGTACTTTGTGGTATATCGTATTTAAGTGAGAATGTGGTGTGTAGGTAACGTTCACTAAGCGCAAGTTCGGCCTGATGAAGAAGGCGTACGAGCTGAGCGTGCTGTGCGACTGTGAGATCGCCTTGATCATCTTCAACTCCAGCAACAAGCTGTTCCAGTATGCCAGCACTGACATGGACAAGGTGCTGCTCAAGTACACCGAGTACAACGAGCCGCACGAGTCCCGCACCAACAGTGACATTGTAGAGGTGAGTACTTACTTCCTATATACAGTGCCATTGTACTATTTGGCTGGTTATTTGAATGGCAGAATGTTCGCAGTGAAGAAATTCACCCCATGTGGTCTACAACAATGCTATTGTGGTCGCAGGTCCTCAACAAGAAGGAACACAAGAACTCGGCCAATGGCTGCGACAGTCCCGATCCCGACGACCACTACGACCTCTCCCAGCGTCCGGATGACAAGTACTCCAAGATGGGGGAAGACTTCGAGCTCATGATGAGCCGCAGCATTTCTATGAACGGCGGCAGGGTGAGTCTGTGACCAGCAATCTCAGACTGACGGGCTAACTGACCGCCGCGCTACAGAGCATGAACCAGCAGCAGCAGGGCCTCTCGCCCCTGCCCCTCAACGCCCAGGTTTCCAGCTCCCCCTATAGTTCCCCCGAGGCCGCTCTGATGCAGGCCTCTCCTCAGATGTCCCACCCTCACGCCAGCGTCAGTCCAGGACCCGGATCTTCCGGAGGTGAGTGGGTCACATACCTTCAATTAGAACCGTGGCGTCGATCTTCAGGGGCGTCAAAGCGAAGAACTTTCACGCGGGTAATACTTACCCACACTTGGATCAAATAATTAGTTCAATTATTTGCATTAAAAAAAAAAGTTTGCACCCACAATTTAATCATCCAATATCACACGCCACAAGAAGTCAATTTGAGGCAAATTCCTTGGTTTTTTTCCTCTTCAAGTCCTTCAAGTGGAACGCTTTCTATCTCCTCCACTGATGTAGTGCCCGGTAGAGAGACGACCAGGGATGACACAATGCTTCTTTCTCTCTTTTAATACCGATTTATTGTGGCCTTTGTGCTTGCGTTGACCGCTCACATCAACATTTTATATGGCAGAACGCCATCTAGTGGAACAAAAATAAACTAAACGTTCATTTTGATTTATTCCATGATATTTGGTCAACCCATTTTCTTGATTAAAAAAAAAAAATAATAATAAACCACGTACGCGTTGCAGGCTGTACCTCAACGATCAAAAAAGCTGGTCCTTGAGGCCTTCTCAATTTTATTATTATTATATTTAGATTATTATTCTATTAATATATCCTTATGTTTACAAATCAAAACAATGACTTATCTAACTTGTTGAGAAGATAACAAAACTTTCTATTTAAAAAAAAAAAAAGCTTATATATTTTTTAAATGTGAAGAGGTCTCAATCACAGAGAGACTGCACAAATAGATTGAAGAAGATTAGAGAGGGAAAGAAGCAGCAACGTGGTGAATGTTTAACCGGTGTCGTGGTAGGTTGAATTCTTAATTCTGGTGTGAGTGGGGGTTGCCTAGCAACCAGCGATCACCACCTGGTCAAGGTCGCGGCCATCCCTCAGACGACCAGCCATTGTGTCGACTGCACCCACCAAATCTGACGACGACACACAATCAATATCGATTGTTTTTTTTTTTTAATCTTAGAAACGCATTCGAAATGATTGGAGCATAATGAGGGTTATTCTTATACCTCTTGCTTTCCTTTTATACCTACATCTTTTTTTCTATAAGTTTTTAAACGGCAGTGTTTATCTTCTTTCTTACTTTCCACCAAGATTCAGCGATGGATGTGTTGAATGTATCTATGATGTTTTACCCTATATCGTTATTTTATAAAGATAGTGTGTAATGGACAAAACTTCCTTAAATCCTCTTTTTTTTTTTTTTTTGAAGGAGACAGAGACAATTTTGTTCACACTTTGGTCATCTCGTTGTCTTCAATAAAGGTGTGTCACTGTAAAATCTTTCAGAGTTATTATCTGAATCCCCATATACATGCTAAAAGGTACAACTTCCTTAAGTTTTGTCCATGAGTATATTGTCTTGTTCTCTCTCTTATATTCAAATTTCTATAAACTTAATTCCCCCAGTTTTCTTCACATTGCAGTTGATTCCCAAATTAAGACCTACAAGGTTTAAAGCCAAACAGATTTTAAGACCAAGATTCCCCTCAATACAGTATTCTAGTAAGGATAATGAGCATAACAAAAGTTATCGCATTTAAGACCAAATCGCGTATTAAAGAAACAAATTATTTAAATTGATCGCCATGAATGTTCTCCAATTACGTTCTCGCTGTATGTTCTTGAACCTAATATGGAATAATGTCATTCAGTTTTGTCTGGATTGGCTGAAACTGGTGCTGTGACTCATTTCTTATCGCCACTAGTGAAGTTCTTTACCGGGGTGATAAACATAATCCAATGCGCTCTAATGCATAATTAAAGGGAGAGGTACCTCTTTAGATACATGAATACCATCCTCCTTCGAAATATATATACAGTTAAACCTGTCTATAGCGCCCCCTCTTTGGTCTCACCAAAATAGGGTTCTATAGAGAGGTCACGTTTAATGTAAAATGTTTAAAATCGGGCTCTATAGAGAGGAAGGCGCTATTTAGAGGGGGCGCTATAAACAGGTTTAACTGTATATATATAATAAACAGATCTGTCACGATAGTATCAAAGCAAAAAAGGAAAATTTTCCGAAAGCTTCTCCTTTTATCAAAAGAAAAAAAAAAAGATCACTGAGAGCGTCTAAATATTGTTTATTGAGGTCTATAAAATTTTATTGTTTATTGATTCGGAAAATGCTAACTTTAGGGAATAATTCCCAATCAACAAGAGCTTGTTATTCAAAAATATTTTTTATTACTATTTTTTTTATAAATGATTATTCACGCGTAAAACAAAAGTAGTTGATAGTGTTTATGTACGAGTTTATGTGTCCGTGTGATGTTTATCCCATGTACAGACAGTTATGAATATTGTATGGTTATACGGAGTTTGTTTGCACAACGACTACAGTACGACTGTCTACACAGGTAGAATATTGCAATAAAAAATGTGCTGTTTAGTTATTTACACGCACCTATATGAGATTAAGAAACGGTAACGTGTTTGCATAGCAAGTTTTTCCTTTGTTTCAACTTCTTATAATGATGTGAATTTGGAATCTGCTTTCACACAACGCAACAGAACAAAAACGATACCATCTTAACATCTGTATCCATCTTCAATACGGAATGAGTCATTTCAAGAAACGCTATTTTCCTCCTGTTCAGCACAATCCTTTTAACGTCTTCGTAGCTTCCAATTAGAAGCTTCTTTGACCTTTCTTTGAGATGTTTTCTAAAATCCGTTGCCTCCTTGAAGAAAATTTCATGCAGCTCTTCAAAAATATCCAAGAAAATGGACTAGAATAATTTATATCTTTGTTTGTGTTATAATACAGTGGACCCTCGGTTTACGAGCACCTTGGAGTACGAGCTTTTCGCAGTACGAGCAAAATTTTTTGAAAAATCTTACCTCGGATTACGAGTGAAATTTCGCATTACGAGCAACTCTTGATGGTTGCCCGTAATCGTGATGGATGAAAATTCACTGGGATCCCTCCCTTCAGATCAGATTCGGGAAATATGTAAAATGTGGGAAACTGTGCAATTGTTCGTAGCAAGAAGAATTGCCCGAGTTTCAATTATTAAAAATAAGAAATTAGTTTCGCACTACGAGCGTTTTGGAGTACGAGCATGGCTCTGGAACGGATTATGCTCGCAAACCGAGGGTCCACTGTATTTGTAAATTATCGGAGAAATGACAATTTATACACATCTCGACATGTATATATATAGATGGAAATTTTGCTTGGAGGATATTTTCAATTTGCCAAAGCTGGTGTTGTGGCTTTGTCGCCGACCCGAGGCCGCTAGTTGCGGCGACGGTCAATAGATGGCGTCTAGTTTTGACGTCTATTTTGACGGGAGAGGCGACCTTTGTCTCTTTAGATATATATATCCCTCCAATAATACAAACAATGTCGGTATTTTAGAATCAATTTTGTTGAGGGGAGGGAGTTTGTGTGAAGACCTTAATTTATTTAGGGGCTATTTGGTAATAGGAAGCTGTGTGTTGGGGAGGTGACCACAGCACTGCCGAACAACTCGAGATTTCCTCATTGTTGACAATATTCGGGAGGACATTGACCTAAAACGTAGAATGATTTGTCAATCATGAAACTGTCAGCTCGGTGTTTTCATTAAAGTACTGGAGTAATCTAATGGCTAAGTACGTTTATGATATATATCAAGTCAATCTTAATTAAACGGTATTTCTCTTCGTGGTGAAAAGTATTGATTGAGTTAAGATTGATCTCTATTGATATTCTTTTCTTCTTCTTTTTGTCTTTTTCATATATTAATGTGAATATACGGTATCTAGAATTATAAAGCAAGTTTTTTTCACAATGCGTTTCTTTTTATTATTATTCAAAGGTTTCAAGCCAAATCTTCTATCCAGGCTTTATATCAAAGACATATTGATCATTTATTAACTTGAGCTGTATTTGTATATGGGTACACGCCTAGTGTGCTCACAGATCTAGTTTGTTTGGAAAAATATGTGGCTAGATCAACCTATCTTTTTATTTAGTTGCCGACGTTTCAGTATCTGGCTGTCACTCTCCATCCCCCTGAATCTATGACTACAGCGAGGTTCTAATACTTGGTGTGTCCAGGGGGGTCTCTCCTCGATATCAACGGCTCCTCCAACGGCTACCACCGCTCCAACTCTCCCAGCTCCCTCCACGGAGAGTCCTCCCCGGACAAGCCTTCTTCCTCGCCCTCCTCCAACGACAGAAACCGACAGCAAATGCTGAGAGTGGTCATCCCCAACTCTCACGCCTCTCCCAACATGGTACCTACCTCCCTTTTTGGAATTTATAAACTACTCTCTGTCTGTCTCAATGGTGTATGAAATAAGAGGAAATAGTATATAAACTGAAATGATACATGGAGGAATATTTATAAATTTCTTCGGTCGGGGAGGTTCCCCCAACTTTAGAGAGTCCTCCTCCAGACAGGGATTGGTCTTCTTGGAACTCTCCTACCTTGTAGGGATTCTAGCATTTCCTACATCACACTTCGCTATGCTGATTTCACGGCACAAAACACATTATAAACTGGACCACACAACTTTATATAGCTACTACCATTTCTCTAATTCATGCTAACCAGAAGAAGAAGAAAAAATAGAGAGCTATTTCCAGCGCTAATATGTTTGATAAAATTTTTATTTAAAAATGTTTGAGAGACACACTGATAATTCATTTGCTATATATCATCAGAAACTGCTTCCACAGACCAATACTGTAATGATGGAAACAGATGAGAGGGCTTGGCTCATCAGTGGTAAAACTGCTAAGAGGAGCACTAATGAGAAAGCCCTCACCTAATTCACTTCTATCATTGCAGTAAGGTCCATAGAGAATAAATAGTTTGTGATGATTTATATCAAAATAAATAGAAAAGATAGTGTTGTGAAAAGATAATGTTTATTTACAAATTGTATTTGATAGGCGGAGCTAATATTTCATTGTTCCCTATATTTGCCCTATCAAAAGCCCAACTTTATTGATTATATATAAATAAAGAAAACTCATGGGGGTAAAATGGAATGAATCATTTACTCATATTATGGTGATAATACTAGTGGTTCAGCTATCCATATACACTCATGGACAAAACTTAAGGAAGTTGTACCTTTTAGCATGTAGATTGGGATTCAGACAATTAATTATGAAAGATATTACAGTGACCTTTATTGAAGACACACAAGATAACCAAGTATGAACAAATTGCATCTGTCTCCTTAAAATATATATATAGATGACCGGCAACATCAAAGACTTTCCACTTCCTTAAGTTTTGTCCATGAATGTAATGTGTGGGCATTTGATATTTTATATGTAAATCTAGGTGAGAGGACCACATGCAAAATATTTCCAAACTTTATGTACAGTCTCCAGTTATGTTGGATTTACTACAGAGAATTGTGGCTAGATTTCACCATCTACCAACTAAAGAAAGAATTAAACACACATCTAGGTGGCCACTGTTCAATGGGACACTTCAATAAATACCATTTCCCAGTAAATATGTCATTGGTAGTAATTTTCATTAATAACACAACCATACAACATCACCAAGCACCTTATTCTATTAACTTCATGATAAGGCACAATTTGGATTATAGATTCTAAACACAAGGTAATAAGACCAAATCTAAATAAATAAATAGTGTGTGACATTTCGGTAACAGCGTTTTTACCATCTTCAGACAAAAGTACTGAATGAGAAATTTTACCACAGCATGTTTTACTTGATAACAGTAACTATTTAAAACGATGCTGTGGTAAAATTTCTCATTCAGTACTTTTGTCTGAAGATGGTAACACCGCTGTTACTGAAACGTCACACACTAATTATTTATTTGGATTTGGTCTTATTACCTTGTGTCTATTAACTTCAGTTTTATAAATACTAGTTAAATCAAGCTCTAGAGTTCCAATTGGTGGGTTTCCAGGCCAATCGGACGTCCAATATCTGCCTGAACACATCTTCAGCCTCCTCCTCTACCATGTCAAACTATCCGTCCTCAATGACCTCGTTCCACCCAAGTAAGTCTATGCAACTTTCTCTATTTACATACTATCTCATTTGTTTGAACTATTTGGCAAATGTAAATAATTGTCCAAATTAACCAATTAATAAATATGTTAAAATGGGAATACCAAGCATCCAAGGATAGGATTCTTTTTAGAAATTTGTATTCACAAATCTCTTTCTAGCTTTCAGGCATGGAAGTCCTTCTACAGCAGAAAAACATGATACAATAAATTGCCTGAAGGATAGGGTTTATATATATAATACTATTTTACATAATTTCATAAAACTGCTGTAGATATTTCCACCTTAATATTGATACAAGGGATTATTGAATAATAAATGTGTAGTTAAACTATCCTTAATCTTACAAAATTGGGAATGTAAATTACACTAATTGGGACTACTAATGAAGTCCTAATCTGAGTAAATTGTACGAGATGCCAAGACCAAATTTAGAGGGGTGGTATAATATGATTTTGAGCTCCCTATGCAATTATATATGGAAATAGGGAATGCAACACATAGCTCCATCTATCTGTGAAAAAAATGTGAGATTGTCAACTATCTTTCTTTTCCAGTTTCTTTCCTTTTGAGCAAGTGGTGGTCTCCAGTGGCGCCATACTTCTCTATCTTGATTATCTTCAAGATAGAGGTTGCCTGGCCGGGCGGCATTCATACTTCTTAGAATTAACAGACACTTTGGCCAGAGTAATCTTAATTCTAAGAATCTCTATATTGAGTTCTTTATTTCTTCATAGTGTTTCCCATCCATCAGTATACCATATTCTTCTCTTCTTCCTACTATTTCTTTCATTTTACCTATTTTCCCTCCTAATACATGTCTTATAATTCTTCTCTGTGTTCTTCCAAGACTTCTACATTAAATTTTTATCAATATTATCAGCGTTAATTCTTTTTTTTTTTGAGGAGATTGGTAAATTTCGCAGGAGGGAGAGCAAATAGAATATTTTTAATTATTAAAAGAATATTTTTAGTTTTCAAAATGAAATGATTAATGCTGACTATAATGACAATTTTGCATATATCATAGAAAGGTGCAACATGCTACTGTATGAAACAAAAACAACCATTGCTGCTGGTGTAAGGGCAGATGTGTGTGCAGATGACTTTCAGCTGGGCTCAGATCTCAGTCTTAGCAACTTCAACTCCCAGTCGCTGCTGCACAACTGGCCAGCTCACAACTCCATGCCGCACCTGACAATCAACAGTGGCTCTCCCTCGCCTGCCTCCAGTCCGCTGCCCATCCGTGTCAAGAGCGAGCCGATATCTCCGCCGAGGGACGGGCTGATGCATCGCTCGGCCCATCTGTCCCCTCACAGCCTCGTTTCCTCCTCCTCGCCCAACCCCAGCATCAATGTCTCCGAGTACGACTCGCCCAGCAAACGTTCAAGACTCACGGTGGAAGGGTGGACAGCCACATAGGAGCACTCTCTCCCTAGACAACCTCCTCCCATTGTGTCGTAGCCCGTCCCCCTAGCAGCACGACTTGACAAGCACAAGACGACTTGCTGTGATAGATGCACGACGATAAAGGGCCAGTACTGATATCAATATCTTTTTTTTTTTAACCTTTTTTTTTTGTTTGAATGCTGTTCAACTGGAACATTATCAAATGGACTCTTCATTTTTTTTTTTTCTTCTTTGATGTTGTAAAAAAAAACAAATATATAAATTATGGAGCCATTTTTTTTATAATGACAAGACAGCAATCAAGTTTTCTTTTTTTTTTTGTTTATTATTTTCCCCCCTCTTTTTTTTTATCCCATATATTATTTTTATTTAAAACAAACAAAAAAATTTAAATAAAAAAAAATAGACGATTAATGATTTTTGAAAAAAAAAAATCATATTTCTTATTGAGCGAGTGAGTCTACTATTAAAAAAAGATTTAAAAGAAATAATTGAAGTTTTATACCAAAGTCTATTATAATTATATATTATATATATATATTTAAATATATAAATACTTTATATATGGAAGAAGATTAAAAAAAAACCTTTTCAATATATAAATTTATTAGCGCAAACAAAATATATAAATAATCAAGTGAGTTAGTATTTCTAGCATATAGGGGGAGAAACTGGCATATATATATTGTAAAGCATTGACAAAAAAATCTATTTTTCACTAGAACTAACAGGAAAAATTTTTTCCCCCTTTTTGCAACTTCTTTTGTCAAAGATCTAAAGGTAAAAAAAACTACACAGAGCAAGTCTTATTTATAACGAAGGAAAAAAAACCTAGAGGAAAAAAAATTTTTTTTAGATGCCACATCACGCAGTGAGACGAAAAATTCAATTTGTATAGCTGACGTAGTCCTTTCTATTATATATACACATATGATGGGTGCCTCCGCTGTTTTATAAAAACTTTAACAAAAAAAAAATTATGGAAAATAAAGGGGGCCTTGAAACCATTGTTACACAACAAGCATGATTGTTGCACATCTCCCCATGTCATCTACCCCCCCTCCCTGCCCCCCTTTCTAGTTGCTCACCTCTCCTCCCCCTCAGAATTGTTTATATAAATATATATATATACGACATCTCTATATATGTTATAATCCAAGCAAAGTGTTTTAGTTGATTCACCCCACCATTGCGCTAGACGACCCATGTATCTAGACAAAGACATGTACAGATCAGCTAGCTGGACAACTTTTAGGCTTATTTTTAGGGAAGGAAAAAACAGATGCCTATGATGATGATGATGATGAGGACAAAGCCTTAAAGCTGGCTTTTCTTGGGACCACAAAGAGTTTAAAAAATATATATATATTATTATTATTATTATAAAAAATATATATATTTGATTTTTAAAAAAAGAATTTAAAAAATCTATATATATATATATATGAAGCATAATATAATCACCCTATTTCCTTCCTTATATATATTATATATAAACCATATATTCTCTAGAGATATATATATATATGAGTTGTTGTAAAAAGTGCCACACTCTCTTTCTTTTGTTCTCTATCTTCAATGTTGTTATTATAATGGAAATTAGAGAAATCTGTTAAAATAGATACGCTACCATACTAAAATGTTGATTAAAAATATACTTTAATGGAATTTAAAAAAAAAAAAAACTTATTCATTTAATAATATTCTGTAACATTTTTTAAATTGTCAATTTTTTATCCACAGCTAAATTGCTCCAAATTGTAAAAAAAAATATATATATATTCACTGATTAAAAAAAAATAATAATAATCATTGATAAAAATTTTACAGGTTATCAATTTGTAAACAAATAGTTTTAGTAAAAAAAAAATGATTTTTTTTTTTTTAAAGAGAGATAGTTTTAATAAGAATTGGATAATATATTAAAATAAGAAAAAATATATATATTTTAATAAAAATTCACTCTTCTAAAAAAATATATTTAGCTGTGTAAAAATTGAAAATTTAAATTGTTAAGATTTGAATATTTTATGTTTTGACAAATACATCCCTACTTGATCTTTATGTATTCACTTTTTTTTTTTAATTTCTCCACATTAAAAAACACATTTATATAAAACACACACATGTTATAATTGTTATAAAACATGTTGAAAAAAAAAAAAACCACAAGTTTTTCCATCTGTCAATTTTTACTCTTCTATAAATTTTACTGAAATTTTTTTATTACGCTATTAAATTTCTAAAAAACTCTAAAAAATTAGGATATGGGATCAATATATTTTTCAACAATAATAATAATAAATCTTACACTATATATAAACCACAAAATTTATATATTTTTTAAATGTTAAAAATATCGTCTGCTTTTTTTTTTTTTTGTTTAATTCCTAACCCTTAATTTGCCAAAAACTTTTCTCTCTCTCTTTTTTTTAACTATTTTGTAATAATTAATAACTTGTTTATATAATTACATTAATATAATTCCTTATATGGGGAATGTTTAATTTAAATCTCAATAGAGTCGAATTTTTAAATAAATTCTTTATATTTTGTTTTAATTCTCTATGAGAGTAAGTATATATATAAATTATAAAAAAAACAATGTCTATATATATATTAATTTGTATCATACAAAATACTAAATGTTATGAATTGTCATTTTTAATATGTAAAAAAAAAAATTATATATTCTTTGTTTGTTTTTTATTTTTTTCAATTTATATATATAAATATTTTGTTTTCATTAATTTCATTTTTTTTTTTTTCAAAATAATTTTTTTTTTTATAAGTATTTCATCGTGGCAGATCTCTAATGAATTTTAGAATGTACTTTTAGATCTCAGGATATCTTTTATTGAAAAAAATAAATAAATAAAATTATTCTCAAATTTATCCCTTTTATTAATTTTTTTAGTTTTTTAATTTTGGTGAAATAGGATAGGTAAAAAATTTGCTTTCTTTTTTTTTTTTTTTAAATAAAATGGGAACAACAACAAACAAAACAAAAGAATTATTTTGCTCAAATTTCTGAATTATTTCTTTCTTTTAAAAAATACTAAAACTTTCTTAAAGCATTTTTTCTTTTCCACATTGTAAATTTAAATTTATATATGTTTTGTTTTTTTAAATCACACTACATTTCTATATATAAAATTTGTATATATACGTTTATTTTTTTTCTCTTTGTAAAATTATTTATTATACTCTAAAAAAAAAAAAAAACACTTTTTTTTTTTTTAAATCTTCATTTTTTTTTCTTTGCTACGAACATTGTTGACATAGAAAAAAATCACTTCTTAAAGAAAAAAAACCAAAAGAGAATAGAAAATATTTTTATAAACGCAGTTGACGCTAGTTATCCACTCTATATGAATTCTAGTATATATATATATATATGTACTACTTCTCTGATATATATATTTAATATAAAAATTATATATGCGCATGTTTGATACAGTGTATATAGAGCTTTCAATCAAAGATGTTATTAAAAAAATCTCATCAACGATAACACCAACAACAACATAAAACTATATATATTCAGGAATACGTGCAACAAAAGGAAACCTAGAAGAAGAGAATTGTGTATACTATATTAACTATTATTATTATAAAAAACGAGGCAAAAAAAAATAGTTAAGTTGATGTCTAGATGCTTGCACTGTACAGTATTTTCTAGATTTAGTGCCATAGAGTTGCCAAGAAGACGTAGAGGAGGCCTGTGCCAAACTTCTGTGGTCCTAAGGAAAGCTAGCTGAAGAAACCGCCGAGGTTGTGTACCATCTGCCCGTGAATTAAACAAAAAATTATCCACGCAATGTGTCCCCGCTCCTTCAATTCCACTACCTTACTAAACATACCTGTTATAGATGATAAGGCACAATATGGATTATAGATTATAAACACAAGGTAATAAGACCAAATCAAAATAAATAAAAAGTGTGTGATGTTTCAGTAACAGCATTGTTACCGAAATGTCACACACTATTTATTTATTTGTATTTGGTCTTATTACCTTGTGTTTATTGATTTTGTCAAATCAAAAATTACGAGTAGTAATATATAGCTGGCATTTTTAAAGGAGGATTTCTTGGTACAGTAGAACTTTGTGAGAGGACAAAAGTACTGAATCTACAAATCTACTCCATTCAGTACTTTTGTCTGAAGATGGTAACAACGCTTTTAACGGAAAACGTCACACACTATTTATTTATTTGGATTTGGTCTTATTACCTTGTGTTTAATACCTGTTATAGGGAAATGAAACATTTTAAGCACAAATATTTCTTTTATAAACAAACTTCTACTACCCTTACTGCGATGAAAGAATATTGGGAGGGCTTGGCTCATCAGTGGTGAACCCTCCCAGCAGTTTCACCCAATTTAATCCACCAGACATTTGTGATTAAATGCTTTCATTTCCCATATATAGATGGTGTGAAAAAGCACAATTTGGATTATCTATATACAGTTTGAGCGTCATTCTTCATCTCTTAATCATCAGTCAGTTTTCATCTCTGTCACCGTTTGCTTTTTTTTTGGAATGGCGCCCTCCTATTGGTTGGCTACGGTCACGTCACCTTTGCCCCCCACTCGCTATTTCATCTTTGTAATTATTGTGTTGGAGCGGGTCGCTCCCTAAATAAATGCATATATTAGATAATAACCAAATGGAATCCTCTCTTTCTTTTTCCCAGTAAGAGACGCCTACGGAAGCCAACAGTACATAGACAGATAAAGCACATAGGCTATAGTTCTTAACTAACATATGCATTTATTTAAGGCGCCAATTTATAATTGTAACAAATAGTATTTGAATCAAAACATTCAATCGGGTAAAACACGGGCGTTGCCCGGGTCATTCGGCTAGTAGATTATAATACAAGAAAATAAGACCTAATCCAAATAATTTAATAGTGTGTGACGTTTCAGCAACAGCATTGTCACCATCATCAGATAAAAGAATAAATGATAAAAAATATCACAATATTTAAGAACTTGCTATGATATTTTTTCTCATTTATTCTTTTGTCTGATGATGGTGACAATGCTGTGCCGAAACGTCACACACTATTAAATTATTTGGATTAGGTTTTATTTTCTTGCAATATAGATGGTGTGTTATTGCTTTATATTAATTCATACCTGTTATCGCGACGCCATGAAAGTCTTCTGTGTATAGGATAGTCAGAAGGAGCATGCAGGGGATAATACATCTATTTAAACTTCATTACAAAGTGAATGAAACAAACACTTAGAACCATTCTCCTGTAAGCAAAGAACACTGACATTACCATCATGCGCATTTCTCTGATTGAAGTGGATGAGAGGGTAACACCCTCGATTCCCGACAGTCATGAACCAGGATTGAATCCTGCGTAAAAATTTTGTTTAATATGAGAATAACCTTCACATATTATTCACTGTTTCAATTATCATGAACTAGGTTGCTCTTGCTGAGCGGTACCTATTAATGTGATTTTGAACCAATCTGATTCTCTGATTGGTCGGCCTTCCTTAGATGTATGCAACTTATAATGGTCTTTGCAACCACTCCAGATCTTTCTAGGTTTTTCTTTTGGAAGACTTTCCATATAATAACTTAAGTTAAAACACAGAAGAGTTGAGGGCAAAAAAAAATAAGTTGTTAAAGATTTGAAAGAAATTTTTAAAAATTATTATCCCTAGAAAACATGGTACAGGCTATGATAATCATGGCGGTAAGTAGTTGGTGACTGCTTTTACAGTAATTGCACCACATGTCTACACACTTGTAGAAATCAGAATTATACTTACAGGTATGCCCTGAGTCAAATATGGTTTCATAACATGTCAATCAATAACTTTTATCATTGCAGTAAGTTCTGTAGAGATAATATTATTGAAAATAAACACATTACCAGTAAATTTAATTTATAAAACTATTTTTGAGGCGTATTATTCTTTTTAAAATAAAACAATTTCTACTGTCCTTACTGCGATGAAAAAATTAAAGGGAGGGCCTGGCTCATCAGTGGTGAACCCTCCCAGCGGTTTCGCCAGTTTAATCTACCATACCGCTGTTATATTGCATTTTTGGAACTTCCTTTTATAGGTGACCGTTGTAAGAATCTTGGAATGGGTATTTTAGAAGAACTATGGACATAAGCTTTTAGGACAGCAGAATTAAATATAATTATAAATATATAATATGCTTCGAGCAATCGCTCTTCCGCAAATATCAAATTGTGTCTTTTATTAGAACTATAATGTTACGATGTACTAGAGCGCCATCTGTTATCAAATTATAAAACTATTTTTGAGGCGTATTATTCTTTTTAAAATAAAACAATTTCTACTGTCCTTACTGCGATGAAAAAATTAAAGGGAGGGCCTGGCTCATCAGTGGTGAACCCTCCCAGCGGTTTCGCCAGTTTAATCTACCATACCGCTGTTATATTGCATTTTTGGAACTTCCTTTTATAGGTGACCGTTGTAAGAATCTTGGAATGGGTATTTTAGAAGAACTATGGACATAAGCTTTTAGGACAGCAGAATTAAATATAATTATAAATATATAATATGCTTCGAGCAATCGCTCTTCCGCAAATATCAAATTGTGTCTTTTATTAGAACTATAATGTTACGATGTACTAGAGCGCCATCTGTTATCAAATTATAAAACTATTTTTGAGGCGTATTATTCTTTTTAAAATAAAACAATTTCTACTGTCCTTACTGCGATGAAAAAATTAAAGGGAGGGCCTGGCTCATCAGTGGTGAACCCTCCCAGCGGTTTCGCCAGTTTAATCTACCATACCGCTGTTATATTGTATATAGTACATCGTAACATTATAGTTCTAATAAAAGACACAATTTGATATTTGCGGAAGAGCGATTGCTCGAAGCATATTATATATTTATAATTATATTTAATTCTGCTGTCCTAAAAGCTTATGTCCATAGTTCTTCTAAAATACCCATTCCAAGATTCTTACAACGGTCACCTATAAAAGGAAGTTCCAAAAATGCAATATAACAGCGGTATGGTAGATTAAACTGGCGAAACCGCTGGGAGGGTTCACCACTGATGAGCCAGGCCCTCCCTTTAATTTTTTCATCGCAGTAAGGACAGTAGAAATTGTTTTATTTTAAAAAGAATAATACGCCTCAAAAATAGTTTTATAATTTGATAACAGATGGCGCTCTAGTACATAGTAAATTTAATTGTAATTGTTACAAATTTTATCGATAGATGGCAATTGAATTTATAAAGGTATATCAGAATTCAGACAATAACTCTGAAAGATATTATAGTGACCTTTATTGAAAACACACGAGATAACAAAGTGTGAACAGCCTCTGTCTCCAAAAAAAAAAAAAAAAAAAGATGACCGGTGACAGAAAATGTTTGGTCCTGAGTTAGAGTTTAATACCATGCAAAGGCGCATGATCTCTTCTTCTTCTTTCTTATCTCCACACTGGGTGAAGTAGAATACATCTGCCTTTGTCATTAAGACTGGGAGCACTACTCAGTGGCAGGCTGACTTAGCTCCAAAAGAAATGGTCACCTCTGACATGAGGAACAGCATGATCTCTGCATCAAAAGAATAGGCCTTGATCTGACCTGAAAAAAAAAAAACTCTTGAAAAATAACTTCAACAAAAAGTAATAATTAAACAAAGTTTTTATTTATTTTATTATTATCCCTAGTATACGTGGCATATGGCTGATGATAATCATGGTGGGTAGTTAGTGACTGCTGTTACTGCAAGTGTATCACATGTCTATGTGCCAGAGCTCTATTTGGTGACTTGCACACACTGGTGGGATTGGACTTTTGTAAGAATTAGGGGGCCATTGAGACAATTTTTTTCTTCAGTAAAAAAGTGCCCAACACATGAGTAAATCCCAGGTCGCAGCTGTAGAGAAACTCACCAGTTTATTATACCACTCCTCCACCAACCCTCTTAAGAAAACAAAGTAAAATCTCTTTCTTAAAATCTTCATTGGGGCTGAGACCTTGATAACAGGGGTGAGATCTTAATAAAAAGGTCATTTCTCAATGAAAGAATAGTGAAACGGTACTAAAGCTCCTCTATCTAAGGTCCTCAAAGGAGCAAGCAAAGGTTTGATACCCTAATAACAAGGTTATCTTGATTTAAAGCAAAAAAGGACCATTTCACAATGGATTAAGAAGAGTGGAACCTGCAATCTTAAATGTATATAAAGAAAAAACTGTGCCAAACCTGGGCTGTTAGGTTTTTGGTGTTGTTAAGTAAGGATTTAAAAATATAATAAAAGGCAAAACCACAAGACCAAGTCATATACAGTAGAATCTCCATTAAAGTACACACTGACTAGAGGACACCTCTCTACACAGGACCTTTCTTCATCAACAAAATTGACATTTTTTACTAATAAGCACCTCTCCAGTAAGAGGCCACCTCTCTAAAGGACACTCTGACTCTGCAACTAGGAGTTGTCAATTAGAGAGGTTCCACTGTATATACATATAAACTGATTGTACCATTTGAAACATGTGAAAAAACAGTACAAAATTGAAAAATTGTACTGAAATCAGGTGAATAAATTAAGTAAAAGGCATTTCCTGATTATGCAACTAAAAGTTGCTGATGGCTTGCGCCATCTGTCGGAATAAATATCAACTATTCATTGATTTTTTAAAAAATTATTCCAGAATTGGCCAAATACCCATTCTTGATTAATCAAGAAAAGCTAACCACGTAACACGTTTCGGGCTGTTGGCCCTCGTCAGCGTGGTGCAAGCTGTACCTCAACGATCAAAAAAACTGGTCATTCAGGCATCCTGAAAAATCATGAAACATGTAGTTAAGGCTAAAAGTGCATGAGAATGCTAAACAATATGAGAAAATAGTACAAAAGTGAGAAATTGTACTGAGATTAGGTGGATAAATTAAGAAAAAGGCATCTCCTGATTTTGAACCATTCCGGAATAAATAAAAATCAACAATTAGTTGATATTTATTCCAATAGAGAGATGGCGCAAACCATCAGCAACTTTCATTTGCACGATCAGGAGATGTCTTTTACTTAATTTATCTACCTGGATCCCAGTACAATTTCACTTTTATGCTATTTTTCCATACACACACATATATATATTTGGATATAGAGCAATCCATAAATAAATCTTTAAATAAAAAGGCATATATTGGATCAATATTAACACAAAGCAATAACGCGCCATCTATACATATAAAATGAAAGGATTTAAAAGCACGAATGTTTCTTTTATACATAATACAAACTTCTACTGCCCTTACTGCAATGAAAAAATATATTGGGAAGGCTTGGCTCATCAGTGGTGAACCCTCCCAGCGGTTTCACCAATTTAATCCACCAGACCGCTTCTCAGAGCTCTAATACTGTATTGGACGATTCTGCTTATATACGCAACACTGAAGGATTGAATCTCAGAAATGGTTTTCAAGAACACTATGAGCCAAGCCCTCCCAATATATTTTTTCATCGCAGTAAGGGCAGTAGAAGTTTGTATTATGTATAAAAGAAACATTCGTGCTTTTAAATCCTTTCATTTTATATTGTATCACTATTATTGGTAAAATAAATGATATTTGATCCAATATATGCCTTTTTATTTAAACACATATATATAGTAATGAGCATTAAGGAGTAGAATAGATTGGTAGAACACCAACATTTGCCAAGGTATACACAGCTCCCCCATGTATGTATTTACTCTTAAAAAGAAGAATATGAAGGAGCCAAGAGAGAGTCAACATTTAATGAACACCATCTATCAGCACAACAAGAGGAAAATAATAAAGCACAATTTGGATTATAGATTATAACTATAAAAATAATAAGACCTAATCCAAATAATTTAATAGTGTGTGACATTTCGGCAACAGCATTGTTACCATCATCAAACAAAAGAATAAATGAGAAAAAATATCAAATTTTTGTTTACACACTTGATAACAGTATTATTTAAGAACTTTGCTGTGATATTTATTCTTTTGTCTGATGATGGTAACAATGCTGTTGCCGAAACGTCACACACTATTAACTTATTTGGATTAGGTCTTATTTTCTTGTATCTAAGAGTAAAATAATCAAGTGTTGCTCCAAACCAAAGAAACCATTCTTCCCCAACTGACTTCTACAAGCTTCTTCAAGGAATATACAATTATATTGATATGGCACAGGTCTTTATTTACATTCCAATTGTACATATATATACTTTTTTTAAAACCTTTTTATACACCCCTCTTCCTCAACAACCAAAAAGATAAAATATCATAGCTTTGCAATATTGGAATATCTTCTTCTTTCTTATCTCCACTCAATCATATTAAGGCATCAAGCTTGTAAAGCTTGTTGATGGTGTCTGCCGGGGAAGAGTAGAGCTCATCAATGGATGAGTCAATACAGTCAATAATGTGTTTTGTAGGGTTGCAGGTTGAGAATTACACTTAGTACATAGTGGGAAAACCTTACAACCATTCTGGAAAGTCATTGTCTGTAGATGACCAGACTTAAGTCTGGAAATCAAAGACTGTTGTTCTCTTGGGAGGACAGAACTTGTTCCTCCTGCTCTGTACCATATTGGAATATAAAAAGTAAGCTATAATGCAGTGTCAACAGCTCTGCAATGCCCACACCAACCAATCCTAGAGCTTCCCTCCTGTTGTATAAACTTTGTTTGTCCCACTTTCAATTCCACACAAACAATTCTCTCTCTCTCAGGTTCTGTTTAATCTATGATATGGACTTTAAAAATATATGTCGTAGCTAAATGAAGAGGCGCAGCCGTTATGCCTAGGGAACAGCGCACCCGCGATGTCTGCCACCTTTATTTTTTGTCCCGCTTTTATACATGGATGAATTTACATATTTACATTTTAACACAAGCGTAACATATTTACATACTTATTTTGACGAAAATAAATTATATCTCTTGTCATTAACTATACAAATTATGACATATATATATATCTGTTAAGAACATGTGAAACAGGCAATGATAATCATGGTTGGTAGTTAGTAACTGATTTTACTGCCTGCAAGTGCACCACTTATCTACACATATGGAAATTAACTTTGCATTTACAAGTGTGTGCCAAAGCCCTGTTTGGTTACTCACACTCACTGATGGGGTTGGATTTCTGAAAGAATCGGGGGGGCCATTGAGACATTTTTTTCTTCAGAAAAAAAAAAAAGTGCCGGATGCGGGATTTGATCCTGGGTTGTGGCAGTCCTTAATTTCCAGACTTAATTCTGATCATCTATGAACAATGATCTTCCTAACGGTTTCAAAGTTCCCCCACTATGTACTAAGTGCAATTCTCAACCTGCAACCTCAAACCACAGCATTGGTTCATCCATTGATGAGCTCTACACCATCTCAGACTTATTGATATTGTCAAGTAGCTCCATCCAGATGGGACAACTGTCAATCATCCCTGGACCCCGGGGGGGGGGGGGGGGGGGGGGGGGAACCACAGGTGTGGGGGCTTCTGGGAAGCTGATCTGTAAATAAGGAAAACGGGATGGTGGCTAACGCCGTTCATGAGGATTATCTTTTAACTTGGGGTAAGTTGTACACACTATCTCTCCCTATAAATACCCCTTATAATAAATTATTTATTCCCAAATTTGCCCTTGCTTTATTTATCTCCGCAACAATATGATGTTAGAGTGGAGATAAGAAAGATAAGCAACACACCATATAATCCTATATTCAGTCACTAGTCCAATCTGCTGGAAGCAAAGAACACAGACACCACTATCATGTGCATTTCTCTTATATTGGTCGGCCTTCCCTAGATGTATGCAACTTAAAATGGTTTTTGCAACCACTCCAGATCTTTCTAGATTGCTGTAGCTCTCACAGACTTCAGCATTGTTAACTCTGGTATATTGGGACTACTTGGCTAGGAAGCTCAAAACTTTATTTTTTTAAATTACCAGCAAGTTCCCACTCCAGCCCCAAGCCCAGAAAAATAAAAGGAAAAGGAAGGGTTACGAGCTTACTAGAAAATAAACCAGAGTTTAGCTGTCCCGGCTGATAATAAAAACCAGTCAGAACTCCTGATTCAGGAACACAAGGTCAGCAGAATCTATGCTCCATGTTAAGAGAGTGGCTGCACATTGCGTGTGTTCCTCATGTCAGCTATTTAACATTGCCGGCCTGGTACTGAGGTCATTTTATTCCCTTTCTATCCTGCCAACCCCATCACAGACCTGTATGAGATTAAGGAATGGAGATATAAGGAATTACTTAAACAACTTTGAAGTTGTTTTTTTTTAAAGCAGATAGATATTCGAAAAAATAATCTATTGAATTAATATTACTTGCCCGAAAGCTCGAGATAATTTTTAAATAAAAAATATTTTTAAAAGAATCTTTTCCCTAGAGGCTTTATGTTTTTATTTTAAGATAGATATTCGTTGATTGAAAAACTTGACTGAGTATAGTTTTCCACAGGGAGTAGAGATCCAATTATAGAGTGAACTTGAGAGAGAGAGAGCTGTAATTCTACCTGGCAGGAACAGCTATCATCAGATATAGAGGAGGTGTGAAAAAATATCTAACATGTAATCTCTGAGTAATGGCCAACAAGAGAGTGTAGTGCCTGTTGTGGTGGGTCTAAGATCAATAAAAAGTCTCAAAAACTCAATGACAATACTGAATGAATAGACAAAATGATGTGCCGCCATGTAAAATAAGCTCTGCCAACCAACAGCTGTGTCTGAATCCATGTCAGGGCCAGCAGCCAAGGTGTCTTCTAGCAACCTCACCTGAAGCTAACTGCCACAGTAGGTTCTTCTTTGAATCAACAGTAGATGTACCCATCATGAAGTCCACCTTTATAAAGCTGACTAATTTCCAGGCAATGGGATATTAGAAAGAAGAAAAAAGATAGTGCATTATCTAACAGGAAAAATAAGAAGACTGTGATGAGGAGGGCAATTGAACAAGATGACAGATCTTTACAGTCAGGAGAACCCTAACTCCGCCTTTGCCGGTCCCAAGCTAGGATGAAAAAGGAGGAGGGGGAGCAGTAACAAGCTCACTAAAAAACCTGGGCTCAGCTGGCCCGGCTGATAGTACCCTGTAAGGGCTCCTAATCCAGGGATACAGGATGAGCAGCATCTGTACTCCATGTTAGGAGCGGCTGCACATGGCGTCTGTTCCTCATGTCAGAGGCGGCCATTTCTTTTGGAGCTAAGTCGGCATGCCACTGAGTAGTGCTCCCAGTCTTAATGACAAAGGCAGACACATTCTACTTCACCCTTCATGATGGTTGTCAATTCTCAAGCTTGATACCCTAATATGATTGAGTGAAGATAAGAAAGAAGAAGGAAGAAGGAGAACCCTACATAAGCAACCATAATATATTGAGAGAGAGACAAATTGGACCATTCACAACTGAAATAAAGCGGATTGTCATCACACAATAGAGATTTCCCTACATGTGAAAAATAGAAGACATTTTAGCAAAGTGAGCAACCATTGGGAACACAACAACAAAAGTAATCACAGTTTGTTATACAATAAATAAAAAAGGCACTTTGTTGGACCCCTACTATCCAGTTTGAAGAAAAAAAAACTACCTACCCATTAAGATGCAGTAATAAAGCTGCTGTCAATAAAAGTTTAATATAGAAGTCAGGTGGAGCGGGGGAAGATGCGGATGAATATCACCATCCAGAGGAAAGAGAAGAAGGCCAGACCCAGCAGGAACCACAGGACCCAGTTACACGACCTGTGGGTCAGGGCGTGGAGTCGGTCACTCTCCGTCTGGAGCCTGGTGAAGTTGGAGTCTGTCAGGTGGGAGGAGGCATCCAGAGTCTGCCCACAGTGCTCTGTGTTCTGCCATCCTGTGGGGAGGAGGGAGGCTGCTACTTACCTCGATGTCTTTACGGATGATCTTCCTGGCCTGGAGGGTGTTCTGCTTCAAGTTCTGGGTCAGTTCCAGCATGTCCGCAGCCACCTTCTCCTGGAGCTGGTTGTGGAGCTGGAGCATGGCCGCTGTGTCCTCTGTACTGGCCTTGGTCTCTGAGGTCAACACATAGGGGTCTATTCTATTCAGCTACACTAGTACAGCCTCTTTTAAACAACTATTGTTGGGTTATCACAGGAATACCATCCTTCCACAATAATTATGCACAATTTGTTGATACTGTTACCTTATGAGACCTGTTATAGTCTATGGTCACAGGTATTGGGGGAACTGAATAAACAACAGATTAAATTGGATAATATTTGTCCATAAAGTCACCAATAGTTGACTAACAATATGGACAAATATTCTCCCATTTAATCTGTTGGTTATTCAGTTCCCCCAATACCTGTGACAAAGGAGACCAACTATGAATGGTCTCATAAGGTAACAGCACCAAATTGGGCATTATTATTGTGGAAGGATGGTATTCCTGTATCAAAAGAGGCACCTCTCACTTTTAAAATATTGTTGCACCATTCTGGGGGGTTGGTTTCATATCATTATTCGATTAGTCCATATCAATATTATAAGTGAGACCAGAACAAGTAATCATAAAACATATTGATTTTATATATATATATAAAAAGAAAAGTATTTACAAAATTTGTCAGATCACCAAATACGAGTGAAAGATATCTAAACTAACTATTTACAATATAATACACTGCGGCCTGTGATTGTAAAACGACACTTGAAGTTACACCGCATGAGTTTCTTTTCAATGAGAAAAATCAAAATTTTTATTTCAAGGTGAAATATTGACTATTTCTAACCTTTTTTTAAACTATTTACAAATAAAATGCTGGCATTCACCAAGTAGACCACCACATTCTGTGACAGTATGCATTAGAACAATGCATATTTAAAGGAAGAGGTGCTGCTTTTATGGTACATTAAAACCATTCTCCTACAACTTTATAGTATAATCTATAAATGAATAAAACAAAGCTTCAAGGGCTGCGTATCTTTTATTAGAACGAATATAATACGAGCTTTCGTAATATAATACGCCCTTCTACAGGAATAAATGAAACAATAATCCAACTAGTTTGAAATAGGATTTATATACACTTAACTATTGTTTTGGATATCACGCGCAATATCCGCGTGATATCCAAAACAATAGTTACGTGTATATAAATCCTATTTCAAACTAGTTGGATTATTGTTTCATTAATTCCTGTAGAAGGGCGTATGTGCCCGAAAGCTCGTATTATATTCGTTCTAATAAAAAGATACGCAGCCCTTGAAGCTTTGTTTTATTCATTTATAAATCGTACAGGGTTTTTCAATCGATAGTATAATCTGGCCTGAAAATTGACCTTGCCAGTTTAAAAACCTTTTTGAAAAATTTGGCCGATTGGATAACTCCTCTTATAGGATGTAGTGATGAGGGCCAACAGCCTTGGTAACCCATGGTCCTGGAAAACCATGGTATACAGGTTGTTGGCTTTTGTCTGATCTTGCCAAAACTGGTGTTGTGTGGCTCCTTCTTTATCATCACTAGTAAAGTTTTTAACTAGAGTGAGAAACATAATGTATCATTCTGATGCAAAATAAAGGGAGAGATGCCCTCTTTAAGTACATGTATATTTATTAAAAATAAAAAAGGCATATCCTGACCAGGAGCACATGTGCTTTTCAGAAGGCAGAACGCCATCTGGTAGAACAGAAATCAACTATTCATTGATTTAGCTTGTTCCCTGATATTTGGTCAACCCAATTTCTTGATAAATCAAGAAAAAGCGCAAAACGCGTTCTTGGATGGCTTTTCTTGATTTATCAAGAAATTGGGTTGGCCAAATATCAGGGAACAGGTTAAATCCATGAATAGTTGATTTCTGTTCCACCAGATGGCGCTCTGCCTTCTGTAAAGCACATGTGCTCCTGGTCAGGATATGCCTTTTTTATTTTTAATATCAACACCTGACCTTTTTATTTTTTTCTCTTATTTTTTCATGTATATTTATGTGAAAAAAAAAATTACAAAAATTTCCAGGTGTTGACATTAAAATCTAGTGTAACGAAAATCAACTAAACATTGATCTAACTTATTCTGTAATATTTGGCTAACCCATTTTCTTGATAAATTAAGAAAGGCCAACCACATATGTGTTTTGGGGTGTTGGCCCTCGTCAGCGTAGTACAAGCTGTACCTCTATGACCAGAAATTTGGTCCTAGAGGCTTCCTGAGAAATCAAGAAATGGGTATTTAGGACCAAATTTGCATAAATATGCTAATCATGTGGAAAAAACAAGAACAAATAGAAAAATGGTCAGGTGTTGATATTAAAAAACAAAAAAGGGATATCCTGACCATTCAGATGAGAATTTTAGATGGCAGAGAGTGCCATATACAGTAAAACCCCGCTAATACGAACCCTGGATATAATGAACCTTCCCTTATAACGAACCCACGCCGATTCCCAATTCCATTCCATTGAAAATACCATCGTTATAACGAACTTTGCGATTTTTAGAATAAAGAACTACCCCTATAACGAACCTATTTTCGGTCCCAAAATGATAAAATCTATTTAAAATACTATGCTTATAACGAACTTAGAATTGTAATTAAAAACAAAATTAAAACAACCAAATTTTGAGCATGTTTCAGCTCGTGGATCGCGATTTCAAAACAATAAATTTAGCGGCATTGTTTGTTTTGAATTTTGCACTTTATTTTTGCTGTATGTTGTATACATTTTAATACATTATACTTTTTATTAAATAGAATATATTTTCATCCATTAAATTTGAAATATAAAAATACAAATGGCTTCCAAAATGAAGAAAACAAAGGCATTTTAAAAACAAAAGCGTTATTTCTTTTTAAAAAAAAAAGGCCATTTTCAGAACTTTTCAAAGTGAAACAACACAGGCAAAATGTTAAGAACATATTAAAATAAGAGAATATAACTTTTCTATTATAAAAGATAAAATATAAAGCCATTAAAAATTGTTACAAAGAGGAATCAACCTCAACTTTTGCCGCGATCGCGATCGTACGTTTTAGGGCTAAAAAAAAAAATCCTAATAAATGGTCCCGTGATCAAACAAAAACTATTTTTATGCCATTAACTATGATGATTTTAAAGTCGGCAATGTTTTGCTTGACAGGTTTAAAAAAAAAACGAAATCTAGACCTAGAAGAATATGTGGGAAAATGAAATGGAAGAAAAACACCAACTTTATTTGAATGGTGCAATGCTTGAAGAATGCTTTGAAGCAACAAGGTGTTAGAGCCATTTTTCCAAGTAAACAATATATTATATAATGTGATAATGATGTTTTAAAATCATTTTATATCTTTGAATATATATTTAATAAAACTTTGCCTAGGATTTGTCTTGATTTTTAAATTAGACATAGAGGTACATGTATGTTATGATAAGAAGAACCTATCATCTAATGATTTCTATTATTATTCAGTATTAATGTAAGGAAATTGGTCAATTAAGGGAATTAAAACAAAGTGACTACTATTAAGAGGAGGCCTCTTCCAGTGTGTATGGCTGTCCTTTAATTATACGGCCTAAAAATTTTGAAAAGTAAAAAAAATGGCCAAACCGTGGCTATAATGAACCGTGGCTATAGTGAACCAAAAGTTCTGTCCCATTGGGGTTCACTATAGAGGGGTTTTACTGTATATTAGAACCTATCTCATACAAGAAAATAAGACCTAATCCAAATAATTTAATAATGTGTGATGTATCAAAAGAATTTTTTGTCTGATGATGATGACAATGCTGTTGCCGAAAGATCACACACTATTAAATTATTTGGATTAGGTTTTATTTTCTTGTATTTTAATTTATAATCCAAATTTTGCTTTATTATAGAACCTATCTCTAAAGGACACCTAGTTGCAGAGTGTCCTTTGTAGAAAGAGGTAGCAGGAGTGTCCTCTCATGGACTCTGTGATAAAGTAACAAAACAAAGCCACAAAACATACCTGGACCTCTCATCTCCAGGAGTTCCTGCCGGGTCTCCCCAGCGTACCTTGACTTGGCCTGGAGGGAGATGAGCCGGGACTTCTTGTCTGTCACCCTCATGGTGAGGAGCTGCTCAGCTGGAGTGCTGGAGGCCAGGGGGCGCTGGGGGGCACACACTGAGGTGACCACTGTGAACACAGCGAGGGACAGCTTACCTCTTTCTCTACCCTGCAGATGTTCTTCAGGAACTGGAGTCTGTTCTCGTACTCCTTCATCACCTCCATGCTGGGCTGGCTGAAGACATATACCCACTCATACCTACAGTATTGACTCCACTTTTGCCGGTCTCAAGCCCGGATGAAAAAGGAGGAGAGGGAGCAGTAACAAGCTTAGTAAAACACCTGGGCTTAGTTGGCCTGGCTGATAGTACCCTGTAAGTGCTTCTGATCCAAGGATATAGGATGAGCAGCATCGTGGCATCTGTTCCTCATGTCAGAGGCAGCTATTTCATATTGGAGCTAAGTCGGCCTGCCACTGAGTAGTGCTCCCAGTTTTAATGATAAAAGCAGACACATTCTACTTCACCCAGTCTCATTATGGATGTCAAATTTTCTTTGATGAGCTCTACTCATCCCCAGCAGACACCATCAACAAGTTCTTTGATGAGCTCTACTCATCCCCAGCAGACACCATCAACAAGCTCTACAGGCTTGATACCCTAATATGATTGAGTAGAGATAAGAAAGAAAGAACCTACATTATTAAACATACAGTCCTCCTATATATCATTATATAATTCGTAAAATCCCACAAAAAAAAAGGTAAAAATACACAACCTATAAACTGGAGAATATAGCTGTGAGAGAGATACATTAATATATTTGAATACAGTTAAACCTGTCTATAGCGCCCCCTCCCTCTTAGGACTCACCAAAATAGGGTGCTATAGAGAGGGGGTGCTATAGACAGGTCACTTTTAATGTAAATCACATCATACTATGTATTTAAAATTGGGCGCTATAGAGAGGAAGGTGCTATTTAGAGGGGGCACTATAGACAGGTTTAACTGTATTAGCATCAGTGAATAATTAATCAAATAATTTTATCACTGAATAAATGAGGTACCAGTTAATCAAATTAGCATTACTGCTGCTTATAATCATTGTTGTACATAGATTTGGCTGTGTAATAATTTATTGATTAATAAATATTGGTTAACTTGAATGACTCCTTGCCTTATTACCATGACAATATAAATATACAGTGGAACCTTGTTATAACAGCCTCATTTATAACACAGCAATTTGGTCATAGCATTATAATTCTAAGGTTTCAAATTTTAAATTCTAATGATTTTATCTGTGGTTATTATAACATAAGATCTAAAAAATATTTTCTCACAATGAGTTTCTTTTTATTACAAAACGCTAGCTTTCAAGTGATAATCGCTCTTCAACAGGCTTAATAAAACATCGACTATATCTTACAAGAAATATTTACAAAAACAAACGCGCGCAGCGTGAATATTTATAAATGAAATTTTTAAATTGTTAAATTACAAACCAATTTAAAAATTTCAGTTATAAATATCCAAGCCGTATGTTTTTGTAAATATTTCTGGTAGGATATAGTTGATGTTTTATTAAGCCCATTGAAAAGCAATTATCACTTGAAAGCTAGCGTTTTGTAATAAAAAGAAACTCATTGTGAGAAAATATTTTGTAATTTTGAAACTTTTTTCACAATTTTATCATGAATAAGATCTACAGCCTGTAGAAGGACAATAAATGTCGAAAGCTGGCCATATACCAATAACACACAATTTCATTTTATATATTCTAAAACTTAAGTATATATACAGTAGAACATACTTCATGAGTGGACACTCACACTAGAGTACACCTCTCTACAAAGGACAGTTTTCATTGCCAGAATTACCATTTTTATCATTTAGCAACTCTAGTAAGAGGACACCTCTCCCTAAAAGACACTTGGGCTCTGCAACTAGGTGTGTTCCTTTACACAGAGAGAGAGAGAGGTTCTACTCTCTGTATATTATTACAGTAAAACCTGCCTGTAAAGGACAGCTAATTGAGCCCCTCAATGCACAGATTGATTAACTCCATAAATAATCAGGAAAAAAATGTTTAATTTTTGTTGAAAGTCTAAAAATCTATATGACATATAGATTTTTAGACTTTCAACAAAAATTAAACATTTTTTTCCCGATTATTTATGGAGTTAATCAATCTGTGCATTGAGGGGCTCAATTGCAGAGCCAAAGTGTCCTTTAGAGAGAAGTATCCTCTTACCTGAGAGTTGCTAAATAGTAAACATGGTAATTTTGGCGATGAAAAGTGTCCTTTGTAGAGAGGTGTCCTCTAGGGAGAGTGTTCTCTCATTGAGTATATTCTACTGTATTACTATATGAAGTTGTTGATAAGGCACAATTTGGATTATAGATTATAAACACAAGGTAATAAGACCAAATCCAAATAAATAAAATAGTGTGTCTACACACATAATATAAAAATATATATATAATATAAAATACACACTACACCTATCCCCCGATTTACACAGTACTTGTTTTACACGTTTTCGCTTTTACACGGTTTTCCAAATAAGTTTTTTTTTTATCGCACTATACTAAAATGCGATATTCTACTCTATACTACCTATGTTGAAAAGAATATTGGGAGGCTCTGATTCATGAGGGGGCGAACACCTATTCAGATTTGACAGTTTAATATACACCTATCCCTCGATTTACACTTTTTTCTCAGGAACGTATCTACTGTGTAAATCGGGGGATAGGTGTATTTATTTATTTATTGGTATTTGGTCTTATTACCTTGTGTTTATATGAAGTTGTGTTATGCGCACAGAAGTCTACTGAACATACTTTCTCTCCATCATATATATATAGCAGTAGTTTAACAAGGTTAAGACAACATTGCTACAGAGTAGTAAGTAGTGCCACTTCCCACCTCATTCAAACTGTACACTCACCAGGTGTTGATGTCCTTCAGGTCATGGAAGAATGCCTCCAGGGCAGAAATGTACTGCACACAGAGTCAGTAACTAATATGAACAGATAGAGAACAAGATATAACATCATAAATTACAGTCAATAAGATGTCAACCATTATGGAACGGCATTCCACCCTGTTCAGACCATAGCTTCCCACTTCCAGACCATCCCATCAGTTTATCAAGCCAATCCATCTCTCTCTGCCAACACCTGCCCACTCTGTGGGAGAGAACTCTCGCAGTCCACCGGTGGTGGAGTCTTTCCCGTGGTGGGTGCCACCAATGAAGACCTTGTATATATATATGTATATTTATCAATTATTTTATCTATTTATTCATATTTTTATCATTATATAATCATATTTATGTATTTAACCTTATATGGACTTTGAAATAAAGTAGTTTCAATCTCTCTCTCGAAATGCACGCCATCGCTGGGGACCCACTGGTGATCTTCCACCAAACTCTGCAGCAGTGGTTGAGGTGGCATGTACAATGTCATTGTATATAACATATTGTTTATATCTAATTTTCATTTTTATCATCATTTTCATTATTATTTATTTCTCATAATTAGTGTGGACTGTGCAATTTCCTGTATTGACAAGATGTCAATATGTTAATTGTCAATTGTCTTTCTCTCGAGCGGCGCAGACACCAGCCAGCCTGACATGTTCTTTTTTTAGCCCTAAAAAGAATGGATTTTAATTCTTTTTTTGAAAATGTTAAATAGTAAAAAATTGGTATAATAAGGCACATTTTGGATTATAGATTAGAAACACAAGATAATAAGACCAAATCCAAATAAATAGTGTATGACATTTTGATAATAGCATTGTTACCGAAGAGTTATAAACTATTTATTTGGATATGGTCTTATTACCTTGTGTTAGTAAAATAGAAATTTTGACAAAGAAAACTGTCCTTTGTGTAGAGGTGTCAACTAACAAGAGTGTCCTCTCATGGAAGTTCTGCTGTACCTCCAGATTGGCAATAAGGAAGCCGAGCTGTCATGTTTATTTTTCCTCCTCCCTGCTGATTGAAAGCTATGATTGGCTGATGGAGAAGATATTTGTCAGCTTCTTCTTTCTTATCTCCACTCAATCATATTAGGGTATCAAGCTTGTAAAGCTTGAGACTTTTGATGGTGTCTGCCGGGGAAGAGTAGAGCTCAATGGATGAGTCAATACAGTCAATAATGTGTCATATCTATTTGTTAGCTAGAATGACATTGTGACTGTTATCCTTCTTCCATCCCAGTTCATATATTATCATATAAATAAATGACAGTTCTCTAGACCTGGTCCAGGGTTTACTAATCCTAAACTAACTCATCATACTCTGGTTTAAAACCATGACCCAGTCTCAAAGACCACCCAAATATACATTTTTAACTACATCAATAATAAAATATATATTAAAACATCTTTATTATATTCTCAAATTTTTAAATTAACTCTATTGATTTTATACTAAATTATCTTTCTGCGTTATCTTTATATTTTATATAAATTTTTATACATTTTTCGTTTTAAAAATGTGAATCTGATTATTGTCTGCATATTTGGTATCATTTTAAAATTAAATACGCATTTAACATCGTTTATCATTATTTGAAAACAATCACGGGTCTAAATTGCAATTTAATATTTTTCGTCTGCACTAAATTGATATTTTAAAAGTTTAATCTGCAGAAAAGCTCTCACCGCTGGATATCTCCATTCGTTGACTTTATTTTCGGAAACCATTGACTCGCATTTCTTTAGAAAGTTTCTAAAATTAATTTCGGTTTTTGATAAAGGGGACATTTTGTTTTAATATATATTTGTTATAATAGAGAAAATAAACAAGTTGGCAAAACCGAAGTAGTTGCGTTCTATGTTTACGCCAGTGTAGTAAAATTTAACAATAATCAAGTAATTTAGATTTTTTTTTAACCAGATTTTTAAAAAAATAAGATAAATCCTGTGACATTTTATTTTCTTATAATTATTATAAATCTCTCCTAAAGCATCAATTTTCAGTAATAATCTCATAGCTATTTTTCAATTCCAGATTATTTCAACCTAATTATATTACATGCTTTAATATATTTTATTAGCGTGGTGATATTTATTTATTTTAATTAATATTTTTAATTTATTTCATGTGTATGTGTTTAAATTATTATTTTGCTTTGGTCAAAAATTATTAACTAAATGCGCCATCTGCCTAAGTGAAGTCTTTTTGTATATAAAATGTTTGTTTATAAATATGTTGTACGTGTAAAATATGATGAAACATTTTGAAAGGTTTTCTATATTTTGAGTAGAATATACAATTGAATAACCTTATATACCATTTCAAAAACAGGCACCAACTTTAAAAACGACTAAATACGCTTATTTCACACTTAACATATTGAAATGGAAAGTGTTAATTTTGAAGAAGGGAACTATGACTACACGGAAAAGTTGGCTGGAGAAATTGAAGCCCCAGATGCATCTGCAACTACAAAAGAATTTGACACTCTCGATGAACCAATTAAAGAAACAATACTACGTGATGTGAAAGCCGTAGCAAGTAAATTTTACCATGTCTTAAATCCCAAACAAAAGGCATCACTTTTGCGTGATTGGGATTTATGGGGTCCTCTTTTTCTTTGTATTCTTCTTTCTATAATGCTTCAAGGATCATCGTCTGCACATCCAGATGAAGTGGAAGGACTACAATTTGCAGAAGTTTTTGTGATTGTGTGGCTTGGAGCAGTAACTGTCACTTTAAATTCAAAATTACTTGGTGGTGATCTCTCATTTTTCCAAAGCGTATGTGTGCTTGGTTATTGTCTTCTTTCACCATGTGTTGCAATCTTCATATGTAAAATACTTATTTGGATTATGGGACACAGTACAATGTCATTTGTTTTAAGATTTATTGTAACAATGCTTGCATTTGGTTGGGCAACTTTTGCATCCACAGCTTTCCTTGGTGAAAGCCAACCTCCCAAACGTAAAGCACTTGCCATTTACCCAATTTTTCTTTTTTATTTCATTATTAGCTGGCTTATTCTGTCACATTCCACTGAATAAACATGGAAGCCATTTTGTTTGGATTACATTATATGTTGTATACAGAGAGAATCGTAAGTTATTGATAGATATGAAATTTTAAAATAAAGTTGTTTCATTTAAATTATTGTTGATTTTTTTTTTTTACAGATAAACATTTTTTTTAAGAGACTGTTTACATTTATAATTTTAATTTCCATCTATTTATAAAATTTGTAGTTCACAAGGTAATAAGACAAAATCCAAATAAATAAATAGTGTGTGACGTTCTGGTAACAGCGTTGTTACCATCTTCAGATTCAGCACTTTTGTCTGTTAATGGTAACAACGCTGTTACCGAAACGTCTCGCACTATTTATTTATTTGGATTTAGTCTTATTACCTTATATTTTTCTTTCTCATCTCCACACTGGGTGAAGTAGAATGTGTCTGCCTTTGTCATTAAGACTGAGAGCACTACTCAGTAGCAGGCCGACTTAGCTCCAATATGAAATGGCCGCCTCTGACATGAAGTACAGATGCCATGTGCAGCCGCTCCTAACATGGAGTACAAACTCATCCTGTATCCCTGAATTAGGAGCCCTTACAGGGTACTATCAGCCGGGCCAGCTGAGCCCAGGTTTTTTATTGAGCTTGTTACTGCTCCTCCTTTTTCATCCGGGCTTGGGACCTGCAAGGGCGGAGTTACCTTATCTTTATAATCTATAATCCAAATTGTACCTTATCAATATGTGTAGTTTTTATTTTTAAGAATTTGTTTCTTATTTAATATATCATACCAGATAACTGTGTCCCTAGTACACTTGGCAGAGCTGACTGCTATAGGGCGCGTCCCCAGGTGGCGGATAGGGGAACGACCTTCAGATATGAAGGCCAGCTGCGAAACAAGCAGAATAACTCTGACGAATAAGCAGTCGCGGACCAACAGCAGCATTGTTAGAAGAGGAGTAGACCTCTTTAAAAATCCTGACTTCAACTGACCCAGTTGATAGACCTCAGCAAGGGTCCCACTCCAGGGATACGGAGGAGCTGCGTCTGTACTCATGTTAGAGTCGGCAGCAAAGGCGTCTGCTTCCATGTTAGGAACGGCCTCAAACTACAGGCAAAGTCAGACTTTCACCAAAGTGTGCCTGGATCATAATGCCATGATCAACGAAAGCTGCACCCCTATACCCCATTCTTGAACTCATGGAATTCGTGTAATCTTTACACAAGGGGATAAGAAACAACAACAACAACAACAGATAACTGTGTGGGAGGATATTCCAGCCTGAAAATTGACCACTTCACCAGCTTAAACACCTTTTTGGCTGATTCAACCAATTTCATATCTGCCCTCATAGGATGATAAATTAAAGCCTCCCGCCCCTATACTAATGAATGCCATAGCTGAAACCACGGGTATACAGGTTGTTGGCTTTTTATCTGAATTTTCCTAAACTGGTGTTGTGACTTACATTCTTTATCATCAATTATAACTCCACCTTTGCCGGTCCCAAGCCCGGATGAAAAAGGAGGAGGGGGAGCAGTAACAAGCTCACTAAAAAACCTGGGTTCAGCTGGCCCGGCTGATAGTATCCTGTAAGGGCTCCTGATCCAGGTATACAGGATGAGTTTGTACTCCATGTTAGGAGCGGCTGCACATGGCGTCTGTTTCTCATGTCAGAGGCGGCCATTTCTTTTGGAGCTAAGTCGGCCTGCCACTGAATAGTGCTCCCAGTCTTAATGACAAAGGCAGATGCATTCTACTTCACCCAGTCATGATGGTTGTCAAACAGACACCATCAAGGGTCACAACTTGGTACTCTAATATGATTGAGTGAAGATAAAAAAGAAGATCATCAATTATATTACACTAATGATTACAATTACATTTATTTTATTTCCAAAGCGCTATATCCCGCAAGGGATACTTGCGCCAAACAAGGAGAAAAGTTTATTTACATAAGTTATTTACATTATTCAACGCATGAAAACATTAGAGATCCAGATTTTGTAGAAAGTTTAGAATGTATTTACAAAATGAATTGAACTTTAAATATGATTTTTTATCGGAAATCAAATCATTAAGTTCACAAACAACTAGTTCATTCTATAATCATTACACTAATGATAAAGCACAATTTGGATTATAGATTTTAATAAAAGAAAATAAGACCTAATCCAAATAATTTAATAGTGTGTGACGTTTCGGTAACAACATTGTCACCATCATCAGACATTTACTCTTTTGTCTGATGATGGTGACAATGTTGTTACTGAAACGTCACACACTAATAAATTATTTGGATTAGGTCTTATTTTCTTTTATATTACACTAAGTTTTGTTCTAGAATGATGTCCCCAAAATGCATTGTTTTAATATACCAATACCTCGTTTTGCGTTGTTTCGTTTTGTGTTTTTTTCGAAGTTGCGTCGCTGCTTAATTTTGACTGATTTTCACTGTGCGTCGTTAGATTTTCGAAGTTGCGTTGTTTTGGATTCGAGTCTTTAATTTTTTTTTTTCCTAAAATATGGCAACACCTTTGTTTTTGATTGCGCCTTCACATATATTTCACTTTGCGTCGTGTTTTTTTGGAACGTAACCCCGACGCAAAGCGAGGTTTGGGTGTACATTTTTAAAGAGAGAGAGAGATGCCACTACGGTACATACCATAAGAAACATATTGCCAAAAATAATTACAAATTTGAAGCTGTGTTTAAAGTTCCATTCTAACATTACTATTATTTACTATAACGTATTTACCTCCTTTATATAAAATACTACATGTTTGTTCACAACATTGACACACCTTTTAATTAACTATAAGCAATAATACACCATCTATATATACAAAATTAAAGTATTACAGCACAAATAATTATTAACACAAGGTAATAAGACCAAATCCAAATAAATAAATAGTGTGTGACGTTTTGGCAACAACGCTGTTACCTAAATGTCACACACTATTTATTTATTTGGATTTGGTCTTATTACCTTGTGCTTATAATCTACTAGCCGAATGACCCGGGCAACGCCCTTGTTTTACCCGATTGAATGTTTTGATTCAAATACTATTTGTTACAATTATAAATTGGCGCCTTAAATAATTGCATGTTAGTTAATAACTATAGCCTATGTGCTTTATCTGTCTATGTACTGTTGGCTTCCGTAGGCGTCTCTTACTGGGGAAAAGAAAGAGAGGATTCCATTTAGTTATTAACTAATATATGCATTTATTTAAGGAGCGACCCGCTCCAACACAATAGTTACAAAAACGAAAAAGCGAGTGGGGGGGGGGCAGAGGTGGCGTGATCGTAGCCAACCAATAGGAGGGCGCCATTCCAAAAAGAAAAGCAAACGGTGACAGAGATGAAAACTGATGACTGATTGATTAGGAGATGAGGAATGACGCTCGTAACTGTATATAGAATAATCCAAATTGTGCTTTTTCAGCACAAATGATTCTTTTACATATCAGTGGTGAACCCTTCTTGCAGTTTCGCCAATCTACCAGACCTCTTCTTGGAGCTCTAATACTGTATTGTACGATTCTGCTTATATATTCTACACTCAAGTGTGGAATCTTAGAAATTGTATTCAAATAGTATTTATATGTATTAGGTACAATTTGAATTATAGATTAGAAACACAAAGTAATAAGACCAAATAAATAATGTGTGGTGTTTCGGTAATAGATCCAGTACTTTTGTCTGATGATAGGTAAAAATGCTGTTACCAAAACGTTGTGCAAACTATTTATTTGGTCTTATTACCTTGTGTGGCCATAATGGATTCCTTTCCCTCCAATAAATGGAAAAGCAGATCCCCATTTATCCAAATATTTGCCAAGATTCCAATGGAAATATGATATCAGTTATGTCTCCCATGTGATACTGTAGCCTAAAAATAAACTTAAGTTTCTTTTATAGATGTCTCTCATCAGAGACTGTTTTAGTTGAAGGACTTCTTGTGACTGATAAATATTGAGGACATAGACTCCAAAGATTATCAATCTATTGACCATAGTGGAAGATTTTTTTTTTTTTTTTGCTTATCCCTAGTACACGTGGTACAGTCCATGATAATCATGGTGGGTAAAGGTAGGTGACTGCTTTTACTGTAAGTGCACCACATGTCTACACATGTGAAAAGCAGTTCGACTTTGCATTTACAAATGTGTCAGAGCCCAGTTTGGTTACTTGCACTCGCTGGTGGGGTTGGACTTTTGCAAGAGTTAGGGGCAATTGGAGGATTTTCTTTTTAATCAGAAAAAAGTGCCCAATGCGGGAATCGAACCCGGGTCGTAGCAGTCAAAAACCAACAGTTTAGACCATCCTTCCACCGACCCCCATTCCAATTCCATTCCAAGGAAGAATATGCTTTGAAGAATGAAAGGAGACATGTAACAACTTTAATGACTCCTGATAAGACACAATTTGGATTATAGATTACAAACACAAATTAATAAGACCAAATCCAAATAAATAAATAGTGTGTGACGTTTCGGTAACAGCTTTGTTACCATCTTCAGACAAAAGTACTGAATTCAGTACTTTTGTCTGAAGATGGTAACAACGCTGTTACAGAAACGTCATACACTATTTATTTATTTGGAAATTTGGTCTTATTACCTTGTGTTTATTGGCTCTTAGTTAACAGAAAATGTTGAGTAAAATTGAAATACAGTATTGAAATATAAAAATAGAATATATTAACACCAGATGAAGCCTTCTCTGAAGAGACGTCTGGATCTTAACAAGGGTTACAAGCTGCCCAGAGTGTGGACAGGCCCAGAATGAAGGAATTGACGTAGACCAACGAAGGATTGGTTTGATAACCTAGTAGAGAGCATGGTCTGGAATTAGAAGATATTGATGAGACAGGGATGTAGGTCTCAGAGGGTTTATTATGGGAAGTAAACAAGTCTAGGAAACCACGGTCACTAGGGATCGGTCCATAGGGGTCGTTCAGTCTTTGGTTCCACCAGGCCAGTTGTAGTAGGTGTTGCTGCTGTGACATGTTATATAATCTTCCATCAAAGTATATCCTGATCGAGGGGTAAAAGAAAACTGGCTCGTGTTATCTCTAATATGTTGCTAAGAAAACAATTGTCAACAGTCAAATATACAATTCAACTTTTCACATCTGTGGTGCCCTTTTTGAGAGATATCGAAAATAGATGATAATAAAATAGAAATAGACGATTAACAAAAAATAAAATAGAGTTTCTTATTTCTTCTTCTTCTTCTTTCTTATCTCCATTCAATCATATTAGGGTATCAAGCTTGTAGAGTTTGCTGGGAATGAGTAGAACTTATCAATGGATGAGCCAATCCAGTCAAAATGACAACCGTCATGATTGGGTGAAGTAGAATGCGTCTGCCTTTTCACTACTCAGTGGCAGGCCGACTTAGCTTCAAAACAAATGGCTGCCTCTGACATGAGGAACAGACACCATGTGCAGCCGCTCCTAACATGGAGTACAAACTCATCTTGTATCCCTGGATTAGGAGCCCTTACAGGGTACTATCAGCCGGGCCAGCGAGTCCAAGTTTTTTAGTGAGTTTGTTACTGCTCCCCCTCCTCCTTTTTCATCTGGGCTTGGGACCGGTAAAGGCGGAGTTTCTAATTTAATAGATAACAATTTCCAGTCACATGAACCATCCAGTTGGCTACTTGTTGATACAACAATATGAAGAGAATTTAAGAGACAAGGGTGTTTTATGATGGCTAGCTTTAAAATCAGAAATGGCACAACTGCATGCTGATGATGATTTTGTCAAAGGATATATCATCATTGAGTCAACTTACTGAAATATCCAAGATATCAATAAAAGGTAACAAGATCAAATATTGAAATTTTTGTAATGTTTCGGTAGCACTTTTACTTCTTCTTCTTTCTTATCTTCACTCAATCATATTAGGGTATCAAGCTTGTGAAGCTTGAGACCATCATGACTGGGTGAGGTAGAATGTGTCTGCCTTTGTCATTAAGACTGGGAGCACTACTCAATGGCAGGCCGACTTAGCTCCAAAAGAAATGGCCGCCTTTGACATGAACAGACGCCATGTGCAGCCGCTCCTAACATGGAGTACAAATGCTGCTCATCCTATATCCCTGGATTAGGAGCCCTTACAGGGTACTATCAGCCAGGCCAGCTTTCTTAGCGAGCTTGTTGCTGCTCCCCCTCCTCCTTTTTCATCCGGGCTTGGGACCGGCAAAGGCAGAGTTAACAACACTTTTACTGAAATGTCACAAAATACTCCAACCCATATACAACCTCAACATTAACAGAGAATTAACAACAACAATTTTAAGAATTAGAACAGGACATTTTAAAGGAATGAAGATAAACCCAGACATGACTAGATCCTACAGGAACTCCAATAACTTTCACAACACCTAACTCACTCCGGACCATATATACAGTTGCCCAGCCATCTTTGCAGCCCTCTATATGGCAGACATCAATCCAGAAGAGGACATCTATACGGACAAGGCACCTCAGTTGGCTGGTATTGTGATCAGGGTGCACGGACAGATCTGACCTGCTCCATGGACAAGACACCACCACCACTGAAATGTCACAAACATTTCAATAATTTGGTCTTGTTACCTTTTGATCCAAGTTATCATGTCCTATAGGATGACACAGCTAATGTTGGCTGCTGGAGCACTAGCTAAAGTGGAGGGACTGAAAATACTGATGATAAGGCACAATTTTGCCATATCATTTTTATAGACTTCAATGGACCTAAGAAGTTATTCTTCCTATGAGCTGAAGAAAATGAATTCTGAGTACTTTTGTCTGAAGATGGTAACAACACTGTTACCGAAACGTCACACACTATTTATTTGGATTTTGTCTTATTACCTTGTGTTTGAAAAGACTGATGTATTAGCCAAATCAGATGTTCTAAAAGAAGATGCAACAATAAGCACCACACAAGGTAATAAGACAAAATCCAAATAAATAAATAGTGTGTGATGTTTCGGTAACAGCGTTGTTACCATCTTCAGACAAAAGTACTGAATGAGAAATTTTACCACAGCATGGTTTAAATAGCTACTGTTATCAAGTGTGTAAATAAGATAGCAGATAAGAAGAAGATAATTTTCTGAGAAACACTGTTACCGAAACGTCACACACTATTTATTTATTTGGATTTGGTCTTATTACCTTTTGTTTATAATCAATAATCCAAATTGCGCCTTATCAATAAGCCCCACACTAAACTCAGCGATACAGACTCACCAACACCAGTTCAGAGCCACTCCACCACCCTGGGAAGTACACCATTGGTACAGCAACAAAAAAACTAGAAGAATTTGAGTTCAAATCTCTTATACCATGGTTTACACCAGGTTTAGAACAGGCAACCTGAAACCCTTGACATTTGAGGAGATGGGAAAAATCTCCCAATCTGTGTCAAATTTCTCACAAATCCAGCCTCATCATATCCTATTCTAGACTGCTTTGGATCAACCAGAGCTCTTCCTGAACCCTAGAAACAGGTTTTGAGAACGATAAGGTACACTTTGGATTATAGATTATGATAATGCACAATTTGGATTATAGATTATAAAGACAAATTTATAAGACCAAATCCAAATAAATAAATAGTGTGTGACGTTTCGGTAACAGTGTTGTTACCATCTTCAGACAAAAGTACTGAATGTAGTAACATTCAGTGACATTCATTACTTTTGTCTGAAGATGGTAAGAACACTCTTACCGAAACGTGCCACACTATGTATTTATTTTGATTTGATATCATTACCTTGGGATTATAAATTAGAAAGGTAAAAAGACCAAAACTATATAAATAAATGTGTGACATTTTGGTAACAATGGTGTTACCTTCACACACTATTTTTTTGGTCTTAATACCTTAAGTTTTAAGAAAGAAGCTAGATGTGTACAACCTCCAAGAAATGGTGTGTGAAGACTGAAACAGGCACCACCAAGTTGGGGGTTGGCAGAAGATTGGTACACTGCCTCTCTTCTTCTTTCTTATCTCCACTCAATCATATTAAGGTATCAAGCTTGTAAAGCTTGAGACTTTTGATGGTGTCTGCCGGGGAAGAGTAGAGCTCATCAATGGATGAGTCAATAATGTGTTTTGGGGTTGCAGGAATTGCACTTAGTACATAGTGGGAAAACCTTGCAACCATTCTGGAAAGTCATTGTCTGTAGATGACCAGACTTAAGTCTGGAAATCAAAGACTGTTGTTCTCACAGGAGGTACACTGTCAATCATTAAGAACCATGACCCAAGATCAAATCCCACATTGAAACACTTTTTTTTTCTGAAATTTCTTCAAAGTTCCTTGATTCTTGCAAAAGTTCAACCTCACTAGAAAGTACAAATAACCAAACAGGTCTCTGACACACTTGTAATTGCAAAAGTCAAACTGCTTTCTACATGTGTAAACATGTGATGTAATCCTTATGAAAGCAGTCGCTGACTACCTACAATGGCTTTCATGGCCCATATTTATGTTAGTGCATATATGTGTTAAGAAGAATAAAAGAAAATAATAAAAGAAACTCTATAGCGCCCATTTTAAATATGTAGTACGATACGATTTACATTAAAAGTGACCTGTCTATAGCACTTCCCTCTCTATAGCGCCCATTTTAAATACGTAGTACGATACGGTTTACATTAAAAGTGACCTGTCTATAGCACCCCCTCTCTATAGCGCCCATTTTAAATACGTAGTACGATACGGTTTACATTAAAAGTGACCTGTCTATAGCACTTCCCTCTCTATAGCGCCCATTTTAAATACGTAGTACGATACAATTTACATTAAAAGTGACCTGTCTATAGCACTTCCCTCTCTATAGCGCTCATTTTAAATACGTAGTACGATACGATTTACATTAAAAGTGACCTGTCTATAGCACTTCCCTCTCTATAGCGCCCATTTTAAATACGTAGTACGATACGGTTTACATTAAAAGTGACCTGTCTATAGCACTTCCCTCTCTATAGCGCCCATTTTAAATACGTAGTACGATACGGTTTACATTAAAAGTGACCTGTCTATAGCACTTCCCTCTCTATAGCGCCCATTTTAAATACGTAGTACGATACGGTTTACATTAAAAGTGACCTGACTATAGCACTTCCCTCTCTATAGCGCCCATTTTAAATACGTAGTACGATACGGTTTACATTAAAAGTGACCTGTCTATAGCACTTCCCTCTCTATAGCGCCCATTTTAAATACGTAGTACGATACGGTTTACATTAAAAGTGACCTGTCTATAGCACTTCCCTCTCTATAGCGCCCATTTTAAATACGTAGTACGATGCGATATACATTAAAAGTGACCTGTCTATAGCACTTCCCTCTCTATAGCGCCCATTTTAAATACGTAGTACGATACGATTTACATTAAAAGTGACCTGTCTATAGCACTTCCCTCTCTATAGCGCCCATTTTAAATACGTAGTACGATACGGTTTACATTAAAAGTGACCTGTCTATAGCACTTCCCTCTCTATAGCGCCCATTTTAAATACGTAGTACGATACGGTTTACATTAAAAGTGACCTGTCTATAGCACTTCCCTCTCTATAGCGCCCATTTTAAATACGTAGTACGATACAATTTACATTAAAAGTGACCTGTCTATAGCACCCCCTCTCTATAGCGCCCATTTTAAATACGTAGTACGATGCGATATACATTAAAAGTGACCTGTCTATAGCACTTCCCTCTCTATAGCGCCCATTTTAAATACGTAGTACGATACGATTTACATTAAAAGTGACCTGTCTATAGCACTTCCCTCTCTATAGCGCTCATTTTAAATACGTAGTACGATGCGATATACATTAAAAGTGACCTGTCTATAGCACTTCCCTCTCTATAGCGCCCATTTTAAATACGTAGTACGATACGGTTTACATTAAAAGTGACCTGTCTATAGCACCCCCTCTCTATAGCGCCCATTTTAAATATGTAGTACGATACGATTTACATTAAAAGTGACCTGTCTATAGCACTTCCCTCTCTATAGCGCCCATTTTAAATAAGTAGTACGATACGGTTTACATTAAAAGTGACCTGTCTATAGCACTTCCCTCTCTATAGCGCCCATTTTAAATACGTAGTACGATACGGTTTACATTAAAAGTGACCTGTCTATAGCACCCCCTCTCTATAGCGCCCATTTTAAATATGTAGTACGATACGATTTACATTAAAAGTGACCTGTCTATAGCACTTCCCTCTCTATAGCGCCCATTTTAAATACGTAGTACGATACGGTTTACATTAAAAGTGACCTGTCTATAGCACTTCCCTCTCTATAGCGCCCATTTTAAATACGTAGTACGATACGGTTTACATTAAAAGTGACCTGTCTATAGCACTTCCCTCTCTATAGCGCCCATTTTAAATACGTAGTACGATACGGTTTACATTAAAAGTGACCTGTCTATAGCACTTCCCTCTCTATAGCGCCCATTTTAAATACGTAGTACGATGCGATATACATTAAAAGTGACCTGTCTATAGCACTTCCCTCTCTATAGCGCCCATTTTAAATACGTAGTACGATACGGTTTACATTAAAAGTGACCTGTCTATAGCACTTCCCTCTCTATAGCGCCCATTTTAAATACGTAGTACGATACGGTTTACATTAAAAGTGACCTGTCTATAGCACTTCCCTCTCTATAGCGCCCATTTTAAATACGTAGTACGATACGGTTTACATTAAAAGTGACCTGTCTATAGCACTTCCCTCTCTATAGCGCCCATTTTAAATACGTAGTACGATACGGTTTACATTAAAAGTGACCTGTCTATACACCCCCTCTCTATAGCGCTCATTTTAAATACGTAGTACAATACGATTTACATTAAAAGTGACCTGTCTATAGCACTTCCCTCTCTATAGCGCCCATTTTAAATACGTAGTACAATACGATTTACATTAAAAGTGACCTGTCTATAGCACTTCCCTCTCTATAGCGCTCATTTTAAATACGTAGTACGATGCGATATACATTAAAAGTGACCTGTCTATAGCACTTCCCTCTCTATAGCGCCCATTTTAAATACGTAGTACGATACGGTTTACATTAAAAGTGACCTGTCTATAGCACCCCCTCTCTATAGCGCCCATTTTAAATATGTAGTACGATACAATTTACATTAAAAGTGACCTGTCTATAGCACTTCCCTCTCTATAGCGCCCATTTTAAATACGTAGTACGATACGGTTTACATTAAAAGTGACCTGTCTATAGCACTTCCCTCTCTATAGCGCCCATTTTAAATACGTAGTACGATACGGTTTACATTAAAAGTGACCTGTCTATAGCACTTCCCTCTCTATAGCGCCCATTTTAAATACGTAGTACGATACGGTTTACATTAAAAGTGACCTGTCTATAGCACTTCCCTCTCTATAGCGCCCATTTTAAATACGTAGTACGATACGGTTTACATTAAAAGTGACCTGTCTATAGCACTTCCCTCTCTATAGCGCCCATTTTAAATACGTAGTACGATACGGTTTACATTAAAAGTGACCTGTCTATAGCACTTCCCTCTCTATAGCGCCCATTTTAAATACGTAGTACGATACGGTTTACATTAAAAGTGACCTGTCTATAGCACTTCCCTCTCTATAGCGCCCATTTTAAATACGTAGTACAATACGGTTTACATTAAAAGTGACCTGTCTATAGCACTTCCCTCTCTATAGCGCCCATTTTAAATACATAGTACGATACGGTTTACATTAAAAGTGACCTGTCTATAGCACTTCCCTCTCTATAGCGCCCATTTTAAATACGTAGTACGATACGGTTTACATTAAAAGTGACCTGTCTATAGCTCTTCCCTCTCTATAGCGCCCATTTTAAATACGTAGTACGATACGGTTTACATTAAAAGTGACCTGACTATAGCACTTCCCTCTCTATAGCGCCCATTTTAAATACGTAGTACGATACGGTTTACATTAAAAGTGACTTGTCTATAGCACCCCCTCTCTATAGCACCCTATTTTGGTGAGTCCCAAGAGGGGGCGCTATAGACAGGTTCAACTATATTTGTCTTTTAAAGTAGAGGTCTCTGGTTGAAAAAGTTTAGTCCAGTGTTTCACAAACTTTGTGTGTTCCTTCTAACTTAAAACTCATTAGAGGCACAATTGGTTAATACTTGAAACATAGTAATTGATAATAATAAATAGATTTTAGTAAATTAAATTTAATTGCCATCTATCGTTAAAATTTTACACAAATAAATTTACTGGCAATGCGTTTCTTTTAAATATCATCAAATATTATCTCTACAGACCTTACTGCAATGATATGAGTTATTGAATGAGAGTATCAATAACTATTTCAATAACTCATATCAATGCAGTAAGGTCTGTAGAGATAATATTTGATGATATTTAAAAGAAACGCATTGCCAGTAAATTTATTTGTGTCAAATTTTAATAAATAGATTTATTTATTAATATTTTATATTATTATATAGAATATATATGAGTTATTTATAGTACTGTTATTAAAATTGCTACACCAAGAAGAAATGAAAATAACAAACACAAGGTAATTTGACCAAATAAATAAATAGTGTGAGGTTTGGTAACAGCTTTGTTACCATCTTCAGACAAAAGTACTGAATCTCAATTACATTCAGTATTTTTGTCTGAAGATGGTAACAACACTGTTACTGAAATGTCTCACACCATTTGGATTTGGTCTTATTACCTTGTGTTTATAATCTATAATTCAAATTGTGCCTTATTACGCAAATAACAAATGATATTTACTGGACAACTACATTATACTGGAAATAAAAAGTGATTAAATATTCAAGAAATTTGGAGATACAGTTAAACCTGTCTATAGCGCCCCCTCTTGGGACTCACCAAAATAGGGTGCTATAGAGAGGGGGTACTATAGACAGGTCACTTTTAATGTAAATCTCATCGTACTACGTATTTAAAATCGGGCGCTATAGAGAGGGAGGCACTATTTAGAGGGGGCGCTATAGACAGGTTTAACTGTAATTGGATTAGGTCGTATTTTCTTGTATCTATAATCCAAATTGTGCTTTATCAACAAGTGATTAGATATTCAAAAAATTTGGAAGTATGGATACTGAGAAATCAGTACCCAGAAGAACCACTTCTGGAAGCAATAACAGAATTTATACACCTGGACATTGAGTCAAACAGAGATAGGATGACAAGTACAGCTTCCCATGATGTTCATCAACAGTAGTAAATGGCATGTGGTGATGAACTCAGCAACCAGATGTTTTCTATTGGTGACACTTCAGGAGAACATGTAGGAAGTTTTGCACAATACATGTGACCTCTTTTTTCTTTATCAAAATCTCTCAGGAGAATCTTATACAGTAGAACCTCCATGAGAGGCACACACTCCCACTAGAGGACATCTCTTAACAAGACTCAAAGAGAGGTGTCCTCCTACTGGAGAGTTGTTAATTAGTAAATTTGGTGATGAAAACTGTCCTTTATAGAGAGGTGTCTTCTAGAGAATGAATGTGTTCTCTCATGTCTACTGTATAAGGATTCTTTGGTATATTTATCAACATATTTCTGTTACTTTTAATGCTGTGTTTTCTCAACTTCTTGAAATTGAGGAGAGCTTCAGATCCTGAACTCTTTAAAATAGAATCTTCAAGTGATAGCATCAACATTGATATTCACTCTGGAATTCATTTTCTTCAGCTCAGGAAGAATAACTTCTTAGGTCCATTGAAGTCAATAAAATTGATAGGCACAATTTGGATTATAGATTATAAACACAAGGTAATAAGACCAAATCCAAATCTCTCTACTTCAAGAAGTTGAGAAAACACAGCATTAAAAGGATGAGTTCTTTTTCTCATATCTATTTTCTTAAATTCTGTAAAAATCTTTCTGTTACCTTCACTTTTTTTATAAAAATCTCTCAAAATCTTATACAGTAGAACCTCCATGAGAGGCACACACTCCCACTAGAGGACACCTCTCTACAAAGTTTTAATCACCAAAATTATTCTTAGAGGACACCTCTCTCTAAAATACAGTTTGTCTCTGCAACTAAGTGTTGTCCTTTTAGAAGGAGGTAGTTCTACTTTACAAGACAAAAATGTCTTAATAAAGAATTTGTGAGAATATTAATTGGGACAAAGTGTTGTATATGAAATCAAAGAGCACCAAAGTACAGTTTTCATAAGAAGACATATATTTTTTTTTTAATTTGTAACAATTTTTTTTTCTTTAAAAACATTTTTCTTTAAAGTCCACTTTGGTTCTGCAGCTAGATTTTGAGAGAGAAGCTCTATGTAATTTCCACAGCTGGAAGCCATACAAACAAATGTCTCCAACTACCCAATTCTATTTCATTATTATAATGCAGCCTCTACTTCTTTTAATTGGTACTCTCTGATTTCATTTACATCACTTTGTCCCAATTAACACTCATAAGATATTTTTTTATACAGTAGAACTACCTCTAAAAGGACAACACCTAGTTGCAGAGACAAAGTGTATTTTAGAAAGAGGTGTCCTCTAAGAGTAATTTTGGTAATTAAAACTGTTCTTTGTAGAGAGGTATCCTCTAGTGAGAGTGCCTCTCATGGAGGTTCTACTGTATAAGATTCTTCTGTACAGTAGAACTACCTCTCTCTAAAAGGACAACACCTATTTGCAGAGACAAAGTGTATTTTAGAGAGAGGTGTCCTCTAAGAGTAATTTTGGGGATTAAAACTTTGTAGAGAGGTGTCCTCTAGTGGGAATGCCTCTCATTGAGGTTCTGCTATATAAGATTCTCCTGAGAGATTTTCATTAAAAAAAGTGAAGGAAACAGTTGATTAATATACCAAAGAATCCTTATACAGTAGACATATGAGAGAACACATTCATTCTCTAGAGGACACACCTCTCTATAAAGGACAGTTTTCATCACCAATTTTACCAATTAACAACTCTCCAGTAGGAGGACACCTCTCTTTAGTCTTGTTAAGAGGTGTCCTCTAGTGGGAGTGTGTGCCTCTCATGGTGGTTCTACTGTATAAGATTCTCCTGAGAGATTTTGATAATAAAAAGAGGCCACATGTATTGTACAGAACTTCCTACATGTTCTCCTGAACTGTCACCAATAAAAAACATCTGTTACCAATAGAAATAGTTGATTAATAAACCAAAAGAATCCTTATACAGTAGCCCCTCCATGAGAGACACATTTGCTCTCTAGAGGACACCTCTCTATAAAGGTTAGTTTTCATCACGAAATTTACCATTTTTATTAATTAGAAACTCTCCAGTAGGAGGACACCTCTCTTTACAGGACACTTTGGCTCTGAAACAGATGTCCATTAAAGGTTTGACTGTATATAACTTAATGTCATTGGTGTCTACCACTCGTTCACCAACCCCCAGATTATTATTTTATTTTTTTCTTATCCTTTTATTAGTCTAAATTAGACAAGATCTTGGAGGTCGTTCTCATAAAGAAGTTCAAGAACTCTTCTTGGTTCTCTGTACAGGAATCCTTTGTCCTTTCCAATACAATTTAGTATATGTTGGGGAGTGGCCTCTTCGGTTTTGCACCTAGTGCACATGGGGAAGCTTTTGGCTCCCTCTTTATAGACTAGAGGGCGCAGGTGACCAGAACCCCCAGATTAAAAATGTAGAGAATCATAAGTCCAAAAATATATATGGTCAATATAATCACAGGTATTTAAAATATTAATAATAAAATTTGTTTTAAAATAATCTATAATACAATATAATGCGGTTTATGATTGTAGAACGACATTTGAAAACCATCCCCCATGTGTTTCTTTTGAACGAAAAATCGAAATTTATTTTAAAGAGAAATAACTATTATTTCTAACTTTAGGAATGAAGTATGAAAGGATGAATAGAGTTAGAAAAACCAGCCAATCAGAGAATTCCCTGAGGTTGGGGCAGTGACACGTAGAATGAACCAATCATAGCCTTTGTTTACATCGCGCATCACCGTGATATCATGACCAATGAGAGGCTTAGTCTCAGATTGGACCAAATGTCGCAGATTCTCCCAAATCATAAGACCAAAAATCCAAATTACTAAATTATTGAGAATGTTTTGGGAACAACATTGTTACTCAAGGTAATAAAACCAAATATAAATAAATAGTGTGTGACATTTCAATAACAGCATTCATACTTTTGTCTCATGATGGTAACAACGCAGTTACCGAAACGTCACACACTATTTATTTATTTGGATTTGGTCTTATTACATTGTGTTTATAATCCAAATTTTGCCTTATCAATTATTGAAGATGTGAACAACATTTTACACAAGGTAATAAAACCAAATCTTAATAACTAGATAGTGTGCGACGTTTCAGTAACAGCATTCATACTTTTGTCTCATGATGGTAACAATGCTGTTACTGAAACGTCACACACTATTAATTAATTCACTTGTTATATATATTACATTGGTTTTCTTTGTTTATATTTAATTTTGTTTAAATACGAAACTATTATTGACGCATATGTCTGATATGACTGATATCTCCTTATCGTGCAACTGCAAGTTACTGATGGCTTGCAACTATCAGTTGCACGATATGGAGATGCCTTTTTCTTAATTTATGCACCTTATCCCAGTACAATATCATATTTTTACTATTTTTTCGCATATGATTCTGTTTGAAATTAAACAATTTCTACTGCCCTTACTGCAATGGAAAAATTAATGGGAGGGCCTGGCTCATCAGTGGTGAACCCTCCCATTAATTTTTCCATTGCAGTAAGGGCAGTAGTAATTGTTTTATTTCAAACAGAATCATACGCGTCTATAATAGTTTTGTAATTTGATAACAGATGGCGCGTTAATGTATCATAATATTTAATTTTGTTTAAAATGTATATCATAGATAGTTTATCGCCCAACAGGCTTGTAAGACATTCATGGCTCACTTGAAGCATGTGACTTGCTATGTGTTACATAACAAACACATCTTAAAAGATGGATGATTAGTCCATCAAAATAATGGATAAATAAAACTTACTAAATCCAAAAAATAAGCCTTATTTATAAATATTTATATTATGGATTGCTCTATTGTTAATTTTTAAAAATATTCACACCTATATTTTACAAAATTTATTTTGTCCATAATATAAATATATATATCAAATTTTTTCTCCCCATTGAATATAACAAAATATTTTTAAAACTTAATTCTGTTGATGTTATGTGGCGCTGAGTTTGTTGTTGACACACATTAAAATGTTATAACACCCTGATAAAGGTTGGCGTTCAGCCAACTGAAATATTGGTAAAATAAATGATATTTTGATCCAATATATTTAATTAAGGATTTCTCTATATTCAGAATAATTTGTTTATTTATTTGGTCTTATTACCTTGTGTGAAACTCCGCCTTTGCAGGTCCCAAGCCTGGATGAAAAAACCTGGGCTCAGCTGGCCCAGCTGATAGTACCCTGTAAGGGCTCCCGATCCAGGGATACAGGATGAGCAGCGTTTGTACTCCATGTTAGGAGCGGCTGCACATGGCATCTGTTCCTCATGTCAGAGGCGGCCATTTCTTTTGGAGCTAAGTCAGCCTGCCACTGAGTAGTGCTCCCAGTCTTAATGACAAAGGCAGACACATTCTACTTCACCCAGTCATGATGGTTGCCAAACAGACACCATTAAGGGTCACAACTTGATACCCTAATATGATTGAGTGGAGATAAGAAAGAAGACCTTGTGTGTCTAATCTATAATCTAAATTGTCCCTTATTTAAAATTGTTATTGAAATGTTACCAATAATAATTTGAATTTGGTCTTTTCAGGTGAGACTTTGATATAGAGGGGTGTGTGTCTCGATAAAACATGGCACTATGTCAATGTATGGCTAGAATGGTGTAAAACACCACATATTACATCATTACAAGTTGTTCTTTGTGAAATAAACTCTGAGAGAAAACTGGCAAAAACTATAACAAGACTTAGAACAAAACACTATAAAGGAATGACAATACATCCAGATGGCACAAGAACTTATAGAGCATGCAACAACTGTCCTGGTGTGGAACTAACACCTACTCACATATTCTCATACCCAGCAATGGCCGCAGCCTTGCAGAAAATTGACATGGACCCAGAACAGCAGCTTTACACACCCAAGATAGTGGACATTGCTGCTGCTGCTGTGATAGAGATGTATGGAGACATCTGAGGCTCTTCATTGGACACGACAACAACAAGTTGCTCTTTGGTGACCAGATGGCGGTCAAAGGCATGGCACACACATGACCATTACTTCAACACTTTAAAAATCCTGAGTTCAACTGGGATACAGAGGAGCTACATCTGTACTCATGTTAGAGTCGGCAGCAAAGGCTTCCATGTTAGGAACCGCTTCAAATTACAGTCAGACTTTCACCAAAGTGTGCCTGGATCATGGTGCCATGATTAACAGAAGCTGAATCTCTACACCCCATTCCATTGGAATTTGTGTAATTTTTTTTTGCTTATCCCTAGTACACGTAGTACAGGCCATTGTAATCATGGTGGGTAGAAGTTGACGACTGCTTTTACTGTAAGTGCACCACATGTCTACACATGTGAAAAGCAGTTCGACTTTGCATTTACAAATGTGTCAGAGCCCAGTTTGGTTACTTGCACTCGCTGGTGGGGTTGAACTTTTGCAAGAATCGGGGGTCATTGGAGCATTCTTTTGTGTAATCTTTACACAAGGGGATAAGAAACAACAACAACTTCAACACTTAGGTATAAGTACAAGGTAATAAAAACATATCCAAATAATTAAAATTACACACTATTTGTATTTGGTCTCATTACCTTGTGTTTATAAACCATAATCTGTGGATCGGTGGAAGGATGATCTAAACTGTTGGTTTTCAACCGCTACGACCAAGGTTCGATTCCCGCATTAGGCACTTTTTCTGCTAAAAAATAATGCTCCAATGGCCCCCGATTCTTGCAAAAGTCCAAACTCATCAGCGAGTGCAGGTAATCAAACGGGGCTTTGACACATTTGTAAGTGCAAAGTCAAACTGCTTTTCACATGTGTAGATATGTGGTGAACTTACAGTAAAAGTGTTGTGTGTCGGTGTTTTAAAAAGAACAGCCAAATAAGCTATTATATTGTCAAGTAGCTCCATCCAGATGGGACACCTGTCAATCATCCCTGGACCCCGGGGAGGACCACAGGTGTGAGGGGTTCTCGGAAGCTGATCTGTAAATAAGGAAAACGGGACGGTGGCTGACGCCGCTCATTAGGATTATCTTTAACTTGGGGTAAGTTGTACACTCTCTCTCTCCCTATAAATACCCCTTATAATAAATTAATTATTCCCAAACTTGCCCTTGCTTTATTTATCTCCGCGACAATATAAATATATATTATTTTTAGATATAAGGATACATATTGACAATATAACAACAACCACACACAGCATTAAAACAAAGACAATCTAAAGATATAAAAAAGGAAAAAGACTGACAGTTGAGATGGGCCATTCCCATTGGTCAGTTCATTTTCATGCAGTGCCTCCAAGCGGCGCCCGCATCCATGCTTCTCTCATCAAAAAGCAGTCGCCTACTTATACCCACCATGATTATCATGGCCTGTACCACGTGTACTAGGGATAAGTAAAAAAAAAAAAACTATAATCCAAATTGTGCCTTATCATCACTTAGGCTTCCTTGTGATAGAAGTCAAAGACTTGCTGATCAGTCAACAAGTAGCCGACCCAATAGTTGCATGTAACTGGAGAGGAAATTATTGTTATCTATTAAATTAGAAACTCTTTTCTTTTTTTTTTTTTGTTAAATTATATTTTTTTTTATTCTATAAGACAAAAATTTGGATCATAATTTTTTTTTTTGCTTATCCCTAATACACGTGGTACAGGCCATGATAATCATGGTGGGTAGTTAGCGACTGCTTTTACTACGAGGGCGAGTAGAAAAGTAAGGTCTCCTATTTTTTTTTCATAGAAAAACACATTTAATCACAACTTTTTATTAAATTAAATTTTATTGCCATCTATCATTAATATTTTACACAAATAAATTTACTGGCAATGCGTTTCTTTTAAATATCATCAAATATTATCTCTACAGACCTTACTGCAATGATATGAGTTATTGGATGAGAGGGCTTGGCTCATCAGTAGTGAACCCTCTCAGCGGTTTCGCCAAATTAATCTCTAGACCGCTCTACTATTGTATTGGACTGGTTTTGTTATATAACCTGCATTTTCTATGGAAGGCAGCTAAGGGGTGTTTAAGGAACTATGGACATAAGCTTATAGGTCTGTAAAGGTACATACATATAATTTCAAGGTATTGCATCGAGCAAAGCTCTTCTGCAAACTATGTTTTCATAACAAATATATATTAGTAAATTAAATTTTATTGCCATCTATCGTTAATATTTTACACAAATAAATTTACTGGCAAAGCGTTTCTTTTAAATATCATCAAATATTATCTCTACAGACCTTACTGCAATGATATGAGTTATTGGATGAGAGGGCTTGGCTCATCAGTAGTGAACCCTCTCAGCGGTTTCGCCAAATTAATCTATAGACCGCTCTACTATTGTATTGGACTGGTTTTGTTATATAACCTGCATTTTCTATGGAAGGCAGCTAAGGGGTGTTTAAGGAACTATGGACATAAGCTTATAGGTCTGTAAAGGTACATACATATAATTTCAAGGTATTGCATCGAGCAAAGCTCTTCCGCAAAATATGTTTTCATAACAAATATTAACGATAGATGGCAATAAAATTTAATTTACTAATATATATTTGTTATGAAAACATATTTTGCGGAAGAGCTTTGCTCGATGCAATACCTTGAAATTATATGTATGTACCTTTACAGACCTATAAGCTTATGTCCATAGTTCCTTAAACACCCCTTAGCTGCCTTCCATAGAAAATGCAGGTTATATAACAAAACCAGTCCAATACAATAGTAGAGCGGTCTAGAGATTAATTTGGCTAAACCGCTGAGAGGGTTCACTACTGATGAGCCAAGCCCTCTCATCCAATAACTCATATCATTGCAGTAAGGTCTGTAGAGATAATATTTGATGATATTTAAAAGAAACGCATTGCCAGTAAATTTATTTGTGTAAAATATTAACAACTTTTTATACATCATTGGAAAGGTTGGATACTTTGCTATTTTTCTACATAGTCGCCTTGATGCTCAATCACTTTTTTCATCCTGTCAACCAACTTTGTAATTCCGGTGTTGTACCACTCTCCCGCCGCCTCATTGAGCTGCCTGGGGACCCACCTGGCGGACACCTTTCTGTAGCCGAGGGTCTCAGACACAATCTTGTGCACGGAGAAGTGGCTGCAATCTTCATTCAGGCCATCCTCGATCTCTTCAAGGGTTATCCGCCGGTTTGCGCGCACCATTTTGTCGATTCGAGCCACGGTTGATTTCGGCAAACTCGGCCGCCCAGACCGCTGTTCATCGTGGACGTTTATCCGCCCCTCATTAAACTCCCGGCACCATTTCCGCACATTTTTGATGTCCATGCACTTCTCACCATACACTTCCACTAACTGACGGTGAATTTCGACCGGAGAATTATTTTTCGCATTTAAAAAGCGTATAACTGAGCGCAACTCGCACTTGGCGGGAGAGTGGTACAACACCGGAATTACAAAGTTGGTTGACAGGATGAAAAAAGTGATTGAGCATCAAGGCGACTATGTAGAAAATAGCAAAGTGTCCAACCTTTCCAATGATGTATAAAAAGTTGTGATTAAATGTGTTTTTCTATGAAAAAAAAAAATAGACCTTACTTTTCTACTCACCCTCGTAGAAGTGCACCACATATCTACACATGTGGAAAGCAGTTCGACTTTGCACTTACAAATGTGCCAGAGCCCTGTTTGGTTACTTGCACTCGCTGGTGGGGTTGGACTTTTGCAAGAATTGGGGGCCTTTGGAGCTTTTTTTTTTTTTAAACAGAAAAAAAGTTTCCAATGCGGGAATCGAACCTGGGTCGTAGTGGTCAAAAACCAAACGGTTTAACCAGCCTTCCACCGACCCCCTGGATTATAAAAATAGAAATACAATGTAATAAAAGACTACAAATCTAAATAAATAAATAGTATATGACATTTCGGTAACAGTGTTGTTACCATCATCAAGACAAGAATCATCATACACATCTACAAAGTCAACTTGCTAAGCTTGACTAACTTCCATTAATTTGACAAGTAAAAACCATCTACATGTGACTAAAAATAAAGGAAAGAACAGAGGAGAGACAAATATGAAGAGAGAATTCCTATAATTTGTTTTATTGTATAAGCTCTACCATTCGTAGATTTCAGAGAGGGTGGCCCAGTTCCTATGTTGGGGCTTGATGTGGGCGAAGTATTCGCCCGGGGAGTATTGACCCTCCAGGCTGTCTTTGGGCAGAGTCTTGTAGAGGGGCGTGCCGTAGTAGGTACCCACTTCCCAGCCCTTGACATCCTTCATCAGGTCCCTCTCTTCCTCCCGGTTACGGATCAGTTGTTTCAGGTAACTGCCACAAACTCTTCCCCTCAATGGTGGAATACATAGAGAATCTGTGTGTGTATATATTTTTTTTGCATGTTGGGCAAAATACAAGGTATGTCCCATAAGTTCCCGGACTGATTCCATAATTTTTTTTTTTTTTTTGCTTATCCCTAGTACACGTGGTACAGGCCATGATAATCATGGTGGGTAGTTAGTGACTGCTTTTACTGTAAGCGCACCACATGTCTACACATGTGAAAAGCAGTTCGACTTTGCACTTACAAATGTGTCAGAGCCCCCGTTTGGTTACTTGCACTAGCTGGTGGGGTTGGACTTTTGCAAGAATCGGGGGCCCATTGGGGAATTGAAAAATGCTGACTGTTTATTATAGAAAAAAATATCTGGCAACACGGTGGTACCAAAATTGAGGCAGAACATGCGCGCGCGTGCCAAGGTCATTCTAATTTATTTAAAGGTCACACCTAGCGCTGCTGCGATTTTTACGATGGAACAAAAATTGAAACAGAGGATTTGCATAGAATTTTGTGTGAAACTTCAAATATCAGCAACCGAAACTTTTGAAATGCTTTAATAAAGCATTCCCCAATGACGCCCCAAAGAGAACAACTGTTTTTGAATGGCATTCTAGATTTAAAGCTGGCAGAATTTCCATTGAAGATGATCCTCGTCAAGGACGCCCAAAATTTCAAAGAACTGATGAAAATGGGAAAAAAATCACCAATTTGATAAAAGAAAATTCTCGAACCACTTTTCTGGAGCTACAGCAAGACACAGGCATCTCTAAAACAACGATTGGAAGGATCGTAACCGAAGATTTGAGGCTCAAAAAGACTCCTGCAAAATTCATCCCAAGATTCCTCACTAAGAGCAAAAACTGTGTCGGCTTGCAACCTGTGAGGACATGTTGGAAATGAAAAGAACGGATCCGGAATGGAAAGCAAAGATAATCACAGGCGACGAGACATGGGTCTATAGCTATGACCCTGAAACCAAGCGTCAATCTGCCGAGTGGGGAGGTCAGGGTGAGCCTAGACCCAAAAAATCCAGGATATTGAAATCCAGAAACAAGGTGTTGCTGGTCACTTTTTTGGATAACAAGGGCACTATTCATCATGAGTATCTTCCTGCAGGCCAAACAGTTATTAAGGAAATGTATTTGGGTATTCTTCACTGTCTAAAAGAAGCGATAAAAAAAAAAAAGGCCAGAAAAATGGACTAATGGTGACTGGATCCTACACCATGACAATGCCCGCCCTCACACAGCGCACTTGGTGACGAGTTTTTTGGCAAAAGACGGGACACAAATCCTACCTCAACCACCCTATTCCCCAGTAATCACACCAAATGACTTTTTCCTGTTCCCCAAACTTAGAGCAGTTCTAAAAGAAAGACATTTTGACACCAGGGATGACATAATAGAAAAATCGTTGTTGGCATTGAAGAGCATTCCAAAAGAGGCCTATAAAAACTGTTTCGACAATTGGGAGAAACGATGGCGCTGGTGCATTGAAGCAAGGGAGGATTACTTTGAAAAGTTTTAATAATTTTTTTTTTTAAATATCTTTACCTTTTTTTTATGGACCCAGTCCGGGAACTTATGGGACATACCTTGTATTTTATTGGACTTCAGATTATTTGGTTGTTGATTTCTAGCAAACATAAGGATGTTCGAAAAATTCAATATAACAGCGGTATGGTAGATTAAACTAGCAAAACCGCTGGGAGGGTTCACCACTGATGAGCCAGGCCCTCCCATTAATTTTTTCCATTGCAGTAAGGGCAGTAGAAATTGTTTTATTTTTAAAAGAATCAAACACGTCTATAATAGATAAGGCACAATTTAGATTATCAACATATATAGTCACGACCGTCATGGGTTCTGTCACGGATGCGCGCGCATGATCATTATGATCATTATCATTATCTAATGATAATAATAATAATTATTATTATTATTATTATTATATTATTATTATTATCCATCCATTATATATATAGTCACGACCGTCATGGGCCGGCCGGTTCTGTCACAGATGCGCGCGCACAGGGAGGTCACGTGCTCGCCGGCAGCCGACGGGAGCAGTCACTTGCTCGCCGGGAGTCAACGGGCGCAGACATTTACTCGCTGGCAGCCAACGGGCACATGTTTAATGTGTTTGAATAATACATTTAATCATGTAAACCCGGGCGTTGCCCGGGTCATTCGTCTAGTAGATTATAAACACAAGGTAATACGGCCAAATAAAAAAATAGTGTGTGATAAGGCACAATTTGGATTATCTACTTATATAATTGCCTTATTCTCTCTGTGTGATGTTCACGGATAGATTTTGGTCAGAATGGATAAAATAAAAAAAGTGTCAAGGGATGGGAATCGAACCCACGACCTTCCGCTTACCGGGCAGATGCCATGACCACTAGGCTACCCTGGACATATTTTTCCGTTCACATTTTTATTTTTATATTTTCAAGACACACACAGTTTGGGGCGGGACGTTTCACAAGAGAGACATCCACGGCGCCAATTTATAATTGTAACGAATAGTATTTTAATTAAAACATTTTTAAAATATATACGCACTCGGGTAAAACCCGGGCGTTGCCCGGGCCATTCGTCTAGTTCTATATACAGTTACGAGCGTCATCATCTCTGTCACTGTTTGCTTTTTTTTTTGGAATGGCACCCTCCTATTGGTTCGCTACGATGGCGCCGCCAATGCGCGAGACACTTTATTTTTGACTTTGCCCCCCACTCGCTTTTTGGTTTTTGTAACTATTGTGTTGGAGCGGGTCGCTCCTTAAATAAATGCATATATTAGTTAATAACTAAATGGAATCCTCTCTTTCTTTTTCCCAGTAAGAGACGTCTACGGAAGCCAACAGTACATAGACAGATAAAGCACATAGGCTATAGTTATTAACTAATATATGCATTTATATAAGGCGCCAATTTATAATTGTAACAAATAGTATTTGAATAAAAACATTCAATTGGGTAAAACACGGGGGTTAATGATCCAACAGGTCCACGTGTCTAAATTAAAACACGGGCGTTGCCCGGGTCATTCGGCTAGTAGATTATAAACATAAGGTAATAAGACCAAATCCAAATAAATAAATAGTGTGTGACGTTTTGGTAACAATGTTATTACCATCTTCAGACAAAAGTACTGAATGAGAAATTTTACCACAACCAATTTTACCATAACAGTAACTATTTAAAACATGCTGTGGTAAAATTTCTCATTCAGTACTTTTGTCTGAAGATGGTAACAACGCTGTTACCGAAACGTCACACACTATTTATTTATTTGGTTTTGGTCTTATTACCTTGTGTTTAACGTCTATAATAGTTTTGAATTTTGGTATAAGAACTAAATATCAGAGACGATAGACACTACAGTCCATCAGGTTTCATGATTACATTTTCTTTCGTCCTGATCAACTCCCCATGATATAAGATAGAGGGCTGGCAAGAGATGGTATCACCGACCGCCACAGAAGTGCCAGCAAAACGCAGCCTTGATGTTTTCTCGATATGATCCTATCTTCATAGCAGATGGTCTTTTTTGGGCAGAGTAACAATTATCATTAAAAATAAACAATTGACCACTACGACCGGGGTTCGATTCCCGCATTAGACACTTTTTTCTTACCGCCCTTTTACTGTAATGATTAAAAATAATGGGAGGGCCTGGCTCATCATTAATTTTTTTAAACACCGGTACTGAAGATGAGAGAGCAGTGTAGTAAATATATATATAGATTAAACTGGCACTCTCTAAAGAGTTGAAATTTCTCCCATAACAGATGTTGCACCAAAGTTTATAATACAGTAGAACTACCTCCCTGTAAAGGACAACACCTAATTGCAGAGCCAAAGTGTCCTTTAGGGAGAGGTGTCCTCTTTCCGGTGAGTTGCTAAATTGTAAAAATGGTAATTTTTCAAATGAAAACTGTCTTTTAGGGAGAGGTATCTTCTTACCGGAGATTTGCTAAATTGTAAAAATGGTAATTTTGACAATGAAAACTGTCTTTTATGGAGAGGTGACTTCTTACCGGAGAGTTCCTAAATTGTAAAAATGCTAATTTTGCAAATGAAAACTGTCCTTTGTGGAGAGGTGTCTTCTTACTGGAGAGTTGCTAAATAGTAAAAATGGTAATTTTGACAATGAAGACTCCTTTGTGGAGAGGTGTTTTCTTACCGGAAAGTTGGAAAATTGTAAAAATGGTAATTTTTGCAAATGAAAACTATCCTTTGTGGTGTCTTCTTACCGGAAAGTTGGAAAATTGTGAAATTGGTAATTTTGACAATGATAACTGTTCTTTGTGGAGAGGTATCCACTAAAGGGAGGTTCTACTGTATTTCTTCACCCTATGAATTTTTTAACAACACTCAAAAAATGCGTGTCCCAGCGGATTTTGCCCTTCATTTTCTCATGGGCTCAAAGTGTTTAAAAAAAAAAAATAAAGAGAAAGTTTTGGAATTGAGGATGGACAACTGAGTACTTACGCCCGATCTCTCTCAGCCAGCAGGAACGGTGTGAGGGAGATGAAAAGGTCACCTTGTTCCAAACGAATCAGCCTGTCGACAATGTCAGGACACACAGAGAGAGAGAGATGTGTGTGACAACCTACCTGATATATTTCAGCATTTTCTTCCCCATGTGGTAGCCCACAGCTGTGGCAATAAAAGCACCTGCCATGAGCCTGTAAGCTGGAAACAACACAAATAACCAAATCAATCGCTGCACCTAACAACAATCATCCTCAGCAAAATATGGTTATATATATTATATTAAAATATTATTTTATTTTAAAATTATAATTTCATAGATTCAAATACTCTGTTAAATCGACCGCCAGAGGTCACGCTCCCCCTATAAAAACTCATTGTTGTTGTTTCCTGATGGCCGGCTCAAACCTTTTGTACATTATGTAAATAAGTCTTCCATTTTTTTATTCTTACGCCTTAAGCCAGGCAGTACTTTTATCAAATTATGTTTTTTATATATTATTTTAGCTCAATTAAAGCAATTACTGATCAAAACTATTTTTTATTATCATACTTTCAAGATTTTAACCACAGCTGCATTACCATAGCCTAATCCTCAAGATAATTAAAAATCAAGCAGAAAATCTTTTTATTTATAACATATATATGAACGACGTTTGACAATTTTACCGCAAATGTTTCTTTTGAACGAAAAATCTGATTTTTAAGGAGAAATAACAATTATTTCTATCCTTAAGGATGAAGTATGAAAGAATGAATTGTGAAGAGTAAGGATAGAAATAATCAATATTTCTCCTTAAAATAAATTGCAATTTTTCATTCAAAAGAATGAACCTGTTTAACTCCCCAACCTTTACAGAAACAGGTCATGACTTCTGAAAGAAATGGAGGGCCATTGTCAGATATCAGGACCTCGGGGATTCCGTAACGAATGTTTCTCAGAGCTTATTTTTCAAATTGTCCTCTGTCAGCAGTTCCAGAGAAAAAAACCTCAGAGTTGACCTAACCTAACCGCCATTGTAAAGCCTGTTTTACTTATAAAGTCTGTAGTTTGGTGAGCAATTAAGGAAAATGGTGTTTACATTTATTTTTTAGGCTGAAGAGCCCTTGTTGTTGTTGTTAGCATCCATCAAGTTGACTTTTGGTCACACTATGGACAAATATTCTTCAATTTGATCTGTTAATGACCTTCCGGTAGTTTTCTTGACTCTCTTCTAGCCAGTTCATTGCAGGTCCTTCCTCGTTTCCTTTCATTTTCCCCCAACATCAGCATCTTTTCCACATCACCCTAGAAGTTACTCTGTGATATGTGATGAATTATGGCAAACATTGTGCAGCTGGCTTAATACTTCATTTTAATTATTACTTTTATTATTATTATTTTTTTTTTTAATTATTCTCATAGCAAATATACATATTTCTGAAACATATATAAGTATAACCTCTATGAGAGGACACTCATGCTAGAGGACACCTCTCTACAAAGGACAGTTTTCATCTCCCAAATTACCATTTTTACTATTAGACAACTAAGAATTATTATATATTTGAAATATCGCGTGAGAACGCCCTTGGAACATTAGGTGATTAGGTGAAGTAGTGCCTTTGTCATTAAGACTGGGAGCACTACTCAGTGGCAGGCCGACTTAGCTCCAAAAGAATTGGCCACCTCTGACATGAGGAACAGACACCATGTACAGCCGCTCCTAACATGGAGTACAAACGCTGCTCATCCTGTATCCCTGGATTAGGAGCCCTTACAGGGTACTATCAGCCAAGCCAGCTGAACCCAGGTTTTTTAGTGAGCTTGTTACTGCTCCCCCTCCTCCTTTTTCATCCGGGCTTGGGACCGGCAAAGGGTTTATAAGATCTAAGAAGAAGATCAGAGATCCACTTTCCTCACAGCTAATTAACTCAAGTTCTCCTAAGAGTTCAAACATTCATTCCTTAACCCCCTATATTAGGGTAAAACACAAAAATGTACTCTCATGGGCAAAACTTGAGGAAGTTGTACCTTTTAGCATGTATATCAGGATTCAAACAATAACTCTGATTAATAAAACATATATGATACACAGTGACCTTTATTGAAGACACACAATGTGTGAACAAAATTGCCTCAGTCTCCTTTAAAAAAAAAAAAAAAAAAAGATGACCGGCGACATCAAAATAAAAAAAACTTCCTTAAAAGTAACCAAATGGGGATCTGGCACATTTGTAAGTGCAAAGTCGAACTGCTTTTCACATGTGTAGACATGTGATGCGCTTACAGTAAAAGTAGTCGCTAACTACCCACCATGATTATCATGGCTTTGAGATAAGAAAGAAGAAGAGGATGTGAATATCCAAGCTATGTGGGTGCATCTGGAAATACTCCTAGTTAGAAAAGTCAAGATTTTTTTTATTTAAGCTTGAAAATGCTTTAAATCTTGCATTAAAACTTAAAAAATGAAACTCATTGTGAAAAATCATCATATTTTTTAGAAAGTATCATTATAACACAAATTTCTAAATATGCTGGCTAAGTATTAACTAGATTCGCTTTATATATATATCAATCAAGTCTTAAAATCTCATAGTGAACATACAAATAACATCTTGGTATAGGTCATTTTCTTTTATAAATTATATGCTTGAGAAGAAATGCATCAATGCACAAATATATTTGAAAGAATTAAAATGAAATGGTTAATATTTTTAAATAAAATGAGTGAAATTGATTAACGAAATATGGTTTTCTTTCTATCGTAAATATATATAACATGAAATATCTTATTTTGTAGTGCACTAGGTGTGACATATTATAAGATTTGTTTAACAATTTTTAAGTTATTTATAATAAACTAGTTTTAATGTAGAAAAAATAATTATCATAAATAAATAATATTACGGGTCCAAATTCTTGGAGGTGCTAAAGTTCGGATAGGAAAAAACTTGAAGCCACCCTGAGGTGGCATTTCTTGTACATAGCCTGGTTTTGCCATATTATATTATTTTAAACAAACATATATCTTTAAAAAGACTTATAGAAAAATAGGGAACATCAACAACACTAGAGGTCAATCCACAGAGTAAATGATAAAAAGCCACTCTGAGTACGATTCCTTAAAAGTAGGAAAATAGTGTTTATAACGATAGCGTGTAGAGTTCTCATAAAACGAATGATGAACGCAGAAAAAAAAAAAAGATTGTATACTTTTTTAAATTATATTTTATTTCAAAATTCCTATTTAAAGAAAATTGGGGGAAAAAAATCAAAGTATAATCAAGCTAGAAGCTATATTATATTCAAACGAATTTTTATATAATTCTTGAATTAAAGATAATTTTCAAAATTCTCTCAACTAATTTAGGCTTCATTTTTATTTGAATATATATAACTATATATAAATATTGAGAGAGATTGATATTATTAGCAATGTATTTATTATATTTTACTAGCTGAATGACATGGGCAACGTACCCGATTAAATGTTTTTATTCAAATACTATTTGTTAAAATTATAAATTGGCACCGTGGATGTCACTTTTGTGAAACGTCTCGCACCAAACTTTGTGTCTGAGAAGCGATATTTTTATATAAAGATGATCTGGCTTTTGTTTTCTGCTCGAATGAATGTTTTTATGTTAGAATTTTGTTCCTGCGTACAAAATAATGAACTGGTTTCACCCGTGGTCTCTGCTTTTTGGAATTTTTCCCGATATAATTTTGTACCTGATAATCAAACAAGATACAGCAATATAGTCATCATCATTTTCTGACTAAAAATATATAGTTTTAATAATTGATTTATATATTTTTAAAATAGCCTATCGTCTTCCCCATATTTTTTTACCTATGTATGGAAATTTTGGTTTGAATTAGTGAACTACTGCGAATTTGTATACTGGACATACAAACAAACATACAAACATTCATTTATATATATATAGAAGATATCTAGATTATTTATATTTTTCTAATCTGGAAACTGTCCTCATTGCTTATCGTGTATCTTATAAATGTTGATTTTGTTTTTTGCTTAAATAAATTTCCATGTCATTTTGAAGTTTGTCTTTTCTAATTTTCTACAGACATTTGGTGGAGATGCTGGGTAGATTAGATAAGACAATGTGAGGATCACCAAGAAGTCCTCGAAGCCTTGGGTGCTGTGATCTAAAGACTGGCTCCATGATTCCGCCGCCGTGTTAAAGTCAAGGCCTCCCTACAATAAGACGATGTTCCTATTAAAAAAGCCGCTTTTCACCCGCAAGAGAAAGGATGCTAAGCTACAAGGGACAACGTTTCAAGACTCCTAGGGAATTGTTAGCAGAATTGTTGGGATACCTCGTGACCATAATATGCCAAAATAACCCAGAACCCCACCTAACCTAACCATATCCCACCTTTGTCCATCTAAGCCACAAACCTCTGGTGATTGCGAGGTGTCGAGATGGAGCCTGAAGCCACCTTTAGCCTTGGCAGCACTGAGCCAGAGACTGAGATCCCCTTCCTGTGGTCAAGCCACCTGACCTGTGGTGGATGACCTGGCCCTACCAAGCTGGTCTGAGATGGACTCAGACACCTCTTCCTGGTGGCCGACTTGACCACAAGCCAGAGTCCAAGATGGACGCCCCTTCCCTGTAGTCAAGCCACCAGTATCAGGCCAGACTCCAGCATGCCTATGGGCAAGCCACAAGCCCATGGTGGGTGTTATAATCACCATCTTCATGCAGAACACCAGCTCCACCACGAGCCCTGAACCTTTCCCAAGCTGACCCCAAGAAGATGCCCAGAATCAACAATATTAATTATATTTTAAAATTATATATATTTTTTAATTCAATATTTTCGTATTTTTTATTTATTTTTTTGTGAATTTTTCTTTAATAATTTTTATATTTAATTTATTTTAAATATTTTTTAAAGATACCTTTTTTATTTTCACAGAAAGAAGGGTGATGATAGCCTTGGGGGGGGGGGGGGGGGTGAGTCCAGCAACACTGGGGCAAGGAAGCGGGATATTTACTTTTTTTTTTTTTTTCTTCCTGGGAAGCTGAGGGCTGGAAGTTGCTGAGGGCTCGAGCCGCTGGCTGCGGCCCTAGCCGCCCTTTTTTTGAATCCTGGACTTTGGTGGCTGGATGTCGAGGTAGGTGGGGATAACATGGAATTTTGGCATAATAGGTCTTTTGTATAAAGTTTATATATACTTTTAAACTTCTCCCTTTTAACCTTATATAGTTTTTTTAATCTTATATATGCGATATCATATTTAAGTATCTTTATTTTTATCTAATATCTGTTGTACATTGAAAGATTATTTTATTGGTCTAAATAAAAATTTGTTTAGCCAAAAAAGATTGGTTAATTTCCCCATCAACATTAATTGCTAGCCGGCACAGCTTTAGGTCTCTACATGTGCCATAGATGAATAAATTTGTGGTCTGCTTTTCTGCAGCCACTGGCGCCAGAATATTTGGACATATAGAGATCTGGAAATAGTTATTTAAAGACAACAACGTTAAAAACTTATAAAAACATCACGATATTAACAGAAGCACGTTAGGTCCTTGTCAGAATCTACAGTATTTTCAAGCTGTGGGTCACAGCTTTCATGGGGAAGGAGCTATTTAGCAAAGTATTTATTAAATTTTATAAATAGATAATTATTTTTTGATATTTATATTATTTATATTTTTCTAATCTCTCTGGAAACTTTCCTCATTGCTCATCTTGTATCTTATAAATTTTGATTTTGTTTTTTGCTTTGAATAAATTGCCATGTCATTTTGAATTTTGTCTTCCTAATTTTCTACATTGAGTTTTCTATCCTTTAGGCTTGTTGCCAGAAAGTAAAAAGAAAATTAATATAGTTGAAAAAGAAGAAATCGCCATGAATTAAAAATCCTAAGCAATTAACTCCAGGTAAGCAACAACAATAGGCAACACCTGGCGCGGAGCCCTTCTGTTTTCAATGTGGAAAACTGGTCCCCATTCAACTCCTGTCACTTCCTCTCCAGAAAATAAGCATGGACCTACTTGGGAGGTTCTCCTTATTTGACAAAGGAAATCGATGGATAATTGCGTGTACATATAATTTGACCAGGTTTGCAATCACAATAGCCCTGACATCTGGTAGGTAGCAGAAATCGCGACTTTCATACTTGAGGGAGTAATTTTAAAGCATGACGCTCCACACGCGAGGTAATAACTGTTAGATGACTAGCCTTCATGTCTCAGATGGTCAAAAAAGTCACTTCCCAGTTGAAAGATAAACCACCCTTTCACCAGGATTATCAACCTCAAAAAAACTGATTGAAAGAGAGGCTGAAAAGGACCCTGGGTGACAAGCTTCCAAGTATGTGGACCCGAGTATAGGGATTGGGATAGTGTTTTTTGCAACATCTTTGTACCTTTTTATTATCATAAAATCTTTATTGTCTTCATAATGTCTGATACATCTTTTGTTGTTTATTTGAAAAACGCCAAAGTGACAAAAACAAATCAAAAAGGGATGATGATAACCTGCGTCTTGCAGATTAACATTTTCATAGAAACATATATATACATATTTATTGCTAGCTATATATCATTTTTCTTTACGCCACCTTTGCATGCAACATGATCCAACTTGGAAGCACTCGATTTTCTCCTTTCTTTTTGGTTCACAGTCGTGAGGCTGAGACCCTCCTTGATGTTACTAAGCTAGCTCTTATAATGAAATATGTAACAAATTATTTTTTTCGTTAAAAAAATTCCAAGGAATTTCTGGATGCTATCTTAACAAAACCTTCTTTTGGCTACATATATTTTCAACTTGAAATTTTCAGAAACTAGAAGGAGAACATATTAAGGAGTTAAATTGAGATAATAATCTATCATACAAAAGCAGTTAAAGAAACTTCGGGATATAGGTATCACAATTTTTTGATTAACAAACTATTTTTTACACTAAATTATATAAGCGTGAAATTTATTTTTGACGAGGGTTTTTCTTTTTTAATTTTTTTTTTGGACGTAGCATAAATTTCACTATAAAATAATAAACATGCCTTTTGAATTGGCATCGCAGAATATATAAACATTAAAGAGTTATTTGTTTACAAAAGAATATAAAACTATTTATTTTTCTAAATAAAACGTCGTTTGATTTGTGCTAAAATTATGTCATGGCTCAGCGATAGCTTTTCTAATCTTAAGGGACAAATTTCAAGTCTTAAAGATGTTCTTTCAGAGGGACGTGAAGAGGTTACAGGTACAGCATTTTAATTTGATAAATATTCAATATAAAAACCAATAAGTAAATTTTTAACTACGTATTTATATTTGTAATCATATATATGAGTTTTTGTTGCATAAGTATTAATTATTTCTCCAATATCACACACACATTTACATCATACTCACAAACAATTTTAAAAGAATAAATAGCATTTTTTAAAGGAAAAAAATAATTAAATAGGTAAATTTTAGGTAACCTTTTCATTTTCAACATTACAATTCAACTATTATTTTTTTATTCACGAAATATTTGACAATTTTTAATACCTAATAATAAAATTATGCATAAACGAATTCCTTTCATAGTTTACATATTGAAAGTTAAAATCTATAATTATAGATTGATAAGAAGATTCCTGGACACCTCATCACTAAAATCCATTACTGCGATGGCTTAATCTCAACTAAACCGAACCTAACCCGAATCTAAAATAAAAGCTCTTCCAATATTCTTATAATAATGACCTATATATAACAATTAGCAGCTTATATTTAAACACTAAAGATGAATATACATTAAACTTCTTCAACAGTTTGACTTTTGAACTTACAAGTATGCCGGAATCCAGTTTGATTACTTGCACTCATTTGAAGGGTTGGAATTTTGCAAGCATCAGGGCCCATTAAAGCAAATTTTTTCTTCTTCAGAAATGAAAAGCCCAATGCGGGATTTGATCCTATCCTAGGTCATGGTTGTAGAAAATTGAAGAGTGTATGCAACTTCATCTATCCCCATGCAAGCCTATGTTTGACAGATTCCAAATGCCATGTTAGTTTATGTGTTCTTTTTTTTTTTTCTGTTAACTCAGCAGATCGCTTAAATATTGAGAAAATTTTAAATCAATTAAACAAAAATGACAAAGAGCTGATCCTGTGGTGACCCTGTTTAATACATTTAAAATTACAAAATATTTTCTCACAATGAGTTTCTTTTTTATTACAAAACGCTAGTTTTCAAGTGATAATCTCTCTTTAACGGACTTAATAAAACATTTTATGTTAAAAAATGTTTTATTAAGCCCGTTGAAGAGCGATTATCACTTGAAAGCTAGCGTTTTGTAATAAAAAGAAACTCATTGTGAGAAAATATTTTGTTATTTTAAAACTTTATTTTTTTCACCACATTTGTAAGTACAAAGTCGAACTGCTTTTCACATGTGTAGACATATGGTGCACTTACAGTAAAAGCAGTCGCCTACTTCTACCCACCATGATTATCATGGCCTGTACCATGTGTACTAGGGATAATAAAAAATAAATAAATAAAAAAAAACTTTTTTCACAATATTATCATGAATAGACACTGAAAACTATTGTGTATCCATTATATTAAGAATAGATGAAGTCAGGGAGAAGATCTTTATAAAGAATCTATTCTTCCCGATCTGTGTTTCTTCTTTTGTAACAAATCGGGAGATAATTGTTGTCTTCTTCTTTCTTATCTCCACTCAATCATATTAAGGTATCAAGCTTGTAAACCTTGAGACTTTCGATCATGTCTGTCGGGGAAGAGTAGAGCTCATCAATGGATGAGTTTGACAACCATCATGATTGGATGAAGTAAAATGCATCTGCCTTTGTCATTAAGACTGGGAGCACTATTCAATGGCAGGCCGACTTAGCTCCAAAATAAATGGCTGCCTCTGACATAAGGAACAGATGCCATGTTCAGCCGCTCCTAACATGGAGTACAAACGCTGCTCATCCTGTATACCTGGATTAGAAGTCCTTACAGGGTACTATCAGCCGGGCCAACTGAACCCAGGTTTTTTTAGTGAGCTTGTTACTGCTCCTCCTTCTCCTTTTTCATCCGGGCTTGGGACCGGCAAGGGCGTATCCAATCATCTTACTTAAACCTTAATATCATTAGACAGTTCCCATTCCAAAAATAACTTTATTAAGTACCACTCAAAAAGAACAACCTAGCTTATGCTATTCACAATGGATAATATGTACAGGTTCTTTACATACGTATATGTGGTAATTTAAGAATCATAAAAACCTGTGTAAATACTCACCACCTCTTCTTACACCCCCTACTCTAATATAGACTTTTAATCATTGTACCCAATCCTCCTTTAATCAATCAACTTTGTATGTATCGTTTTTGTGTGTTCAAATAAATACAAAGGCACATCTAGAGAGAACGTAGAAACCAAAACTAAACTACCGAAGCCAAAACCTGAGATCAATCGCCAGACACCGCGGCGCTATGTCCGATGACGTAACGCTTGAGCATATAAAAAGGGTTTGCCCCGCAGCCAATAAGAGTAGTCAGTTGTCAGTCAGTTCAGTGTTGCAACATAGCAGACAGCAGCAGCAGACAGATCGTTTGTAAGTGGCCCGCCAGCCGCAACTGGTCGCTGCGTTCTCTCTCTCTGATGCCTCGGATTCCCCTTTGAGTCGTCTCTGTGTGCTTTACCACTCACCTCCATCACGACTGCGCAATCACCATCTTTCCCCACGACTCAATACAGCAAACCAGACTACCGAAATACCACAGTGATTCGACATAAAGTCGACCGGATTCGACATATATATATAAAAAAAAAGTGACCAATGTGGGATTTGATCCTGGTTCATGGCTCATCAGTGGTGAACCCTCTCAGTGGTTTCGCTAGAAAACCAATCCAATAGAATAGTAGAGCGGTCTGGAGATTTTTTTTTTTTTTACTTATCCTTTTAGTCTAAATTAGACAAGATCTTGGAGGTCGTGCTCATATAGAAGTTCAAGATCTGGAGATTAATTTGGTGAAACTGCTGAGAGGGTTTACCATTGATGAGCCAAGCTATCTTGTTCAACAACTTTTATCATTATAGTAAGGTCTGTAGAGATATTTGATGATAATATGTGAAAAGAAACACATTGTGCCATAAATTTTTGTTAAAAATTTTACTGATGCATATCATTATCAGAACCCTTGGTATTTAGGTTGATTTTTCTGTCTGAATTTACCAAAGATGGTATTTCGTTGCTTATACACTAATCTGAATATGTCCGTTCAGCAATAAGACAATCAAAGTATTTCTTCAGCATCCAAAGGGATCAGAATTTCCGATTGAATTAAAGTCTGTGAAAAATAGTACAAATATGATATTGTACTGGGATAAGGTGTATAAATTATGAAAAAGGCATCTCTTTATCGTGCAACTGGAAGTTTCTGATGGCTTGCGCCATCTATCGGAATAAATATCAACTATTCTCGTTGCTGCCTAAAGAGATGCCTTTTTCATAATTTATGCACCTTATCCCAGTACAATATCATATTTGTACTATTTTTTTCACATTGTGTCGCGGTCTCACGCAATTCTGGCCTTAACTACCCATTTCATGATTTTTCAAGATGCCTGAAGGACCAGTTTTTTGGTCGTTGAGGTACAGCTTGCACCACACTGATGAGGGCCAACAGCCCGAAACGCGTCCGTGGTTAGCTTTTCTTGATTAATCAAGAATGGGTAATTGGCCAATTCTGGAATAATAAGAAATCAACGAGAATAGTTGATATTTATTCCGATAGATGGTGCAAGCCATCAGCAACTTTCAGTTGCACGATAAAAAGATGCCTTTTTCATGAATTAAAGTCTGTTTTTAATTATAATCAGTTGATTATATCAATTCATCGCAACATTCACGGCTAGTGAACATTTCCCTAGAACATTTTGTTGGCCACACTTAAGGTTAAATTGAAGGCTGATTGTGATTTTTTTTTTTTAAATTGTCGAAATAGTAGAACCTCCCTGTAAAAGACATCTAATTACAGAGCCAAAGTGTCCTTTAGAGAGAGGTGTACTCTTACCGGAAAGTTGCTAAATTGTAAAAATGGTAATAAAGCACAATTTGGATTATAGATATAATAAAAAAAGAAAATAAGACCTAATCCAAATAAATTATTAGTGTGTGACGTTTCAGCAACAACATTGTTACCATCATCAGACAAAAGAATAAAAAGAAAAAAATGCTTCTTTTCTTTTTTTATTGTAAAAATGGTAATTTTGCAAATGAAAACTGTCCTTTGTGGAGAGGTATCCGCTAGCGGAGTGTCCGCTAAAGGGAAGTTATACTGCAATAAGTGTTGAATTATAGTTGGTTTTAAATGGAAGCTAGTAATTTGAAAGGGAAATGTTTTGGATTTGAAAAAAATAAAAATTGTTTGAATTAAAGAGTAAGTATTGATAAGGCACAATTTGGATTATAGAAGATAAACACAAGGTAATAAGACCAAATCCAAATAAATAAATAGTGTGTGACATTTCGGTAACAACGTTACTACCAAAATGTTTCTTCATATCTGTTATCTTGTTTACACACTTGATAACAGTAACTATTTAAAACATGCTGTGATAAAATTTCTTATTCAGTACTTTTGTCTGAAGACGGTAACAACGTTGTTACCGAAATGTCACACACTATTTATTTATTTATATTTGGTCTTATTACCTTGTGTTTATAAAGTAAGTATTGAATTATGGTCAGTTTTTTTATAATTAAATGGTTATACCATATGGATACAGTAGAACATACTTGCGGTAGAGATGCCTCTCTACAAAGGACAGTATTCATCTCCAAATTTACCATTTGTACTAATTAACAACTCTCCAGTAATAGGACACCTCTCCCTAAAGGACACTTTGGCTCTACAATTCGGTGTTTGTTGCGAATAGAGAAAAGATAGAAAAAAAAATGAATTAATTAATTTAGAAAACTATGAATAACCAAATGACCAATTTAAATAGATAGTTTTTTTGTGTCTAACTATTGTAGCGATAGGCAGGTGGTATTTCTGAGGGAAGTGAACGACAGGAATTGGTGATCTCAAATATAATGGGCTTTATTTAACTATGATCAATGACACATAAAATTAGACCTATACAGTTGGAGCAAGTTTCCGGCTATTCTGCCAATCACCTTTTTGCTAACTTAAGCCTCTTCTCTTTCCTCAGTTTCTTCAGTGGGCTTTTTCTCTACTTGAGCTCTTTCACTCTCCTTTTTCCCTTTCCACAGTTTCAACAGGGTTTTTCTCAACGTTGAGCTCTTTTCTCTTTCTTCAACTTCTACCAGAGGCTTCCTATAGATTTCTTTATCACTTTATTCTTCTGAGCACAAGTAATGCACCTCCTAGGCTCTAATATCCTGAGCACGAGTAATGCATCTCCTAGGCTCTTCTCTTCCACAATCAGATTCTTAACAATCTCCTTCCAATCTCCAACTCTGCCAACATCCACTCTGCTAATCCCCACTCTGCACCGGCCATCCCGCCGTGCCTTTTATACATTACTTTCTCGTTGAAAGTCTCACCTGATTGGCCCTCGTGATCCGCAGATGATACTATACAAATGATCTTATGAAAATTACATTATGTAAATCATCTAGTTTTAACATTGTTGTCCTTTACAGGGAGGTTCTACTGTATATTAAAGTTGAAAAGTGCCTTTTTTTTTTTGGACATGAGTACAATCCTCCCGCACTTGTTACCATCCTGTATGGCTGTTTAGATTATGAAGCTGAGCTCGATGCTGCCAACAAAAAAGTCCAAGATCTCAAGGCCTATTCCTCCAGCCTACGATCTGAAGTAAGTTCCCTGTCTTTTGACAACTCTGTGTATCTTCTTTCTTATCTCCACACTGGGTGAAGTAGAAGGCCTTTGTCATTAAGACTGGGAGCACTACTCAGTAGCAGGTCAATTTAGCTCCAAAAGAAATGGCCGCCTCTGACATGAGGAACAGACACCATGTGCAGCTGCCTCCTAACATGGAGTACAAACGCTGCTCATCCTGTATCCCTGGATTAGGAGCCCTTACAGGGTACTATCAGCCGGGCCAGCTGAGCCCAGGTTTTTTAGCGAGCTTGCTGTGTATCCTAGGAGACTTAAGACACTATGCTGTTATCTCCTGGTTTCTTATTGCCTGTTTGGCTGCAACATCCTTGGTTGAATGTATCAGTGGGCAGAATTTAAATAACCTTGTATTTTCAAATCTATAATTTAAATTTTGTGCCTAATCATTCTCTTATTACTTTTTTACATTTTGTTTATAACCATAAGACACAATTTGGAAAATAGATTATAAACATAAGGTAACAGCATTGTTACCGAAACGTCACACACTATTTATTTATTTGGATTTGTGATCTTATTAGCTTGTGACTATTTATTTATTTTTGGATATTTGGTCTTATTACCTTGTATTTTACAAGAAAATAAGACCTAATCCAAATAATTTATTAGTGTGTGACGTTTCGGCAACAGCATTGTTACCATCATCGGACAAAAGAATAAATCTGTCCAACATTTATTCTTTTGTCTGATGATGGTGACAATGCTGTTGCCAAAACGTCACACACAAATAAATTATTTGGATTAGGTCATATTTTCTTGTATTATTATCTATAATCCAAATTGTGATTTATTATACCTTTTATTTTGTTTCGATATCAGTTTGATATATTGTTCCATTATTAGCCAGTATTTCTCTCCCCTTGTATTAGTTATCTAAGCCATCATTCTGACCAACCCTGGCCAAGTTTGAAGGATAGGTGTCAATGAACTTGAGCTCTCACCACCACCCCAGTTGACCCCCGGGTGTTCCAGATTGAGAAGCTGCGAGTGGCCAATACGGAGCTAGAAGAGAGATGCCAGTCCTCGGAGTTACAGATCGGCTGTCTGACATCGCAATGCCGTAATCTCATCCAGTCACAGGTAAGTTACGTACTGTGGACAGACCTTTGTTAGTGTGTAATTCAACTGTTCTTGAATAGCTTATGTTCATAAATCTTCTTCTTTCTTATCTCCACTCAGCAATCATATTAGGGTATCAAGCTTGTAGAGCTTGTTGATGGTGTCTGCTGATGATGAATAGAGCTCATCAATGGACATTTGACAATAAAATGATAATCTTTCGAGAAATTCTCGAGAAAAACAATCTGGCTCATGGAGGCTTGTTGATCTCACAATAATCATTATGGTGTCCATCATATATCAAGTTTATCGTCCAGTAGCGTCCTTTGATGGAGTCCTTCAACCAGGAAAACAGGCTGCAGTATCCAGTCTGTTGTACTGCAGTAGTTTACAGTGGTGAAATTGGTCCTACACCTCCTCTTTCTTCTTCATTCTTATCTCCACTCTGGGTGAAGTAGAATGTGTCTGCCTTTATCATTAAGACTGGGAGCACTACTCAGTGGCAGGCAGACTTAGCTCCAATATGAAATGGCCGCCTCTGACATGAAGAACAGACACCATGTGCAGCGGCTCCTAACATGGAGTACAAACGCTGCTCATCCTGTATCCCTGGATTAGGAGCCCTTACAGGGTACTATCAGCCAGGCCAGCTGAGCCCAGGTTTTTTAGTGAGCTTGTTACTGCTCCCCCTTCTCCTTTTTCATCCGGACTTAGGACCGATTTTTAATAAATGATAAGGCACAATATGTGAATAATTGTGCCACAATTAGCAGAATGGAAGAAAGAGGATATATCAATGATATTTCTACACAGAGTTATGCTTTTAATTATATCTCTAAAAAAAGTTTTTTTCTTTTCCACTTCTAATTCAAAAAATAATATTTTAGGGTTCAGTTGCAGTAACACAGAAAACTACGAGGATAAGTTTCTTTATTTCATAAATGATATCTCGAGCTTTCGGGTATCGTAAACCCTTCGACAGGAGTGTATAAGACGAAATTTTGTCAAAATTCGTCTTGTACACTCCTGTCGAAGGGTTTACGATACCCGAAAGCTCGAGATATCATTTATGAAATAAAGAAACTTATCCTCGGAGTTTTCATGTGTTACTGCAACTTATACATCAGAGGATTCTATCTTACAATTTTAGGTTTCACTTAAAAAAGCTATCTTCTTCTTATCTGTGATATCTTGTTTACATACTTGATAAAAGGGACTATTTAAAAACATGCTGTGATAGATTTTCTCATTTTCTGGGCTCAAAAATCAATCACTTTGGTTATTAGCCTGTAAAACCATATACAATGAGGAGCTCCTCATTCAGCACTTTTGTCTGATGATGGTAACTATGCTGTTACCGAAACGTCACACACTATTTATTTATTTAGATTTGGTCTTGTTACCTTGTGTTTATGTTCATAGTTTTCTAAAATACCATTGTTTGTTGTATATAGTATAATCTGTGTAAATATAAAGATCCGGCAACACAGTTTGTATCATCAAATGAATCATAATAAATATGTAATTCATCTAGCGTGGTGCTGTATTGCATGGCTCTATATATAGAGGCTGTAACTATATTATAAATATATGTTTAAATAAGGCTAAATGTTAAATAGAAACAGTATAACTTATAAAACAACCATAACTATAAGAACTGTTGTATATATATTAATTAATTGTTACCACAGAGTGTGTGTAAGCTCACAGGTAAATAGGCGCTAACCGAAAGAAAAAAATTTTTCCTTTGTTTAATATTAGTTTCCCTTTTATATTTTGTTCTCTCTCTTGTAAATCAATAAATATAATGTTTAATTAATAATTCTAGGAATCAGTTTCATTAAATATTCAACAAGCAAAGTCAACAAGAATCCATCCTTCATTGTCACATTTATCTAAGCCGAATCTTTCATTACACTATTAGAGATCTAAAAAGCGGACTGGTGGATTTAATTGGCAAAACTGCTGGGAGGGTTCACCACTGATGAGTCAGGTCATCTTAATATATTTTCCATCGCAGTAAGGACAGTAGAAAGTTTGTACTATTTGTAAAAGAAACTTTCGTGCTTATATGGCGTGGTTTTATTCAATCTATTTTAACCACTCTCTCTGTAACACCATGTAAAAAGAACACTTTCAAATAAAGTGATAAGGCAAAATTTGGACTATAGATTATAAACACAAGGTAATAAGACCAAATCTAAATAAATAAATAGTGTGTGACGTTTCGGTATCTGTACAAAAGTACTTAATCTACCCAATCATTCAGTACTTTTGTCTGAAGATGTTAACAACGCTGTTACAGAAACATCACACACTATTTATTTATTTGGATTTGGTCTTATTACCTTGTGTTTACTTTCAAATAAATATACTATCCGTGATATGTTTCAGTAAACAGCATGGTTACCATCTTCACATAAAATTACTGAATGTCTGAAGTTGACAAAAATGCTGTTTCTGAAACATCACACATAGTTTAATAAGTTGGATTTTTTTGGTCTTTTCACACAAAGTTATAATGAAGTTCTGCAACTCCGCCTTTGCCGGTCCCAAGTCTGGATAAAAAAGGAGGAGGGGGAGCAGTAACAAGCTCACTAAAAAACTTGGGCTCAGCTGGCCTGGCTGATAGTACTCTGTAAGGGCTCCTAATCCAGGGATACAGGATGAGCAGCGTTTGTACTCCATGTTAGGAGCAGCTGCACATGGCATCTGTTCCTCATGTCAGAGGCGGCCATTTCTTTTGGAGCTAAGTCGGCCTGCCACTGAGTAGTGCTCCCAGTCTTAATGACAAAGGCAGATGCATTCTACTTCACCCAGTGGTTGTCAAACAGACACCATCAAGGGTCACAACTTGATACCCTAATATGATTGAGTGGAGATAAGAAAGAAGTTCTACTCTATATGATATATTAAAACCAAGTCATATTTATAAAGGAGATAAGGTTCCACTTTATAATTATAAATTTCTATCCAATATTAAAAGTTCACTAAACAAAAAAAGGCCGACCCAAACTCAGCATGCTGTTATCAAGGGATATTGTTTGATGGATGCTCTGATAAAACTGACATCACCATTCTGTTGACATTGAGTCATAGATTTGTCCCCCTCTGTGTCAAACAGATTGAATAAAATGCATAGGTTTTGATATGCATTTATTTAAAAAAAGAAAGGTGCAATATTTTTTTTTTTACAGTAAAACCTCCCTGTAAAGAACATCTAATTGCAGAGCCAAATTGTCCTATAGAGAGATGTCCTCTTACCGGAAAGATGCTAAATTGTAAAAATGATAATTTTGCAAATGAAAACTGTTCTTTGTAGAGAGGTTTCCACTAAAGGGAGGTTCTACTGTATATATTTACCATTTTTTTTTTCAGCGACCTTTGGGAGAGGCAGCTACTTATCATAAAACAGCTTGAGGAGCATGAACTCATGGAATTCGTGTAAGCTTTACACAAGTGGATAAGAAACAACAACAACAACATTTTTTCCAGCACTTATTTATACCTTCCAGATAGTGTTAATTTGGAGACTATTTGTTCCCCCATATAGTCACCAGAAGTTGAACTTGACTTTATAACACTAACCACAACAACAAGCACAATTTGAATTATAGATTATAAACACAAAGGTAAATAAGACCAGATCCAAATAAATTGATAGTGTGTGACATTTCAGTAACAACGCTGTTATCAAAATATATCAGACACTATTAATTTATTTGGATCTGGTCTTATTACCTTGTTAATTAAATACCAGGAAGGGAGGTATTAGAACCTGTATCTTTCTCTTATATTGGACAAAAATACAGTACAATAGAACCTCCCTTTAGCGAACATCCCGCTAGCAGACACCTCTCCACAAAGGATAGTTTTCATTTGCAAAATTACCATTTTTACTATTTTGCAACTCTCCTGTAAGAGGACACCTCTCCCTAAAGGACACTTTGGCTTTGCAATTAGTTGTTGTCCTTTACAGGAAGGTAGTTGTACTGTATATGCAATTTAGTGTCTTATAATAGGCAAATTTTTATATTCTTGGAGCTAAACAGTGACTCCTTCCAGACTTTATATGCCCAGATTGGTCAAATTTGACTGATTTCTCATGGCATCTGTTGGTTCCATCTTTAGCCTAATCCATTGTCGTGACAATATGGCTTCCCTGGTGACAGATGACATCAGCTGACTGTGTGTACCTCCCACTTACAGGTGCCACTTCTGTTTTGTGCTTGTTATTAAAGTTTAAAACACATTTAAACTTTATATATTTTATTCAATGAAGATCAAAATTACATAAACATCACAAACAATTATATATCATAACTACATAACATTAAGCCAACTATTTTCAGTTTTGTTTTTGTCACCAGTTCAATATTTTTATTTTCACAGACTAAATTATGAGATTAATATATAAATGAAATATTATGCAAAACAAATAAACAACTATATACATCAGCTACCACAGAATTGATGGAAGTTTTATTATGGTCAGTGTTTGAGTGGGAAGTCCTGCCCTACCTGATTCTTCAGCCAGCTTGTTACACTAGGACTAAGTGTGGTTCTGTTGTTTCTTATTCCCTTGTGTAAGATTACACAAATTTCAATGGAATGGGGTGTAGAGATACAGCTTTCGTTGATCATGGCACCATGATCCAGACACACTTTGTGGTGAAAGTCTGACTTTGACTGTAATTTGAGGCTGTCCCCCTAAAATGGAAGCCTTTGCTGCTGACTAACATGAGTACTGACACAGTTCCTCCAAACCGTGGGTTTTCTTCTCCACCATAGTGTCACTCTGTGTATGGTCAACTTTTGATTGATTCACTCCCTAGATCTCAATAATATAATCATATAATATCAGTCGTGCACGCAAGCATAAAGGACACAAGATTTCAGTATCAAATTAGGAGAGGCTATGTACAGCGCTAATAAAATGATAATCTTTTGAGGAATTCTCCTCATAATATTTACATACGCAGCGTAGCCCAAGTTAATGGAGGCTTGTTGATCTCACAATAATCATTATGGAATCCATCGTATGTCAGGTTTATGGTCCAGTAGCGTCCAGGAGAAAACAGGGGCTACAATATCCAGACTGTCATTGTGGTACTCCTGTAGTTTCCCATGGTGAAATTAGTCCTCTCTATACCTCCAGGGTAGTTTCATCAAATCCACAATTGTGTCATTCAAGTGGACATCTATTTTTTTTAAGGAGACAGAAGCAATTTTGTTCACACTTGGTTATCTGGTGTCTTCAATAAAGGTCACTGTAATATCTTTCAGGGTTATTGACCTGATATGCATGCTAAAAGGTACAACTTCCTTAAGTTTTATCCATGAGTATATCATTCACAAATGTGCCTTCCCCAAGGGAGATTATACCTCATTATGAATACATCAATCCTACATTATATTGGGCTGGCAAGATGCAGATTAGAGTAAACATGTTTATGAGCATGAGAAGTCTAATCATTTTAATCAAAATTATCTCTTGTGGTTTTAAAATTATTTTTCTTTTTTTTTTCTTTGCCTACAGCTAGCTTACCTTAAATCTCAAGGTAATAAGATCAAATCCAAATAAATAAATAGTGTGTGATGTTTCGGTAGCAGCGTTGTTACCATCTTCAGACAAAACTTCTTTCTTAAGCGAATTTCAATGGTGCTCTTAATAGGATATTCAAAATATTTTTTAGCCTTTAGGGGCTTAAAAAGATTTACTTTTGTCTGAAGATGGTAACATTGCTGTTACCGAAACGTCACACACTATTTATTTATTTGGATTTCGTCTTATTACCTTGTGTTTATAATCTATAATCCAAATTGTGCCTTATCATTACCTTAAATCTCTCTAGAGTCAAACTCTATCTTGACCTTTGGTTCCAAGTAAAAATGCCCTTGCAAGATTAGATTGAACAAATTTGGTGTGTTACAATGAAACCTAAAACTTTACTTCTTTCTTATGTGAATTTCAATGTTGCTCTTAATAGGATATTCAAAATATTTTTTAACCTTTAGGGAATTAAAAAGATTTAGCGGTAAGTGAATGCATTAGACTATCGGAACATTCTGAATTGATAATTTACCTTACCCTTGACTTTTGTAACATAAATAACAATTCAACTTTGATAAAGTGATAAAGCACAATTTGGATTATAGAAACAAGAAAATAAGACCTAATCCAAATAATTTAATAGTGTGTGACGTTTCGGCAACAGCATTGTCATCATCATCAGACAAAAGAGAATAAAATGAATGATTATATTAAGATTTATATTCTTTTGTCTGATGATGGTGACAATACTGTTACCGAAACGTCACACACTATAAAATTATTTGGATTAGGTCTTATTTTCTTGTATAACAATTCAACTTATTATACACTCATGGACACAATTTAAGGAAGTGGAAAGTCTTTAATGTCGCCATTCTTCTGGTTTTTTTTTTGTCATTTTTGTTCACACTTGGTTATCTCATGTATCTTCAATAAAGGTCATTGTTCAGAGTTATTTTCTGAATCCCAATATACATGCTAAAAGATACAACTTCCTTAAGTTTTGTCCGTGAGTGTATTGTCTGAATCCCAATATACATGCTAAAAGATACAACTTCCTTAAGTTTTGTCCGTGAGTGTATTGTCTGAATCCCAATATACATGCTAAAAGATACAACTTCCTTAAGTTTTGTCCATGAGTGTATTGTCTGAATCACAATATACATGCTAAAGGATACAACTTCCTTAAGTTTTGTCCATGAGTGTATTGTCTGAATCCCAATATACATGCTAAAGGATACAACTTCCTTAAGTTTTGTCCGTGAGTGTATTGTCTGAATCCCAATATACATGCTAAAGGATACAACTTCCTTAAGTTTTGTCCATGAGTGTATTGTCTGAATCCCAATATACATGCTAAAGGATACAACTTCCTTAAGTTTTGTCCGTGAGTGTATTGTCTGAATCCCAATATACATGCTAAAGGATACAACTTCCTTAAGTTTTGTCCATGAGTGTATTGTCTGAATCCCAATATACATGCTAAAGGATACAACTTCCTTAAGTTTTGTCCGTGAGTGTATTGTCTGAATCCCAATATACATGCTAAAGGATACAACTTCCTTAAGTTTTGTCCATGAGTGTATATAAAATCAATGAAATTTTGCTTGGGAACTTCACCAAAAATACTTACCTCTCCACAGTAAATTGTATCTTGTAACATCTTGAAATCTTGGTTTATCCAAAATCAATGACGTCTTGGTTCAGTACATCGCCGACATCTTAGTAAACCCACAGCAAGGTCTTGGCCAAGAACATGATGATATCTTGATTGATTTATCCACAATCAATGACATCTTGACTCGGAACATTCCAGAGACATAGTGATTTTGTATATCCACAATCAATGACATCTTGACTCTGAACATTCCAGAGACGTAGTGATTTGGTATATCCACAATCAATGACATCTTGACTAGGAACATTCCAGAGACATAGTGATTTGGTATATCTACAATCAATGACATCTTGACTAGGGACATTCCAGAGACATAGTGATTTGGTATATCCAAAATCAATGACATCTTGACTAGGAACATTCCAGAGACATAGTGATTTGGTATATCCACAATCAATGACATCATCTTGACTCGGAACATTCCAGAGACATAGTGATTTGGTATATCCACAATCAATGACATCTTGACATGGAACATTCCAGAGACATAGTGATTTGGTATATCCACAATCAATGACATCATCTTGACTAGGAACATTCCAGAGACATAGTGATTTGGTATATCCACAATCAATGACATCTTGACTCGGAACATTCCAGAGACATAGTCTTCTTCTTCTTCTTTCTCATCTCCACTCAACCACACTAGGGTATCAAGCTTGTAAAGCTTGAGATCATGACTGGGTGAAGTAGAATGCGTCTGCCTTTGTCATTAAGACTGGGAGCACTACTCAGTGGCAGGCCGACTTAGCTCCAAAAGAAATGGCCGCCTCTGACATGAGGAACAGATGCCATGTGCAGTCGCTCCTAACATGGAGTACAAACACTGCTCATCCTGTATCCCTGGATTAGGAGCCCTTACAGGGTACTATCAGCCGGGCCAGCTGAGCCCAGGTTTTTTAGCGAGCTTGTTACTGCTCCCCCTCCTCCTTTTTCATCCGGGCTTGGGACCGGCACAGAGACATAGTGATTTGGTATATCCACAATCAATGACATCTTGACTCTGAACATTCCAGAGACATAGTGATTTGGTATATCCACAATCAATGACATCTTGACATGGAACATTCCAGAGACATAGTGATTTGGTATATCCACAATCAATGACATCTTGACTCTGAACATTCCAGAGACATAGTGATTTGGTATATCCACAATCAATGACATCATCTTGACTAGGAACATTCCAGAGACATAGTGATTTGGTATATCCACAATCAATGACATCTTGACATGGAACATTCCAGAGACATAGTGATTTGGTATATCCACAATCAATGACATCATCTTGACTAGGAACATTCCAGAGACATAGTGATTTGGTATATCCACAATCAATGACATCTTGACTCGGAACATTCCAGAGACATAGTGATTTGGTATATCCACAATCAATGACATCTTGACTCGGAACATTCCAGAGACATAGTGATTTGGTATATCCACAATCAATGACATCTTGACTCGGAACATTCCAGAGACATAGTGATTTGGTATATCCAAAATCAATGGCATCTTGACTCGGAACATTCCAGAGACATAGTGATTTGGTATATCCACAATCAATGACATCTTGACTAGGGACATTCCAGAGACATAGTGATTTGATATATCCACAATCAATGACATCTTGACTAGGGACATTCCAGAGACATAGTGATTTGATATATCCACAATCAATGACATCTTGACTAGGGACATTCCAGAGACATAGTGATTTGGTATATCCACAATCAATGACATCTTGACTAGGGACATTCCAGAGAGACATAGTGATCAATGGCATCTTGACTCGGAACATTCCAGAGACATAGTAAATTGGTATATCCACAATCAATGACATCTTGACTCAGAATATTCCAGAGACGTAGTGATTTGGTATATCCACAATCAATGACATCTTGACTCAGAATATTCCAGAGACGTAGTGATTTGGTATATCCACAATCAATGACATCTTGACTCAGAATATTCCAGAGACGTAGTGATTTGGTATATCCACAATCAATGACATCTTGACTCAGAATATTCCAGAGACGTAGTGATTTGGTATATCCACAATCAATGACATCTTGACATGGAAATCACTATCTCAACCTGAAGAACTTCAATCCTAGATAAGGAAATGTTTCCTGACATTGTTAGCGACCACAGGTGGTTTCTTCTATTCAATGTATTGTCTTCCAGATCTCTCAGAGCATCAAAAAATTCTGACCAGCATCGGATATCCCATCTTAGATTTTTCTCATTGTTGACTGCTTCCATTACCAATGGCAACCCACACCTTGGGAATTTAAATATATTAACAAAAATATATTCAATATATATATTGACCTTTAACCTACTTTATTATAGATTACAGCTACAAAAAAAAAAGTCCTAATCCAAATAATTCATTAGTGTGTAACGTTTCGGCAACAGCATTGTCACCATCATCAGACAAAAGAATAAATGGATTAGGTCTTATTTTATTATATTATAATCTATAATCCAAATTGTGCTTTATCATTTATTATAGCTTATTCTTTTCAAATATCATATTTACTTTTAATTTCAGGCACAATTTGGATTTTAGATTATAAACACAAGGTAATAAGACCAAATTCAATTTTTCTATTTACACACAATTTATTTATTTAGATTTAGTATTATTACCTTGTGTCTATTTTCAGTTATTAAATTACAGAGAAATCAACAATACATGGTTAATATTATCACGTGGAAATTTAGGAAAGACAAACTTTAGGATGAGACAGCAATTTATTTAAGGCAAGAACAAACTATGAATGATAAAAAAAAAAAAAAGATAAGCAATGAGGGAAGTTTACAGAGTAGCAAAATATAAATATCAAAAATGTTACTGTGTTAATAAAACTATAAATATTGTTGTGTGGATCTTGCTACAATTTCTTCCTGATTTTTTGCCCCAAAAAAAAAAAAAAAAAAACCCTGATTGGTACTCTACAAATTCTGGGCATATTTCCCTTCGCAGTTAAAACCAATCTAATATGTATTTCAAACCTCAATTTTATATCTTGTTTAAATATAGAATTTCATATAAATCAATCCCACTTTCCAACATAGTTGACATAAAAAAACTCTTTAAAAATTAATGGCCATTTTTTTTTTTTTTGCTTGACCATTTTTAAAAAATTTTTACACTAATCACTCTGTGTGAAATTACTAGAGATAGAAATGTAGATAACCTTGGTTCCTTGAGCGCAAAACACCGACAACCCATATGGGAACTTGATGCATAATATATAACACAAAATTTATAATAATTTTGATATAATACAAGAAAATAAGACCTAATCCAAATAATTTATTAGTGTGTGACGTTTCGGCAACAGCATTGTCACCATAATCAGAGAAAATAACAAATTATTTTATATCCAGTACTTTTGTCTGGAAGATGGTAATAGCGCTGTTACCGAAACGTCACACACTATTTATTTATTTGGTCTTATTACCTTGTGTTTATAATCTATAATCCAAATTGTGCTTTATCATAATTTTGAAATAAATTATTTATTGTACAATTTATTTGGCATTGTTTATTTTTCTAACGCTAAAATTTCGATTCCTTGCTTTATATATTTGATACAATGTTTATTTTATTATTATCTTTTTTTTTCTCTATTTATAAATAAATGAAGGCAATATTTCACCCACACCTATATGTATATAAGTCAATTGATATTTACATAACTGATGTCAAGTTGGACAATGGACTAATGATGACAGATTGACTGAAGCTCACAGAATACTAAGGGCAAATTTCTACCATGACAAATCCCTTCTCAGTAAACTGACAACCTTTATGATAAGGCACAATTTGGTTTATAGATTACAAACATAAGGTAATAAGACCAAATCCAAATAAATAGTGTGTGGCATTTCAGTAACAGCGTTGTTACCGGAACGTCACACACTATTTATTTATTTGGATTTGGTCTTATTACCTTGTGTTGACAACCTTTATATTACATTTTACAGGTCCATTTCTAGATATTTTGAACAATCTTTTTTTAAATTTTATTTTACTCTCTCTCTGGGAATGTGACACCATACCAGATGGCCATCAGTGAGATTCCTCTGATTAAAATAATATTTAATTTTACTTTTTTTTTCCTTATTAACCTATATTCTATATACAGTTACGAGCGTCATCATCTCTGTCACTGTTTGCTTTTTTTTTGGAATGGTGCTCTCCTATTGGTTGGCTACGATGGCGCCGCTACTATGCAAGACACTTTGTTTTTGACTTTGCCCCCCCACTCGCTTTGTAACTATTGTGTTGGAGCTGGTCGCTCCTTAAATAAATGCATATATTAGATAATAACTAAATGGAATCCTCTCTTTCTTTTTCCCAGTAAGAGATGCCTACAGAAGCCAACAGTACATAGACAGATAAAGCACATAGGCTATAGTTATTAACTAATATATGCATTTATTTAAGGCGCCAATTTATAATTGTAACAAATAGTATTTGAATCAAAACATTCACAATCGGGTAAAACACGGGCGTTGCCCGGGTCATTCGGCTAGTATATATATATATATGTACGATTAATAAAAGTATATTCAATCTCTCTCTCTCTTATTTAATCTTATTTATTCAAATATTTATTCTATATTTATATAATCTTGTATGGACATTGTAATAAAGTAGTTTCAATCTCAATCTCTTTTTCTCTTCTTCTCAGAAAAAAATGGGGGATGTCTATTTAATCTATACAACTTCACAAGGCTCAGATTTACATGCTATAGATGAGCTGCGATTATCTCAGACAACTACATTTTACCAGGTTTTATTATATCATTTATCTATTTATCATTTATCTATTTACACAACCTTCAAACACCAAGTCCTTTTAGATGGTCTGTTTTTCAAAGTTTGTAACAGTTGGAGCTTGTGGTACAAATGGAACCATTACTAGCCCTAATACCTGTGTTTGATATCAAGAAAATAAGACCTAATCAAAATAATTTGGGTTTGGTTCTTATTTTCTTGTATTATAATCTATAATCCAAATTGTGCTTTATCAACTGTGTTTGATATCATATGGAAGTTTACATTTTAAAATAACTTATCAACTGCGCCGCCTGATTCCTGGCAAGTGTCCCAATTCCATCAGGGTCTATGTATGAACTAAAAAAAGAGAAATTTTGGCATTTTTCCTAAGTACAAAGTCAAACTACTTTCCATATGTGGTGAAGTACAAGCTAATAGCTGCCATCATCAAGGCCTGTACACAAGAGAGAGTGGAAGATCTTCTTCCTTCTTATCTCCACTCAATCATATTAGGGTATCAATCTTGTAAAGCTTGACAACCATCATGACTAGGTGAAGTAGAATGCATCTGCTTTTGTCATTAAGACTGGGAGCACTACTCAGTAGCAGGCCGACTTAGCTCCAAAAGAAATGGCCGCCTCTGACATGAGGAACAGATGCCATGTGCAGCCGCTTCTAACATGGAGTACAAACGCTGCTCATCCTGTATCCCTGGATTAGGAGCCCTTACAGGGTACTATCAGCTGGGCCAGCTGAGCCCAGGTTTTTTAGTGAGCTTGTTACTGCTCCCCCTCCTCCTTTTTCATCCGGGCTTGGGACCGGCAAAGGCGGAGTTTGAGAGTGAAAGATAAATAATTATAACAATAACATAGGTTTTTACTCTTCACTTATTCTGACCACCTGCGGTGCTGCAGGCTTCCTCAGAAGAGAACGGGGCAAATGGCGGGGATTCCGAACCTCATCATCTCATCTCTCGGATACAGGTAACCAATCAACATTACTCCTCTTTTTTGAAGTAAAAGAGTCCTCATCAAAAAAAAAAAAAAACTCTACTGGCCTAAGTGTCTCTTACTTCAAAAACAATGATTGCCGTCGGCCAGACAACCTTTATCTTCAAGACTCCTTCTTTTTGAAGTAAAAGAGACTTCGGCACTAGTAGAGTTTTTATCTTTTTTGACTTTTCAACAAAAATATTTTGTGTCCCGTCAGAAAAAAAAACTCTACTGACCTAGCTGTCTCTTACTTCAAGAACAATGAATGCCGCTGGCTACCAGCCAACCTTTATCTTCAAGACTCCTTCTTTTTGAAGTAGAAGAGACTTCGGCACTAGTAGAGTTTTTATCTTTTTTGACTTTTCAACAAAAATATTTTGTGTCCTTGTCAAAAAAAAAAAACTCTACTGGCCTAGCTGTCTCTTACTTACAGAACAATGAATGCCGCCTGCCAGCCAACCTTTATCTTCAAGACTCCTCTTTTTGAAGTAAAAGAGACTTCGGCACTAGTAGAGTTTTTATCTTTTTGACTTTTCAACAAAAATATTTTGTGTTTTCTTCAGAAAAAAGAAAACTCTACTGGCCTAAGTGTCTCTTACTTACAGAACAATGAATGCTGGCTACCAGCCAGGCAACCTTTATCTTCAAGACTCCTCTTTTTGAAGTAAAAGAGACTTCGGTGCCAGTAGAGTTTTATATTTTTCGACTTTTCAACAAGAATATTTTGTGTCCTCTTCAGAAAAAATAAAAAACAAACTCTACTGGCCTAAGTGTCTCTTACTTCAAAAACAATGAATGCCGCCAGCCAGACATCCTTTATCTTCAAAACTTCTCTTTTTGACCTGAATATAAACCTGATGTATTACCATCTGTTATTGGAAATGTTAACTAATTATAGCACTTTTATGTTTTCTTTTTATATTAAATCATTTTCTACGATGCTCCCATTCTTTTGTTCATTGTAGTTAGAGAGCACAATGTAGACTTTTTTTTTTTTTCATTTAAAATATAAACCTATGCGTTCTGCTATAAATAATTTACATGTCAGAATTCTTCCTAATGTAGAATCCAGGATGGTTTATTGGAATGGTTTTGTACTAAAGAGTTGTTTTAATCATCTTAAACATGGAGATTGTACTTTCCTTCATTGTATTTTATTTGTCAGAGAGTTCTAAAAAGGATACCATGTCTTAATACCATGTTCTTATGTCATGATAAGGCACACAATTTGGATTATAGATTATAAATACAAGTGCTGAATGCACTTTTGTATGAAGATGGTAGCATCGCTGTTACCGAAACATCACACACTATTTATATGGATTTGGTCAAATTTTACTTTGTGTTTTTAAGGATATCAGGTATTTAAACTGGTTCCAATATCTTCTAGTATTAGTTTATTATAATCCTTCTTCTCTTGTGTCTTCCAGGCACAAAATATTACTTTTATGTTTTCTGTATTAAACCTTTTTGACAAGCCTTTGCCGGTCCCAAGCCCAGATGAAAAAGGAGGAGGGGGAGCAGTAACAAGCTTACTAAAAAACCTGGGCTCAGCTGGCCCGGCTGATAGTGCCCTGTAAGGGCTCCTAATCCAGGGATACAGGATGAGCAGCGTTTGTACTCCATGTTAGGAGCAGCTGCACATGGCGTCTGTTCCTCATGTCAGAGGCGGCCATTTCTTTTGTAGCTAAGTCGGTCTGCCACTGAGTAGTGCTCCCAGTCTTAATGACAAAGGCAGACGCATTCTACTTCACCCAGTCATGATGGTTGTAAAACAGACACCATCAAGGGTCACAACTTGATACCCTAATATGATTGAGTGGAGAAAAGAAAGAAGAAGAAGAAGAAGAAGAAGGAGGTATCATCTCTAGAGCCAAGTACATTGACTGTTCCACCACCTGTTGAATTGTGGGGAAATATATGTCACACACTGTGACAATGTCACAATGTGACAATATTAATTCTTCTATAAATTATTATATAATAAGGCAAAATAGCCTAGCTGCGGAAGCTTTAGACTTTAGAACCTGATGTCCCTGGTTCGAACACGTTTTCGTTATCTTTTTATTTTCTCTAATTATTTTGTGATCTCTTCCTCATTTTGTAAATATTGACTGAGTTGTCATTGTTTTAATTGTCAAATTGTCATTGTGACAATGTCTTTCTCTCTCAACTAGACCTTCACTTTCTGTAAAACTTCACTTAGTCACCAACCAGTATATATATATCATTATTGTAAATACAGTAAAAAACCTCACTGATAATTAACCAAAACGAACCTTCCATTATAACAAACCTGAAATGAACCCCATTTTTGTTAAAGCACAATTTGGATTATAGATTATAATAAAAGAAAATAAGACCTAATCCAAATAATTTATTAGTGTGTGACGTTTCGGCAACAACATTGTCACCATCATCAGACTAAAGAATAAATGAATCTCATTTATTCTTTTGTCTGATGATGATGTTGCCAAAATGTCACACACTAATAAATTATTTGGATTAGGTCTTATTTTCTTTTCTTTTTAAAAAACCCCATTTTTATTTTATAATACTGTGAACTATGGCTATAATGAACCATTTTTTAATTTTTATATTATCCCATTGTATAACTATACAAGGTCATGGAGACTATATTCATTGATCAAATTTATAATCTTGATAGGGTTGGAATATAGATCCTGTCTTGAGGCTTCCATACATTCCAAGAGGTGGTTTGGTGAGGTCTCTTTGGTCCTGTAGATGGGGCATTGTGGGAAGGTCTTTACATCATCCTGGAAGAGGAGTGGTCGTGTATGGCCAGTTATAATGAACCATGGCTATAGTGAACTGCAGGTTCAGTCTCATTGGGGTTCTCTATAGAGAGGGGTTTTACTGTATCTAGGTTGCTCTCTGCTCAGAAATAAAAGAGTTTCTTATTTTTAACTCTGATTTACTCCATACTTACCATGATAAGGCACAATTTGGATTATCCCTATATATAGTCACGACCGTCTTTCCTCATCGGCCTCTGTCACGGATGCGCGCGTACAGGGAGGTCACGTGCTCGCCGGCAGCCAATAATAAAAAAAAAAAACTCCCTCGAGCCGGATTTGAACCAGCGACCTAAGGATCACCGTTGTAACATCTACAGTCGGGTAAAACATGGGTGTTGCCCGGGTCATTCGACTAGTAGATTATAAACAAAAGGTAATAAGACCAAATCCAAATAAATAAATAGTGTGCGACGTTTCGGTAACAGCATTATTACCATCTTAAGACTAAAAGTACTGAATGAGAAATTTTACCACAGCATGCTTTAAATAGTTACTGTTATCAATTTTTTTTTAAATCTTGTTTACACACTTGATAAGTACTTTTGTCTGAAGATGGTAACAACGCTGTTAACGTCACACACTATTTATTTATTTGGTCTTATTACCTTGTGTCCATACTTACCATGTATAACTGGTGTATCTACAATTGTGGCTGGTGTCTACAGGAGCTGGAGCACCAGCTGAAGACCATCACTGACCAACATCAGATGGAGCTGGTGACACTACAGGATCACTACTCCCAGCAACTGGTAGATCTCAGGTCCCAGCCAGGTAGATACATTACTCCTTGACATCTATGATAAAGCACCATTTGGATTATAGATTATAGCTAAAAGAAAATCAAGACTTTTTTTTTTGCTTTTCCCTAGTACACATGGTACAGGCCATGATAATCATGGTGGGTAGAGGTAGGTGACTGCTTTTACTGTAAGTGCACCACATGTCTACACAGGTGAAAATAAGTTCGACTTTGCACTTACAAATGTGCCAGAGCCCCGTTTGGAAAATCAAGACTTAATCCAAATAAATTAATAGTGTGTGACGTTTTAGCAACAGCATTGTTACCATCTTCAGACAAAAGAATAAATGACATAAAAATAAATGTCACAATAAATGTCATTTAATACTTTTGTCTGATGATGGTAACAAAGCGGTTACCAAAAGGTCGCACACTATTTATTTGGAATAGGTCTTATTTTTCCTTGTAGTTATCCTTGATATCTACTTTAGATTGTCACTTTCCTCCGTGTAGTGCCACCAGTTGTTATCTAGTAAGTGAAGATTAGCAAGCCATTGAAGGATCCTTGTCATTGATTAGAATCTGTAAGAATGATATCTAATCCTTGCCATAGAGTTCTCCTGGAAGTTTTTCTTTCATTGATATTATTTTTTGTAAATATCGAATATAAATATCATCCACTTTAACATCATCTATATTGCTGTTAATTCTTAAAAAATGAATTTTTTTCAATGTTACTATTCTAATACATATGGGGGGTGCGTACGTGTTGGTGTGGTAGCTTGTAGAAAGGCCGCTGTAAAAATAAAATTATTTTTTAAATAAAATTAATTAATTTATTTAAAGCCCCTGAAATAAAGAGAGGAAAGAAATAATGGCTGCTGGAAAGAAAGCCTTGTTGTTCAAACAGCGCGCATGCCAAGAGTCCCGGATGTCACGTGCTGGTGTCGTGCGCAGGCAGAGGTGTTCCCTAAACTCATGCGCTGGTTGAGGTGTGGTGTGGCCTCCACATACTCCCCCTCCAGTAGGATCCTTAGAGATACTATGTGGACATAGAAAGGACTCTTGGCCGTGTTAGTCTGTCTGTCTTGTTGGCGTCTGACCCTTGATGTTTGAGGAAGGCACCAATCCTTCTGATGTGAAGGCAGGTGTGAAATGGTTGATGGAAACCCAGGAAGACCTATTATCAATTTTCAGTTTGAAAATTCTTGGTCTTCGTGACAGAACTTGGTATGGACTGTCTTATGGTATGGCCAGCGGCGGTAGTATTAGGTCCAGACGTAGGTAGACATGGGAACATGTCTCGAGTGGTTTGGGCATGTATACATGCTGATTCCCATGTAGCCTGTTTGGTGTGGGTTTGAGAGAATCCATGGCATGCTTGAATCCCTCCAACTAAGGCTCGGTAGGAGAGTCTGCCAAAGGAGGATCCTCAAAAAAGGTTCAGGAAGAGGTTTTCCATACACCAGCTCGGCAGTTGTTGCGCTGATATCTTCTCTTAAAGAAGCACAGAATCCCAGGAGAATGAGGTGAAGCTTGGTGGACCAGCTTAAGAAGTTGTGAAAAAAAACTATATATATCAAAAAAGTTTTTATTTTATATATTTTTCTTTTTCAGTCATTTTTGTCTATTTTTTTTTTCTCTGCTGCCAGTTAATATCTGCACTGAAACTTTAGATAATTTTTTTTTTAAGAATAAAATTCTTACATAAATATTTTATATTAATTAATCTGTATATATACTTTTCTCTAGTGTCAATCCTCACTTATAACATTAAAAATGTTTTTTTTTTTGCAGAAGTAACTGAAAATGGATCCATTTCCTTGGAAGAACTACGTCGTCAAAATGGTAATCCAATACTGTATTGTTGTGGTTGTGTTCTTATCTCCTTGTGTAAAGATTACACGAATTCCAAAAGTTCATGGTACTCGAACTGTTTTACGATAAGCAGCGGCCTCTTCCAAAGGTCCTGTTTAGTGCAATTTGCTATACTGGTTTGGTTAGAATTTTCAAAGAGGAAAAAATCTTAAATAGCGATAACTGGAAAATAATGGGTTATCTTTCACCAAAGTGTGCCTGGATCATGGTGCCATGATCAACGAAAGCTGCACCTTTACAGCTAGACTCTTGGAATTGGTATTTTAAATTAACTATGGACATAAACTTTGAGGACAGTAGAAATACTTATTTTAGCAAAGTATTTATTATAGTTTATGTACAGATTGTTAATTTATATTTTGTTACTGTGGAAACTTCCCCTCATTGCTTTTATTGTATTTTATATATTTTAGTTGGTGTTTGTGCCTTAAATTGTTGCGTTATCTTGAAGTTTGTCTCTTCTTAATTTCTACGTTACAATATAATGGTAAATCTATAATATATGCTTCTCCAGCATTGTGCTCTTCCACAAATTACAAGTAAAAGTTTTAAAAAACACAGTAGTAATATGATACATTAGCGCACCATCTGTTATAAAACATTTTTATGCAATAGCTAATTTTTATATATGATGAGGAACAATTTGGATTATAGATTATAAACACAAGGTAATAAGACCAAATCCAAATAAATATATAGTGTGTGACGTCATTCAGCAACAGCATTGTTACCATCTTCAGACAAAATCTGCAGCACTTTTGTCTGAAGATGATAACAATGCTGTTACTGAAACGTCATACACTATTTATTTATTTGGTCTTATTACCTTGTGTTAATCTATGTGAACATTATAATTGTTAAAGAGAACAGAGATTGTGTGAAATTTTGAAACTATTATAGACGCGTATGATTCTTTTGAATATTAAACAATTTCTACTGCCCTTACTGCAATGGAAAAATAAATGGGAGGGCCTGGCTCATCAGTGGCGAACCCTCCCAGCAGTTTCGCCAGTTTAACAACAGAGATTACTCCACAAGGTTATATTTAGAATGACCAGCATCTACTTGTGTGCAGAGGAGCTGGAGACCAAAATGGCCAGGCTGGAGACCGACAAACAGATCCTGGAGCAGAACCTGGTGGAGTTAGACCAGCAGAACCAGGTCTGTGTTGCCATTCTGTCATTTTATATAAATACAAAAGTGAGAAGTTTTTCTTCTAGAAGTTATACTGTATCATGAGTTTTCAAACCTCATAGTCCTTATACAGTACAATCTCCATGAGAGGACACTCCCACTTGAAAACACCTCTCTATATAAAACAGTTTTTTCATCACCAAAATTGACATTTTAAAATTAATTATCAGCTCTCCAGTAAGTGGACATCTCTCTCTCTCTCTCAACCTTGTATATATTTTTATATATATGTATATTCATCATTTATTATTATTATTATTTTTTTTTAAATCTATTTATATCTATTTTTCCTATATTTATCATTATAAAATCACATTTATCATCACATTCTCCATTCTGTCACCCCGGAAGCCCTGAACTGGCTGAAGGCCTTGCCTCTCAGACTTTAATGACTGATATGTCCTCACTTCTTTTTTCTAGATTTAATTCATTTTGTCTCCTCTCTAATTGTAAATACGCTGCTGTATCACCTCATAAGCATAAATAAATAATTTATATTTATTCTGTATTTAACCTTATATAATCTTATATGGACTTTGAAATAAAGTAGTTTCAATCTTTCTCTCTCTAAAGGACACTTTGGCTCTACAACTAGGTGTTGTCCTTTACAGGTAGTTCTACTGTATAATTAGCAAAGAATGTTGACACAAAGCTGAACTTAAACTTTTGTGTTGCATAGATGCTAACACAATCTGTGATACCATCATTGCAATACATGGTTACAGCCAGTATATACAAGATTTTTTAGTCAGTATTCTTTGGAATTTACAACAGACAAAACACAACAAGGTTTGAAAGCTTGTGATACCATCTCCTAATTAAAAGAAGCTCTTTGCACTTTTCTTCTCATATCTTCTTGGGTTTTTTATTTATTAATTTTATTTATCTCAAGTACACACATCTGTGGTATAGGCCATGATAATCATGGTGTGTAGTTAGTGACTGCTTTTACTGTACGTTGCACTCACAATGTGCCAGAGCCCCGTTTAGTTACTTGCACTCAATGGTGGGGGTTGGACTTTTATAAGAATCGGAGGAGATTGAAGCATTTTTATTTCAGAAAAAAAAAAGCCGAATCCAGGATTCGATCCCAGGTCATGGCTGTTGAAAATCGACAGTTTAGGCCACCCCTTCACTAACCCCCTTCAGCATATAATGAGAATTATAGAGTTTTGGTGGTACAGTAGAGCTACCTCTCTGTAAAGGATACCTAGTTTCAGAGCCAAAGTGTTCTTTAGAGAGATATGTCCTCTTACCAGAGAGCAGCTAAATAGTAAAAAAGGATCATTTTAGTGATGAAAACGGTCCTTTGTAGAGAGGTATCCTCTAGCGGGAGTGTCCTCTCATGGAGGTTCCAGTACCAGTACTGGTAGGAAGTTCAACACATGTCTGCACATATGCAAATAAGTTTAGTTTTAATAGATTTTTTTTTATTCTGTATAAAGTGGAATCTCTTTATAGCAGACTCTTTTGTAACAAAAGGTGAGGGGGTAGGTGGAAGAAGGGTCTAAACCGTTGATTTTATTTAAAAAAAAAAATGCTCCAATGGCCCCTGATTCTTGCCAAAGTCCAACCCCATCAGTAAGTGCAAAGTCGAACTGCTTTTCACATGTGTAGACATGTGGTGCACTTACAGTAAAAGCAGTTGCCTACTTCTACCCACCATGATTATCATGGTCTGTACCATGTGTACTAGGGATAAGCAAAAAAACAAAAATAAAAGGTAACAAAACTAAATCAATAAATTGTACATGATGTTTTAGGTAACAATTCTCTTACTAGAACCTCATGTATAATTCATTGATTTGAATGTGGGTTTATTATACTTTACATTTCTAATCTATAATCTCCTATTTGTACTTTTAAAAAAAAAATCATGAATAGCTTTTTATAACAGCAATCTATTTGTAAGATCTGAATTCCAAAGTCCCAAGGGTTTTAACTTCCACATGTTTCAACTGTGATTATAACAACAACATAAAATCTTGGTCCCAAGTAATGTAGTTATAGCAAGGTTTGACTGTAGATATGCAAATGATATTCATTTAAATTTCCCTCTCTGTATGTAAACAATCTTTTATTTTACCTAGCTGTTAGCAAAGTACTTGTAGAACCTCCATGAGAGGACACTCGTGCTAGAGGACACCTCTCTACAAAGGACAGTTTTCATCACCAAAAATTACTATTTTTACTGATAAGGCACAATTTAGAGTATAGATTATAAACACAAGGTATAATAGATTTAAAGCGATCGAGGATGCGTGTCTTTTAGGACCTAAAAGACACGCATCCTCGATCGCTTTAAATCTATTACTTACATTCTTCAGAGGATTTCAACCTTCTTTACAAGGTATAATAAGACCAAATCCATTGATAAGGCACAATTTAGATTATAGATTATAAACACAAGGTAATAAGACTGTCTTATTACCTTGTGTTTATAATCTATAATCCAAATTGTGCCTTATCAATTTTATTGACTTCAATGGACCTAAGAAGTTATTCTTCCAATGAGCTGAAGAATTCCAAAGTGAATATCAATGTTGATGCTATCACTTGAAGATTCTATTTTAAAGAGTTCAAGATCTGAAGCTCTCCTCGTCTTATTACCTTGTGTTTAAGACCAAATCCAAATAAATAAATAGTGTGTGACATTTCGGTAACAGTGTTGTTACCATCAATATTTTAGGGTTCTTAGAAAACCATCTTCTTCTTATCTGCTATCTTGTTTACACACTTGATACCACTTAACTACTCAAAACATGCTGTGCATATTTTCTCATTCAGTACTTTTGTCTGATGATGGTAACAATGCTGTTACCGAAATATCACACACTATTTATTTATTGGGGTTTAGTTTTACCTTGTGCTTTACCATTTTTACTATTTAGCAACTCTCTAAGGAGGTAGTGCTCCCAGTCTTAATGACAAAGGCAGGCGCATTCTACTTCACCAAGTGTGGAGATAAGAAAGAAGAAGCAACTCTCTGGTAAGAGAACACCTCTTCCTAAAGGACACTTTGGCTCTGCAATTAGATGTTGTCCTTTACTGGGAGGTTCTACTGTACCTGTGGAAGAAAGATGGAGTTTGAAAGCTTATAAGAATATGTTTTTGTATGGTATTAAAAAGAAAAATATTTTTTTCACATTGAAGTACAGTAAGTAGAACCTCCCTGTAAAGGACACCTAATTTGCAGAGCCAAAGTGTCCTTTAGGGAGAGGTGTCCTCTTACCGCAGAGTTGCTAAATAGTAAAAACGATAATTTTACAAATGAAAACTGTCCTTTGTAGAGAGTTGTCCTCTAGCACGAGTGTCCTCTCATGGAGGTTCTACTGTACTAGCGATCATTTTTAAAATCCTTAATAAAGCTACCTCTCTCTTGGTGAATTATGTCTACACATGTGTAGAAGGCATCATTTGAATTCCTAGAATGATATCCAAAAGGTAGCAAGACCAAAGTAAGGACAGTTCTGTGACTGAACTGTAGATGTTGCCTGTGAGAAGTCTCTACATATCTCTGGTGTGTGTGTGCGCAGGAAGCCATTGCGGAGGTCCTACAAGTGAAACAGCACCTCCAGGAAGAGAACCAGAAGCTGCGTGCCGAGCTTGAAACCCTCCGCAGGAGAGATTCCACTGATGATGGTTCCACTGGGGAGCTGGACAACCCACCACCACCACGAGACAGAGAATTCACAGACAACTACGTGAAGGACCTAGAGACCCAGCTGAAACAGACCCAACTAGACATTGAGAGGCTGACATGTGAGGCCAGCGGAGCACGCAGCGAGGTACAGTCCCTACAGCTACAGGTGGAAGAACAGAGCCGGGAGCTGGATGTCCTGCGCGAGGAGAAACTCAACTCCGAGGAAACCCTCAACAACCTGGAGAACACACACCTCCTGCAGCTCCAGAGCTGCCGGGATGAACTCAACGAAGCCCGACTAGCCCATTCCAGAAATGAGAGCACCCTGCGCAATAAGATCGAAGGCCTCACCCAAGAAGCTGCTTCGCTCGAGATGGAGAGAGATGAGCTTGACTGCCAACTCCAAGAGGCCAAGGAGGAGATCAAATCTCTGCAAAGTCTTCTCAACCGACCCTCAAATTCCGATATGTCCACACAAGCAACTGATGCCTCAGAATTCCCCAGTCACAACCAGGAGTCTGAGGAGGAGTTAGAAATTAACCCTGAATCTCCTGGTGGTGATGTTCCTTCCATTAACCTGTCTGAGCATGATTCAGAAACATATGTCAAAGTCTCAGAATCCAATTTGGCCATGTCCACTCCAGCAGCGGCATCTTCCAGTGACATGACTTACCAGGAGTTGGAGGCTGAGAACAAATCCCTGAAGAGTCTACTCCAGCGGCCATCCAATGACGATGCTTCATCCTCCAATCACAAGACCTACCAAGAGTTAGTAGAAGAGGTCGCCCTGCTCACCAGAAAGCTAGAGAACAGGCCCAGCGTTGAGGAAAACCTCAAGGAAGTCCAGAATATCTATATAGAGATGGCCTCCAACCGCCTTGAGAAAGTGGTCCAGACAGACCTGACAGAGTCCGACATTCCTCAGAAACCCTACGAGGACCTTGAAGCTGAGATTCAACTTCAGAAACAGAAGATTCTAGAACAGGATTCTCAACTGAAAACTCTGGTCACCAACCTGCTCCATTTGATCTCCATAATTCCAACAATTCCAAAAACCAACCATAACATATCAAAAGATGCTCTCTTGAGCCTAGATGTAACTAAGGAAGTGGAAACCCACTTGGCCAAAGATGCCCAGCAGCAATCCTACATCCAGGAGCTAGAGCAGAGTCTGGAGGAGAAAGAGAAGGAAAAGTCCACGATGGTGCATGAAATTGAATCCAGAAATAAGGAAATTAATATCCTTCAAGAAAGATTGGCCGAGCTCAGTTCCCAAATGGAAACTTTGCAAGAAAAATCCAGGTCGGCAAACAATCTATCAGGTAGAATAAAAGAGCTGGAAGCCAAAGTGAGCCAGATGGAATTGGAGAAAGAACAAATGCTCTCCGTTCTGTCAGAGAAATCCAGGGAGTGTAGCAGTCTAAAGGTGGAGGTGCACCGATTAGTGGATGTGGCCATTGCAGAGAAGAAAGCCATGGAGAAACTGCTGAGTGACAACCAAACCTTGAGCAAGTGTGCTCCAGAAAATGGGGAAGACAAGCAGACCATCAAGAATCTAAACAGAATCATTGAGGGGAAGGATCAGGAAATAAGAACCCTTCAAAGAAAGAGCTCCAACGTCTCCATCCAAGATAGCTGTAACTCAGAGCAAAGCCAACAGGACACAGAGAACAGTCAGGAACTGCTGCAACTTGAGAACTCAGAGTTGAAGAACAAGATGGCGGCTTTGGAGCAGGACCTAGTCAAGTTGGAGGAGAAGTGCAGGCAGGCAGAGTCCCACCTTCTAACCGAGTCCAAGAAGAGCGACCAGCTCCAACATGAGTTCCAGGTTCTCAGCCAGCAGTACGAGAGCAAGCAGAAGTCTCTCCTGGACTCCAGCAAGGAGACCATTCTGATGAAACAGAAGATCACAGAGAGGGAGCAGCTGTACGAAGAGCTGCTCAGCAGGTACAGGGATTGTCAAAGAAGCGCGCAGGAGGCCTCCGCCAGGTTCCAGAAGGAGGGGCAGGACTTGAGACAGTACATCGCGCAGCAGGATCATGCACTAAGTGAGCAGAGGAGCCAGCTGGCCAGACTCCAGGAAGAGCTGACCGATGTCAGAACACGGCTACAAGTCAAGGAAGGCGAGGTGATCAACTTCAACCAAGGCCTGCTGAAGATGTTCCCTCCACCCCCCCACAGTGAAGCCGCTGTGGTCGACACCTCCAGAAGTCCCCTGGAGAACCTCCAAGACCTGGTGAAGGAAAGGGATCTGCTTCAGAGTGAGGTAGATATCTTTTTTTTATTTATCTTTCTTATTTATTTACATTTTTATGTGAACAATAGTTACTCAGAAATTATTTGAAAAAGGAAAAAGAAAAATCAGGTAAGAGGTTTCTCTTAATTTGAATTTGCAAGCTTTCGAGCAAATACACTGCTCTTCAACGGGCTAATACCTTATGTACAATCTCTAAATAATCGAAAAACCTTTGTTATTGGCATGTGCAGTCTGATGCACAACCACGAGAGCACATGCCAATAACAAAAGTTTTCAATTATTTTGTATAAAGATTATTTAGAGATTGTACATAGAATATCAGCCCGTTGAAGAGCAGTATATTTGCTCGAAAACTTGCAAATTCAAATTAAAAGAAACTTTTCACCTGATTTTTATTTTTCTTCTTTCAAATATATTTACATCATAAGTTATATATTTTATTTATGCAAATAGAGAGACAAGGAGAGATATGTATATATTATGTATTTATATATAATATAAAGTTGCGGGAGGATTATATACATGTACCTAGAGAAACATCTCTCCCTTTAATTATACAACATAATGATGCATTATGTGTTGTTGTTGTTTCTTATCCCCTTGTGTAAAGATTACACGAATTCCATGAGTTCATGCTCCTCGAGCTGTTTTATGATGAGCAGCGGCCTCCCCCACCAGTTTTGGCAAATTCTGGCTTGGGACTGATAATGGTGGGGTTGAAACAGGCTCTTATTGTCTTGATTTGTTGAATGATGAACATTTTAAAAAAAATCCTATAAAAGCATTGATATTGTCGCGCGTGACCCCTCCGGTTCTTTGCAACGATGCGCTTCTTCCGCCGTGGATCACCCCGTTGCTCTTCTTTGTAGCTCTTCCCTGCAGGCCACCCGAAGACGTCAAGAAGAGCAGCAGCAACGATGATGGCGAGAGTAATGACAGCAGGCGGCACCAAGACTTCAAACACTCACTTTATTATCATCTACTACTAAACATTACATACGAATGGGACAACAAACAATGGGTATTTACATTATGTTACATCCTGGGGCCAACATAAAAGTGTATTTACAATCATTTTCCCCAGGAAACAGGACCACAGCAGTCGGCGATTCCCACATCAGTTAGAGAAGCGAAACAGGCGAAAGCGCCATCTATTGGCGGAGGTTGTAGTCACTTGGAGGCCTTACACGCGACAATATTCTCTTGGTCTCTCCTGGAATTGTCCTCTCATTAGAGGTTGGGTTATGAGATTTTTGATTCTAGAAAAGGGATCGGTCACTCAGGGAGGATAATCAGCTGAGTTCTTGTGGGAGGTGTTGATCCGGTGTGGTTGCAGGTGGCCATTGTGAAAGACAGAGAGGGCAAGCTGCTGAAAGAGCTCGAGAGGCTAAAGGAGCATCTGCTTCATGTAAGTAAACACCATGTGTTGGGTCTTTGACACACCAGATCACATATATGGTATTAATTATATATGGAGTTTCTGTAACTGCTATCTGCATTTTCAATTCATTCAGTATTTTTGTGTTTGAAGATTTTTAACGTTGCTCTTACAGAAACATCATTTACATTTGATCTTTGTCACCTCTTTTGTTTCTTCAGGGTTTGGGACATATGGGCCACCCTGTATATATTCCAAATTTTGTAACAATCTTTATAAAATATACATACTATATAGAATATTTTTCTATTATTTTAAATGGATATTTCAGAATTTTATTGATAACACAATATGATATCTATGCAAAAATATAAAAAAGAGAGTAATATACACAAAGCCAAGTTTTTATGGCATTGTAATCTTATGAAAATTAGAAACTATTTTAGACGCGTAAGATTCTTTTTGAAATTAAACAATTTTTACTGCCCTTACTGCAATGGAAAAAATAGTTTCCAATTTTCATAACAGATGGCGCGCTAGTGCATCGTAATATAATTGTAATCTTATGTTGGGCCATTAAGGAATTGGTAAAAGGATTTCTCCAAGTCTCTGTCAGCTGAAGAAATGGACTGCGCAGATCGAGGAGAGCTACACGCAGGAAGCTCTGAGGGCTGAAGAGAGGGAGGTTGAACTGCGCAACCAAGTGGCTCAGCTGGAGGAAGCCCGTGCTGAACGTGTGGCTGAACAACGCGACGCAGCCCTGGCACAAGTCTCCTCTCTAGAGGATCGTCTTCAGCGCTCCGCTGCGGACCTGGCCAACTTACAGATGGTCCTTGACCACTTCCATCGGGATCGTGCCCGCGAGTTGGACAAGCTGCGGGACCAGCATGCCGCAGAGCTGGCCTCTGTGAGGGCAGAGGCAGAATCAATCCGAGCCGAGCTAGTAGCAACACAGCAACGCCTCACACAAGCCGCTTCTGCACTGGATGCAGCACAGAGACTCTCCGCTCAGTTGGATTCCAAGGAAGCCATTCTACGCGACCTGCACAAGGAAGGTCAGTAAAACTGCTAGTTCCACATTTAACTCTATAATCTACATTTAGCTTTCTTCAAACTGTAGCTGCCTCAACTTATAACTTTTTGCCACTGCCATCGTGTAGACAATTCTGATTATATATGAGGGGGGACATAAAAAAAATTGAAATTTCTATATAAAAAGAATGTATTTTTTTCCTAAATACAATTTAATAGCCTTCAAAGCACAAATACTAATGCTTTTTTCCAATTGTTCATATCAGTGTGGGAAGCACTTTATAAAAATGTGGCTTGGCACCTGCAGCTCCAGAACACATTTTGGCTTGCATTAGATGCACTAAACAGGACCTTTGGGAGAGGCCGCTGCTTATCATAAAATAGCTCAAGGACCATAAACTCATGGAATCCGTGTAATCTTTACACAAGGGGATAAGAAACAACAACACTTTTTAAATTTATCCTTTTTGTTTTATACCAGCTAGTGTTATCATGAAATGGTGTTTAATATCGTTGGTATCAACAAAACTCTTTTAAAAATAAAAATAAGTCGGGGAGAAGAGCTTCGTTTATATAAAAGAATCTCTTCTCTCAGACTTATGTTTCTTCTTCTATAGAAAATAGGGATATTATTGTTGTCTCAAAACTCTCAAATCCTGCCTAGGGAACAGGAAGAGGCAGTTGGAAGCTAAAACTGGTGAATAGAGTGTGTTCACACATACAGACCTGAATTTGACAATTCCTTTGATACTCGATGAGAAATCTGGGCACAAACTTTGCTGCTACTCTCCGCATTTCCAAGCCAATGGTCTAAATGCACTGAATGGTTCTCTACCAAGACAACCTTGATAAGTATTCAAGTTCATGTATTGCCTGCCCCAAGTTTTAGATTCATTGAAGATATTACTGATTCTGCCGATATTGTTCTTGGTTTGAACATTTGAAGATGACCAGAATTGGGCTGATCTTTAGGGAACATCACCCCCATTTTTAAAATGGACCATTTTTACACTTAGGATTTACTAAGAGCATATTTCTAATAAACAGTCTACTTCCACCACATTTCTATGGAACTCCAGCGGCTTATTACACCAGAGAAATGACTGCGAACTTATTTTTGTTCAATTTTAAAGGTAATTATCTTTTCTAGTTTATTTCCAACCCTCGCGGTCACCTAGAAGTCTGAAATCTTGCACACTTGCAATGATAGAGTAGGATTGAACTAGTCTATTAATTATTAAACTCTCGTACGTGATCTGCAATTATATTAAAATCAAACATAAAATTTGAAAGTAAATATAGAAATTAGTTCATTACACACACCGACCACCCAGAAGTCTGAAAGTTTGTCAACTTGCATTGTCATCAGGTTTGAGCAAGTTTACCATACTTCAGATATTTGGAAACACAAGGTAATAAGACCAAATTCAAATAAATAAATAGTATGTGACGTTTCGGTAACAGTGTTGTTACCATCTTCAGACAAAAGTACTGAACAAGAAAAAGTATTTACAAATATCACCAGATGTCTACCACAAGAGATATAGACAAACTATTTACAAATTAAAATGCTGACTTAGCGTCACGATGATGACATGACATTGATGATGATTCACTGGTAGGCCACCACAGATTATTCTGGGACATATATATAATCCAAATTGTACTTTATTGAAATTTTACTGAATAATTCTCTCCTCACTCTAATTGATAGTGCTAGGAGCTCTCTTTACTGTCTTACTTGAAGGTGAAATGATGTTCTACCGATCTTTGTAATCAAAGATGGGAGTATACAATGATGATAGGTTGACATGTGATGTTGTCCAGTGGAGAAGAAAGACAAACTCCTGGAGAAATACCTGCAGGAATCCTATTCCAACACTGAGGGGAAAGTTGACAGGTGGGTTCATGTGCCCTTTGTACATTCTCTTGATATATACACTCATGGACATAACTGAAAGAAGTTGTACCTTTTAACATGTATATCAGGATTCAGACAATAACTCTGAAAGATATTACAGCGACCTTTATTGAAGACATGAGATAACCAAGTGTGAACAGCCTCTGTTTTCTTCAAAAACAAAGATGACTGAAGACATTAAAATCTTTCCACTTCCTCAAGTTTTGTCCATGAGTGTACAGTAAATTGAGATTTAATGAGACTCATTCCCCCCCCCCAAAGAAATTAATGAATATTTATTAAATTCACTCTTTAAAATAATTATTTTTCTTTATTCAGATTTTTTTTTTTTTTATTTATAACTGGAGAAGTAGCCTTCTTTTTTTTTTGAGAACACAATTTCTTCCTAGCAAAATTTTTATCAAAAAGTTTCCTTTTTTTTTTTTGGATTTGTTCTTTTTAACTTTTTTCCTTTTATTCAAAGTTGGCCTCTAACAGTCAAATTCATGAATCAAATTTACAATCTTGGTATGGCTGGCATATAGGTCCTATCTTATAAGCCTGGAAATACAGGTTACTGTCTGTCAGTCCATCCCACATTCCAGAATAGCTCCAGATTTTTGGTTTAAATATCAATGTTTGGATGCTGACTCTTGATTTTTTGCCTTGACGTTTCTTCTTCTAAATTCTACATTATGATGATACTATTTTATTCAAATAATGTGTGTTTGTGTGTGTGTCAAAGTTTAGTTATTTTTGATAATGTTGTTAAGAGTTTTGGTTATTGTGTGATCCAACACTGTCTTAATGTTTATAAGGTGTGTGACTTCACACCACTGTGTGAGATCTAAGGTGTGACTCTCTTGTGCCGTGCAGACAAATCCTGAAGAACCTCGTGCTGAACTACCTAGGAGCTCCAGACACCCACAAGGGAGATGTTGTACGGATCCTGGCTAAAGTCCTGGACTTCAACGACACAGAGATGGAGAAGGTGAGTAGTAACTCTGCACTGTGTGAGCCACTATTGAGTTACTATGAGTACTATCTACTATTTATGGTCTCTTCTTTGTCACTGATCTTGGACAGCGCGTAGGACAAATGCATTTATTCTATTACAACTATCGATTTCGGAAGATGACTGGCTTCTGTGGTGTGTACAATGGAATTGTTTGAGATTCTTCGGTCACATCGCGCGACACAGGGGAATGGAGTACACCATACTGACCGGAAAGATGTCTGGGTGACACATACCTGGACGCCCGCCGACACGCTTCGTGGACCAATTAAAGGAACTCACTGGCATAACAGTCGCCGAGATGGTATATCGAGCTCAAGACAGAGATGGCTGGCTTCACATCATGTTTGGAATGTAATACGTACAGTGGGCCACAATGTTTGATCGCAAATAAAATGATTGTATAGTATGTCACCGATGGCTTGTTAGATTTAGCTATCTGTAAGAAGGGTTTGGTTGGTGAAGGAATTGTACAACAATTTTTGACAATCACATCCCGCACTGAGATCTGCTTAAATAGCCACCAATTCTCACACAAGTCCAACCCTACAAGCAAAGGACATGTAACCAAATGAGGCTGTGTCACCTTGTATAAGTGTCAAAGTCAAAATGTTTACAACATATGTATGTTACTTACAGTAAAAGGCAGTCATTGCCTGTTGGGATAAGAAAAAAAAAATTGTGTGATAAATCTTCCTCTCTAGTCTAAGATTTGTATCCCTCTGTGTGGACTTATCAAACAGAAACCAAAACAGAATCCAAAAAAGTCAACTGACAGCAACTCAGAGAACATATTGAATAGATAACAGCACAAGTTCAACCTCTTAATACAGATTCAAGTACATGTTTTTTTTTTGCTTATTCCTAGTACACGTGGTACAGGCCGTGATAATCTTGGTGGATAGAAGAAGGTGACTGCTTTTACTGTAAGTGCACCACATGTCTACACATGTGAAAAGCAGTCAAGTACATGCAGTAGGTGTAACTATGGAAGACCACATAATTACAGTAGCATACCTCAGACAGGACCTTTGGGAGAGGCCGCTGCTTATCATAAAAGCCCGAAGAGCATGAACTCATGGAATTCGTGTAATCTTTACACAAGGGGATAAGAAACAACATCATACCTCAAGTTTCCACTTACAGCATACTTATGGTATTTCACCATCTGATGAACAACTAAGTCTGATCATGGCATCAATGTTGCTGCCATATTGTCACATATGTAATTCTAAGTCATCATTTAAATCTACATACCTTCCACCCTTGGCAGAGCTGACTGCTATAGGGCGCGTCCCCAGGTGGCGGATAGGGGAACGACCTTCAGATATGAAGGCCAGCTGCGAAACAAGCAGAATAACTCTGACGAATAAGCAGTCGCGGACCAACAGCAGCATTGTTAGAAGAGGAGTAGACCTCTTTAAAAATCCTGACTTCAACTGACCCAGTTGATAGACCTCAGCAAGGGTCCCACTCCAGGGATACGGAGGAGCTGCGTCTGTACTCATGTTAGAGTCGGCAGCAAAGGCGTCTGCTTCCATGTTAGGAACGGCCTCAAACTACAGGCAAAGTCAGACTTTCACCAAAGTGTGCCTGGATCATAATGCCATGATCAACGAAAGCTGCACCCCTATACCCCATTCCATGAGACCATGAACTCATGGAATTCGTGTAATCTTTACACAAGGGGATAAGAAACAACAACATGTTGTTGTTGTTGTTTCTTATCCCCTTGTGTAAAGATTACACGAATTCCATGAGTTCATGCTCCTCGAGCTGTTTTATGATGAGCAGCGGCCTCTCCCAAAGGTCCTGTTTAGTGCATCTAATGCAAGCCAAAATGTGTTCTGGAGCTGCAGGTGCCAAGCTACATTTTGGGCAAGTGGGGTAGATTTTGTTATTATTTTCTATCTTCAATGGCTTGAGATGGCCCGTTCTAAATCTTGTTAGTGTTGTTTGATGCTGTCTATTTCTGATCTTCAGAGCTCCTCCTGGGTTCACTCCACTGTACCAACTGTGCTTTGGTGGGATCCTCCAGTTCTTGTTTATTTTTGTTTTGGCTATTGTTTCTATTTCTTTAAAAGTAAGTTTATTTTTCTGTGGCAAGGGTTCTTTTGTGCCTTTTCTCGCTAGCACATCAGCAGCTTCATTGCCTTCAATGCCAACGTGTGAGGGTATCCATTGAAGGTGAATTTTTGAGGTTTTTAACAACATACCTTCCATCTATATAAAAGATGTTGTTGCAGGCCGGCATCAGAGTGGGGAAAGATCTGAGGAACAGGACGGGAGGCCCAGAACCACAGGACAATCAGGTAACATCACGCTCTTCAATATGGCATATCTCTTCTCTGCTCACATGAGAATTTTGAATGTGCGGTGTATAGGTAACATGGCACACTCTTCTTGCTTATCCCCATTCTCTATCATTTTTATAAAAATTATTATTATTAGCCCTAATCATGTGTGGTCATAATAATCATGGTGGGTAGTTAGAGATTGCTTTTTACTTCTGGTTCATCACATGTCTACGCACCTGGAAAGTCTTTTAGGGCCTATTAAGGTGTCAAGCCTGTGGATCTTGAGCTTGTCATTAATGTATGTACTGGGGATGGGTAGAACTCATTGATATTGAACCAATGCAGTCAATGATGTGGTTTGGGGTTGCTGGTTGGGAGGTACATTTGGTACATAGTAAAAAACCTTGCAGCAGCTCTGGAATGTCCATAGATGACTAGACTTGTGTCAAGGATTGCTCTTCCATCATTAGGACAGACCCTGCACTAGAGTGCAGAGACTCGTAGAATACAAAAAAATGGAAGATGAGGTTCATATGGCCATGTGCGTCTTTTCCTGCTCTATCCTAAGGTTCTAGCTACGAAAACATAGACCTCCTATTTCTCGAATTATAGAGCCGTGTTAAAAGTTATTTTCCAAAGTAATACAACGTGGAATATAATTAAATGGAAGATGTGGTTCATATGGTCATATGCATCTTTTCCTGCTCTATCCGATGGTTCTAACTACGGCAACATAGACCTCCTATATCTCGGGTTATAGACCAGGTTTAAAATAATTCCCAACGTCATATCTCGTGGAATACAAATAAATTGAAGATGAGGTTCATATGGCCATGTGCATCTTTTCCTGCTCTGCATCCTAAGTCATCTAAAGTCAGGGGTGTGTCCAGCCTTCCCTTAGCTCCGCCTTCATCCAGTTCCTGGAGTCGGAGTCCCAGCCCCAGAGACCGCCTCTAAAGTTGCCTATCGACCGCAAAGACCCATCTGCATTCAAATTGAAATGATTTTTTGTTTCGCTGCAATAAAACTTTCATATATATTTTTTCACTTTATATAAACTCAGTTTTTTTTAATAGCCTACATAACATTATTTTCTGAAATTCTATTGATAAAATATTCACCACTATACATATTTAAAAGGTAGAACTTCTTCTTTCTTATCTCCACTCAATCATATTAGGGTATCAAGTTGTGACCCTTGATGGTGTCTGTTTAACAACCATCATGACTGGGTGAAGTAGAATGTGTCTGCCTTTGTCATTAAGAATGGGAGAACTATTCAGTGGCAGGCCGACTTAGCTCCAAAATAAATGGCTGCCTCTGACATGAGGAACAGACGCCATGTGCAGCCGCTCCTAACATGGAGTACAAACGCTGCTCATCCTCTATCCCTGGATCAGGAGCCCTTACAGGATACTATCAGCCAGGCCAGCTGAACTTAGATTTTTTAGTGAGCTTGTTACTGCTCCCCCTCCTCCTTTTTCATCCGGGCTTGGGACCAGCAAAGGCGGAGTTGGTAGAACTTGTTATTAATATAATTCCTTTGGTGAAATTATAAATAAAAGACAATTGGCTGAGGAAAGAGTTTCTTTTATATATAACGGCAATACAAGCTTTAGGACTCAACAGCCCTTCGATAAGTATAACTACGCTACTGAGCGTTGTAGCGTAGTTATACCTGTCAAAGGGCTGTTGAGTCCTAAAACTTGTATTGCCGATATATATATATATATTTTTTTAAAAAGATGCATATATTGGATTTCTAATTATTTTATTGTTCCAATATTTCGAGGGGCAACTCACCTCTCTTTATCGAGGATGTTTGTGTTTTTCACTAGAACATGCGTGCACGCGTACACCACTCTCGTTCTACAAGGCCAATGAAAGAATTGTGTATCTTTGATTTAACTATTGTATTCAGTATATATAGTTAAATCAAAGATATACAATTCTTTCATTGGCCTTGTAGAACGAGAGTGGTGTACGCGTGCGCGCATGTTCTAGTGAAAAACATAAACATCCTCGACAAAGAGAGGCGAGTTGCCCCTCGAAATATTGGAACAATAAAATAATTAGAAATCCAATATATGCATCTTTTTTTAAATATATATATATATATATCGGCAATACAAGTTTTAGGACTCAACAGCCCTTTGACAGGTATAACTACGCTACAAGGCTCAGTAGCATAGTTATAGCTGTTGAAGGACTGTTGAGTCCTAAAGCTTGTATTGCCATTATATATAAAAGTATAGAAGTTCAATTATGTAAATATATATTTTTTATTTTTTTTTTAGGAAACAACAGAACACCTCTCTCTATAATCCTTTTAGAAAGAAATGTTCTCATACCTGAGAACAACTACTTGGTAAAAATGTTAATTTGTTGATAAAACTGTTCTTTGTAGATGATAAGGCTGGATTATAGATTATAAACACAAGGTAATAAGACCAAATCCAAATAAATAAATAGTGTGTGACTTTTCGGTAACTGTTGTTACCATCTTCAGACAAAAGTACTGAACGCTGTTACCGAAACGTCAAACACTATTTATTTATTTATTTGGATTTGGTCTTATTACCTTGTGTCCTTTGTAGAGAGATGTCTTCTCATGGAGGCTCTACTGTATTTTAACATTGTAAAGCAGAATTGGGACTTAGAATTATGATGTTATAACCATATTGCTGTGTTGCTTCCAATCTACCTTAACTTCTTTTTCTTAATTCTTTTCAGCACCATATACATATACACTTATTTAAAAATAAAGAAAGCATATCTCTTGACCACGAGCACATGTGCTTTTTAGATGGCAGAGCGCCATCTAGTGGAACAAAAATAAACTAAATGTTTATTTAACTTGCTCCATGATATTTGGCCAACCCAATTTCTTGATAAATCAAGAAAAGCCATCCACAAACACGTTTTGCACTGTTGGCGCTCGTCAGCGTGGAGTAGGTTGTTCCACTGCGACCAAAAATATTTTTGGTCCCAGAGGCTTCTTGAGAAACTAAGAATAAATGGGTCTTTAATATCAATTTTTAATTATTTAAATTATTTTTAATATCAACACCTGACCCACTTATTATTTTTTTCATATACACTTATATGCATATACAGCATATGCATATATACCATATACACTTTCAAACTTTAAAAAATTATATTTTTTATTTATTAATATATTTTATTTTCCCTTTTTCATATCTATATCGTATTCATATCGTTTTTTCATGTGTTAAGCATATTTACACAAGTTTGGCCTTAAATACTCATTTCTTGGTTTTTCAATAAGCCACTTGGACCAAAAAATCTTTTTGGTCACAGTGGTACAGCCTACTCCACGCTGAAGAGCGCCAACAGCGCGAAACGCGTTTGTGGATGGCTTTTCTTGATGGTTGGCCAAATATCAGGGAACAGGCTAAATCAATGTTTAGTTGATTTCTGTTCCACCAGATGGCACTCTGCCTTCTGTAAAGCACATGTGCTTCTGGTCAGGATATGCCTTTTTTATTATTAATATCTATATATTGGCTGATTATTAATGGAAAAATGTATAGAAAATTAAATAGTTTTTGTCAAAGATCTACTATATCTGCTTTATATATTGTTATGCCATTGTGCTTTATCATGGATGGTCAAATTATCATCACTCAGGAAACTTTTACTTTCTTGAATTATAGAGAACAAGTAAATAACAGACAGGTAAGATCATCCAACAACACCGTCAACAAAAGAGGAGCTAGACTTGACTGAAGCCAGCTGGGCTTCTTTCTTCCTGATTGGTCTATTTATTCCCCCAGTCCACAGGTGGTGGATGGTTTTAGTCACCTTTGGACTTGTCATACTTGTTACGACAATGAAAGAAAGCTTTGAAAACACCATGGTGGCAAGCAAAGTCAATTCAACCACATGTGTTCTCCCCAATCTGAGGGGGTGCTGACAGACTAGTCGAGAAGAAGAAGCCTATCAAGAAGTTTCCGCTGATATGGAAACTATGATGGCAGTTACAGAATATGCACAAAGAAGAAACCAAGCCACAGATGACACCATCAAAAGGAATGAACTATGGTCACCATCATGTGTAGAACCACCGCCTTGTGACTAAGATATAACAGCGATATGGTGGATTGGGCTGGCGGGGCCGCTGGGTGGGTTCACCTTTGATGAGCCGGGCCCTCCTATTAATTTTTCCATTGCAGTGGGGGCTTGTGACTAAGAAGGAGCCACAACACCAGTTTTGTCAAATTTATTCTATTATATATATATTTGCTATTTTAAATAAATATCTACTTTAACATAATTTATAGCTACAGAATATTTAAGCAAAAAAATAAATATTTTGAAGTCAAATGAAGTCAATGTAATCTCCATCATTAGCACTCCTCGTGGTGCGTGCGGAAGAAGCATAAGCCTTTGGGAGGATGAGCTTGTTATTGTGAGTATTGTGTTAACTGCATTTTGTACAGACTAGGTGGGATTTTGGGGAATTTTATTGACATCTCTCTCAACAACATCCTTTACATAGCAGTTGAAGGTGTAGCTCTTCAACTTATGGGCTGGAGCTGAGTTCTGTTGAAAGACATTATTCCTCCTTGAGGCAGCGTGTCCATCTAAGGTTTCATAGCGGTCTCCTGTACACTGATGTGGGTGATCTAGATTACATTGTGTAGATTGCAGTCAATAAATGGAGCAGAATTTTGTTTACTTTGATGTGAAAAGTAACTTTTTTTTTGTGATACTTATTTTCTGATTGAGAGTTAACCCAAGGTTTTTTTACTTCTTTGTCTGATATTTATCACTATTATTTTTCATTTAGTGTATGATTTCTCGGTATGTTAAATTTGTCATAATTATTCAGTTTCAATATTTTATATGTGCAATCTAGTAAGCTTAATTTTTCATTCCAAGAAGTCCATGCATCGCCAGACCAGGTTATGAATATTTACGCAAAGGGTTTCCACGCCACCCAGGAGGTACCTGCTCAGCGCGTTAGCCTTTGTTTATAGTGGCGCTTCGCCTCCCGTAGAAGCCCTATTCCACTCTTCTGGCACAACCAGAGCATCCAACTCGCTCTCGGCCGAGCTGATGGTCCAGGCCCTGCCAGGAACTGGTCTGCCGATGCTATGGACTCCGTCTCAAAGAGTCAGGGGAGGGGAAAGCCTCAATATCTGAGGAAACAAACGGACAGAGTCTCAAAGCAGACCCGCCTTCTACCTCACTTCCCAACTGACTGGCCCATTGTTGGACCGTTGGAAACGAGATTTTTATAGAGATTTCTAATATTTCAAAGTAAATTTATGAAAAATGACAATAAATTTTTATCCAATATCTAAATAAAATGTTTTGAAAATAATTATCGTGAAAAAATCATAATGAACGTAAAGATCATGATTATAAACTTACTAACACATCAAGAAATGAAAATATAAAATAAATGTGATCTTTCAAAGCTTCATTATTTATAAGAGGAGGATTTTTAAAAATACTGAAAATATTCTTTTAATAAGAATGTTTGAATATTGAAATGTATCAAATTCAAAATATTTACTCTGTTTATTAAATATTGCTGACTTAATTTAAATTTTCTATAAAATGGTAATTTTTGACTTGATGATTCTCTCTTGATAATAAATATTTTTCAATATCAATAAAAATACCTTTTTTTAGTGCTATTATTAAAATGCACTGAAAAAATGCCTATTTTAGCTTCTGCCATTGAGCAATTATATTCATACTAGTAAAAAAATAAAAGCGGGAGGGGATGATCTAAAATTCGAAATTAATGTGATATATTATGAAGCAACTATTTGTGAATTTTTATGTTCATTTTTTTTACCTCTTCACTCAATTTATGATATCATCCGTTTTCTCTTTACTCATATAAATTTAATTTTTCAATGGCAGAGAGAGAAGCTAAAATATCTATTTCCCCCACCGCCGGTTCAAAATCACATTAATAGGTACCGCTCAACAAGAGCAACCTAGTTCATGATAATTGAAACAGTGAATAATATGTGAAGGTTATTCACATATTAAACAAAAGGTTAACGCGGGATTCAATCCCGGTTCATGACTGTCGGGAATCGAGGGTGTTACCTACTTGTCCACCGACTTTATTATTTGTTCTATTCCCCCCCCCCCTTTTTTTTTAGTGCATTTTAATAAAAACTTTGAAATGTAACTTTATATACTTTTTATTTTAAAAATCCATTATCATTCACATTCCATATAGCTTTTTATAGTTATATAGCTAATTATATCGATTTAAAAAATAAAGTGGCATTTAAAAATTATATATAGGTCAGAGATTGTTGGTGCAAAAAAATCGATAATATATAAGATATATGAAGAGTTAAAAAAAATAGATCTTTAACATATATATGTAAAATAAACCTTTCTGAAAAAAATATATTATTTGCAAATCTATAATAGTCCAAACAACTGCATCTAAATATAGGATAAGTAAATCTTTAATAAAATAGCTTGTCAATGGAATCATTATCAATATAGATTATATCTATTATAAACTCACACATACATAAATGACATTTGATACTAATTTTTAACACAATATTTTTCTATATGTGGACAAAACTTAAGGAAGTTGTAACTTTTAGCGATATGTAAAAATATTTTTAAATGTTGTAATCCTCTAGGAAATCAATAAAAACTTCGCTATAGAGAAATTCTATAGAGAATAATTCAATATATATATAGGTTTCTCTTCACTGTGTAGTTTTATTCCAGTAAACATAGAAATTACAAAAGGCGATCCCCTTAAGTCAGTTTTATGGACCAAATAACAGCTCGATAGTGGCGCTTGAGTGGCCGAAATTGGAACTAATATTGGCTTAAAAGACAAAGGCTCAAATTTTCCATCTATATTTATAATTGGCTTGGTTATTTATACATCCCGTTTAAAGTATATTTAATAAATATAATGATTTTTAGATAATTATTTAATTAAAAAGGCATATATTTGATCAAAATATCATTTATTTTACCTATTTTATTACCTATTATACCTATTATATTTTATACCTATTATATTTTATACCTATTATTTTGATCCAATATATGCCTTCTTAATTAAAGATTTATCTATGGATTGCTCTATTTTCAAATATAATTATTTACATAATAATTTCAACCTCATACTCGTGGCCTCACTTTAAACGGGACGTTAAAATATATTTTAGTTCCCACTTCGGCCACTCGAGCGCCACCGTCGAGCTGATATTTGGTCCATAAAGCTCTCTCTCTCTCTCTCTCTCTCTTAGTTCTTTTTTTTTTCATTAAATAAATAATTTGAATAAAATATAAAAAGGATGTAACATTCACAGTTTGTCCGTTCACTTTTATTATAATGTAGATTATTTATTTTTGTTTCTCTCGATATTATAATATATATAATTTTTTTATGGACAAATTTCCCCCACCTACTTTGTATTTTAAATTATTTCAACTGTGATATTATAACACTATGCGCGGCGCTGAGTTTGTGTATACAAAAATGTAATGCCTCGATAAAGGTTGGCGTTCAGTCAGCCGAAATATTGGCAAAATAAAACTTTTATTAAATCCAATATATGCCTTTTTATTATCTAATATAATATACAGAGGGTGTTCACACTTATAGGAAACAAGTTTTATTATGAAATATTAAAAATTAACACCATATTTGAAAATTTTCAAATGTTCTATTTGAAAGCCATTTTGTTTATTTACAGAACGGCACCTGATTTTCCACGATAGCAGACACTTTCTGATCATGGTCATACTCAAAAGATCCCATTCTTCCTTTACCACTTTCCAGAGCTAATCTTACCTATTTGGACATAATTAAAATATGCAAACAAGATGATATCAACATTTCTAAAAAAAAGGTATTTATAATAATATTCACGACAAAAATATCAAGTTTTTATTCAAAGCACCTACGGAGAAATGGACAAAAGATTATCACCCTATATCTGTGAGAACTCCTGCAACTGTCAAAAAAGTGAAAAAATATATTACAAAAGAAAATCCTATGCCACAAAGAGATATAGCCAAATTAATAGGAACATCAGTTTCAACAATAAATAAAATAATAAATAAAGATTTAGGCCTAAAAGCTACAAAAAACATGCGGTTCACAAATTGTTTCAGAGCCATATTCGTCAGCGACACACTATCAGCAGATATTTTAATGATAAACTCTGAGTACTATCAAAACAACATTTTAGAACCTATATTTTTAAATGATATTCCCTCTATCTATGGAAAACAGAGCAACAAAGTCTGGTTTCACCATGATAACGCCACAAGTCATACCTCATCTTCAACCCAAGCTTATTTGGAAAATCTAAGGCAAAGAACAGGAATTAACACTATTCCAAAGACAGAACCCCTGTAAAATCTCCTGATTTAGCCCCGATGGAATTTTGCATTTTTGGATGCCTTAAAAGAGCACTTGGAAAGAGACACCCTAGGACAATTGAAGGTCTCTGGAAAGTGGTAAAGGAAGAATGGGATCTTTTGAGTATGACCATGATCAGAAAGTGTCTGCTATCGTGGAAAATCAGGTGCCGTTCTGTAAATAAACAAAAATGCTTTCAAATAGAACATTTGAAAAATTTCAAATATGGTGATAATTTTTAATATTTTATAATAAAACTTGTTTCCTATAAGTGTGAACACCCTCTGTATTTATTATAGTTAAGGTTATGAATCTCACTTATGACCATTTCTGTTTGGAGATTTTTCAAAGTAACGGGAAATTCTTATCTCCTGTATTTTTCTTCTGTTACTCCTCAAATTAGAGGGAATAGCCCATTAAAAAAAAATAAATAAATAGGACCCTGTCAGAATCGAACCGTTAACCTTTTTACCTGAAGCATGAAACCCAACTACTGCCCCACCAGCCGATTTAGAAATTGGAGTTCGGTCATTATTAAGTCCTGGAGCGTCACTCTTGGAAATAGATTTTTAAAATCAATTGAATTAGCTTCCAAAGTAAAAATGTGCTTAAAAGGTGTCTTATAATTCATACATACAGTAGCTGATAGAAACAAAAGATTTTTAGATTTGAAAATCGGCACATCGAAAAATCCCTAGAACAGCAGTTACTTCGCCGGCAATAGATTAAAGAAAAAATGTGCTAGCTAATGTAAACGACAAATTATATTATTAGAAATAGGGAATTCAAGATCTCTCAAACCAATTCACAAACAATGAAATGCGATTAAAAGGTGTCTTGCATAAGACATTACTGCTCTCCATTGAATAATCATCATGAACGAGCTATCTTTCAATGATCCCCCTAATCAAACAAAAAAAAAAGTAACCTCCACATTATTAAAAATAATTCTGAAAACATGAAATTGGTGCTTTCCAGAAAATTAGCATCTTTAGCTAATCAATGAATCATTATTGTGTGTAAACATTGCACAGCATTAAGAACAAATCTATAAACATGAAATATGGATAAAAGTTATCTTGAAATTCGGAAGAGCAATGATCAAGAGAAGCATATTATATATTTCTCATTATAAGATTTCTACTATCCTCAAAGCTTATGTCCATAGTTCATTTAAAATACCCTTTTCAAGAGTCTATCTTCAGTATCAGTATAAAAGGAAAACCCGAAAATGCAATATTACAGCAGTATGGTAGGCTAAACTGGTGAAACCGCTGGGAGGGTTTACCACTGATGAGCCAGGCCTTTCCATTATTTTACCATTGCAGTAAGGGCAGTTAAAATTTGATTTATTTTAAAAAGAATTATTCGCGTCAAAAATAGTGTAAATTTCTTATAAAAGGTATATCTTGCATGAGGCCTTACTGTTCAAGGAACGGTAAACGTGGATGAGATATCTTTACTGTGATCAATCATGGTAACTTCCACATTATCTAAAAGAAGGTATTGAGATCATGAACTAATAATAAATGAGCAATGAAACGTTTCTTTTACATGAGTAGAAAGTGATGTTTCACATCCGACATGAACATGTAAAAAATCGATACTGAAAGTTGGTATGAGGGAAGAATTGAGATCATGAACTTATAATAAATGAGCAATGAAACGGTTCTTTCACATGAGTAGAAAGTGATGTTTCACATCCCACATGAACTTGTACAAAAAGAATACTGAAAGTTGAAGTGAGAGAGGTATTGAGACCACGATCTTATAATAAATGATCAATGAAACGTTTCTTTCAGATGAGTAGAAAGTGATGTTTCACATTCCACATGAACATGTACAAAATCGTGACTGCTAGGTGAAGTGAGGGAGGTATTGCGGCTATCCATGGCAGATATCCCAAGAGCCAACAATAGTTGCCTGAGGTCCAGCGGAAACATGGCTCACCCCACCCCCAGACGGACATATCCCAAGTCTAACGTAGGTAGCCCATGTTCTTACATGTAGAGCCAGCATGATCATCGAGCCATCACAAATTTGATTGACAAAAAAAAAATTAAGAGATTTATCCCAACAAACTTTTCTCTAGCGTTCCACTAAAAAAAGTCCTATGGAGGTAGATGCAAATATACTGGAAGGTTCTTTTCTACTAGGCAAGGTTTCCATGATCGTGGAAGGAGAACTGCGCTTTTTTCAAGAGGCATGAGAAACAAAAACAACGACAAAAATAATAAGTTCCTTTACTAAAATTCATCTTTTAGAATAAAAGTCTTTCTGTCTTCCAGGAACATCTCTGGAACATAGGAATATGGAGGGAAGTTTACAGAACATATACTCCGAGTACCATCGCTATATTGTCTATTAACCCTACTGGAGTGATAGACCTTGAAGAAGGAAAGGAGAGAGGTAGAACATAGAAGGATTGGTTTGATAATCTAATAAAGGTTCTGGAAAATTAAAAGATACGATGAAAATTGTCTAAAACAGGGTAAAATGATGCTCCATGATCCTTAGTATCAGATATGACTGTACTACATGAGACTGTGTGCATCCCAAAATGAAGACATTACGGCAGAACAACAAGCACGGATATCGTATAAGGATCAAAACTTCTGAACGATGCTTTATCAAATTAGAATATTTGTTATTTCTACTTATAATCCTTATCGTATCAATCTCTCTATATATATTAAGAAGTTCAATAAAATAATTCCGTTTATCAATATTGAGTAAAATATATCAGGCCTCCAAGGAAAAATGGAAAAAATTATACCATGTTTTCTCCTGTAGAAGGGCGTTCGTGCCTGAAAGCTAGAGAATAAAAATGTTTTGAAAAGATAATTTTCCCTGGAGGAATGATTAATTTTACTCAATATTAAGGAGTAATGTGCGAACGTCATTACATCCGTGATTTCGTTTTTGCCAATAACTCAATATTTAATTGAACTATTCAAATGCCATTTTGTCCACAACGTAGCCAATTTATAAAATTTAGAACTAAACTTATGACAGGATGCATTTCTTTATTTCACTGGCTCACGAGCTTTCAAGACAAAATGCTTTTCTTCCCAGCCCGAATATAATCTCGATGGGCTTGACAGCTCGTAGTCCAGTTTTATCGAAATGAAGATAGAAATTGTTATAAGTTTAAGTTCTCGTGTTTTAAAATAGCGTCACACCTATATTTATGTTAACTATATAACGTATCAGATATTTATAAGAAGGCTTAAGTATAGGATAGAGAGAATATAAACTATCACTTTGCTTCTTGAGGAACCTATAAAGGTATTGTTAGATGACTTTTCTTGCTTTCTTTTTCAGTAAAACAAGCGCAATGTAGACTGAATATAAAAATAAGGTTTTTACATAAAGGAGAAAAATAAAACGTATGTGTGAGGGTGGCACATCAAATACAACTACTAACTGTTAAATATAGTAACGCGCATACGCACGTTGTTGTGTGGACCAATCAGCGTCAAAGCTGCATCGCGCGCCACCTTTATGCTATCAGATATTAATAATAATGATGATTATGCTACTGATCTCTTCGTACAATTTCCTGACACAGAAGTCTGTAGCCGAAATACGATGATAAATAAGTTATAAAATAATAATGAAAATCATTTTCAAGGGGTAACCGCTACCGCTATCTCGTAGATAATAATGATCAAAATGATAAGTTAAGTTGTACCTCAATATTCAATGCACTCCCTATTTGATATTATATTTAGAAAAAGAGTGTTTATTAAATATAAAATCGGGTGAAAATGCATTCGTTTCAAAACCCTGAAATTTCCCGGGTCATACTCTATTATAAAGTGATATAAAATATTATTAAGGGATAAAACGTACTGATTTTTATGACTTGATGGAGTCCTAGATTCGTTAGTAAAGAGGGGCATTTGTCTAGAGATCATCAAACACCGTGGAATGCCACTGGTGAAGAAAAGGTTGAGGAATTATGATAGCTCTATAGAATCAGAACCTGTAGTTCTGGTTGGATAATCCACCAGTGGATTCTTTCATGCTCAAGAAATGCAGTTACCACCTCAGGCAAAATTATCTTCCATCAAAATTAATATGGGAGACCACGGATCATTTTAATTGTCTTATCTAAGGCTCAAGCTTCCATGTACCTTCAATGTGTGGCTGACATCTTACGGTTTTTAGAGCACATCAATGCACATAAGACTTCTTCGGACAATACAATGCATGTCATACTAAGTATTTTAATTATGGCTGCTTTTCAAGAAATTTTCTTTACAGCTTGGAGCTCTGTATAATGATGTATCTTTAAAGGAACAAATCACTAGGAGATGACCATCCCTGCACAATGATATAGCCTGATTCTGCCAAAATTGTTCATGAACTTCTTTCTCGATTTTCATTTTTCAGGATTTTACTCCATACACCTCACTAATGTCGTTCACTGCTCCGAGCGTCGCACAAGATGTCCTCGTCTCCAGTAGGTCATCATATTCCTCCTCGATCATTTCTATGCCATCTTCGTTGCTTATTGAGTTTGTCTATGGTCATCTTTCAATGCCAGTATCACTTCTCTAGATCCTGTAGCCGTACCATTTCTGTCTTCTTAAGAGTCCAGAGGCATACACAATACGTATATACGTCTGTACAGGCTTCCAATAAAGTTTTGATAAAAATGAATTTTGTGTTTAAGCGAAATCGTTTTTGATATTAAACGACTATATTTATCATTGAGAGAGAGAGAGAGAATTTCATTTTCTTTTGAGATATTCTCGCCTTCCATTTTCCGAGATATACTGTAAAACCCATATGCACACGGTTGGATGCGTATATCCTAGGTAGCTTCCACAATCAGCACAAGCGTAGCTAACATGATTGAGCTATGTGTTACAGCGTAAATTACCCACTAAAATACCATCCAACTCCAGCATCTGCCCTACAAAATTCTTCAAGAAGATCACGCGAGCATTTAAAAAAGCCAACAACACTCTTGAGCCCACGCTGGACAACTGCCCACCCACCTGGCTTCTAGACGAGCCAAGCCGTCGTCCTTTGCCTCTGCCAGTGAGACGTGTATCCCCCAAGCCTAGTAAGGAACAAATAAAGCCACTAAGAGCTCCATCTTCCACCGAAGAAAGCTCTTCCTGCTCAACAACAAGGCCGAGAGTTTCCAGGAAGGAGAGCAAGGAATTTGTCGTTGTGTCTAAGGTACTTCCTCAACTAGATACATCTTTGAGCTCGTCCTCCCATACCGCCAGCGCCTGGTCTAAAGGCGACCAGAGCATTGCGGAATCCAATTGGTACTTTCCCGACAATCCTCCCAGCAAGGATACCCCACAGACCAACCGCTCCACATATAAGACAATAAAACACCCTCAGCGTACGGATAAAAAATCAAATTCGAGTAACCAAAAACCCCAATCAGATAACGAATCGAAATCCTCCCATAGAAATCTAAATCAGAAATGTGTGTTAGACCAATCATCAAGGTCCCTTCCACTACCAAACAAAGTCAGTAAATCAGATATCTGGATCGAGAAGGATCTATATCGCAAGTTTGCCCCAGATGGCAGCTGTAGGATCTCCTCACGTCAAAGCAGGACAACAAACAAACAAATGTTTCAATCCCCAAATACCCACGAGGAATCAGTACCTTCCTATTTCCCTCAGTGTATCCCCAAACAAAACAGTAAAGAAAGTATCCTTTCAAAAAAAGAGCTCATAAACAAGTACATTTTCCCTGAAAACATTTATCCTTTCTCACCAAAATTTTCAGAAGTCATCAGCAAGGATAAACAATTCATCAAACATGATTTAACCCTTGAAAGTACGCTCGAACCAGCTTTTAAGTCACATCTTTCCCAAGAGTACCTAGTGGCAAAGCGAGATCTCCTCTCAACCTACCTACCTGAAAGCACGCCGCTCATGATTCCAAATTCTTCTGAACAAGAATGCATTTGGGTCCAAAGAAATTATGCTCAAAAGTACATTCCCGAAGGTCCTCCAAAGTACTCTTCCCCTCGAATCGTATTGAGGCAAAACAGCGAAGAATGCATTTGGATCAGTAGCGAACAAATCCAAAAGTACATTCCACAGAGACAATTCAAAACATTGACCAAAATGTTTAAAGATTATCCAAATAATGATGAAGAAAGTCTAACTCACTCTCCATCAACCCTCTATGTATCTACCCAAACGAGCAGAGAATGTGCATGGATAGAAGACCATCTCCCTAAAGACAAAATTGAACATCAACCAAATCAAAAACGTTCCGAAGAAGCAATGCCACCTATAGATGAATTTCAAAAAGATGTTGATAGATTCTGTGATAAGAAGGACGATATAGCTGCACCAATCCCTCGTCAGGATTGTATCATCCCTAAATCGACCTTCAAAATAAACTTCAAACCCTATTTCCTTAGCGGCACAGAAAGAATAAAGGAGAGCATTGGTGAAGAAGAATGTCAGGATGACAGACAAGCTAAGAAGAAGGGTGAAATGAAGGAAGGTCTGTTATCTCAGTTGATGATGGAAGTTGAAGTTAGAGCAGAACCTACCGTCGCTGAAGGAATCCAAAAGAAAGAATACGGGGCATTAGCAGTAACTGCATCTAGCCATAGGAATGGTTCACCAATCACATCTTCCCCATGCAGCAAGACATGTATAGATCTATCAACTGATATCAACTCGAAGCAAAAATCCCTCGAAACTCTTCCCAAGAGAAAAACTTTGGAAAATAAGAGATCCACATCTAGTAACTTCATCCCTAAAATAAGCCATGTTTCAAATAGGATGAGCGAAGAGATATATCAGAATTCTAGCAATTCCGTTAGCTTTACACTCCAACTTAATCCCAAACAACAAAACATCGATATTTCACGCTCTGCCAATCAGACCAGAAATCCCGACGAAGAAAGGTATCAAAATATTAATGATCCAAATCGACCAAAATTTGAGCCTATTGATAAAGAAGATACCAATAGATATCAAGAAGACATCAATGGAGAAGGCGACGTAGATTCCATCATTTCCAAAGATCCAAATTCTACAGAAAGTATCCTTAAAAATAATCAAATAAATGATTTGAAAGATGACAAACTAGATGAGCCCATTAGATCCCCAATAGATTTGATAGAAACGGACCATGAAGAAAACGTACAATATGATAGCGAAACAGATGAAGAAATCGAACCTATCAAAATTAACACAAAACATATTAAAGTTGAACCAGCGAAAGTTCCATCAGCAAATAAAGATAAAAAAGATTTAGAACTTCCTACTAAGAAAAACAAAGAACAGAAAGAATCATTAGACAATTATCCAAAAAGATCAACAAAGGTCAAAAAGGTTACTTCAAAATCACCAAGTATTTCTTCAAAAAACTCTGAAACTATTAAAAAAGTTGTCAGCCCTAAAGTCGTTGAACCCAAAATCCAAAAACCCGTTCAAAACAAAATTCCCAAATCCTCCGTTAACAAAATTGCTACTCCCAACAAAATCTCAACAGAAAAAAGTGTCAGGACAAACCCAAGGAACACTTATCGATAAAATTTAGGCTAAAAATAAATAATAAAAATGAAGTTCGTGGTATAAGAACTAAAGAATATGTTTTACAATTATTTTGATATAATAAAATAGTTCTTTAAGTTTGTCCCTTGTCTTATATTTTATTCTGATCTTAACATTAATCTAAAGTCTGCTCCAGATATACCGGGGTGCGATATAACGGGGTCATCTAATCCTAAAAGGAGACTCAACCATTGGAAGATCAAATGTAAAGATTTACAATTAATTGACTATTGTTTTCATTAAGTGGCCTTCACATAACCTTTATTTAAATTATACTCTGGCCGTCTGATTGTACAAATTAATTTGTTCTTCCTTAAATTCCTATTATAACAATTTCATTAAGAAACTTATACGAAAATGCAAATGTCTTAATATTGAATAAAAACAATTACCTAGTATTGCCCATCATGATTACAATGTATTTCAAAATTCAATTAGACATTTTCTAACTTAGTCTATATAATCAAAAATCTTTTTTTTTTTAATTTCAATTATTGCACGTTTATTTAAAAAAGATTTCTTCTTTTAACTAGAGAGATTCTATATTAAATCTTTCTATTATTTTCTTTTATACGATGTATTAGCGACCATCTGTTTTAATAAACTATTTTCGACTGACCTTACTTCAATGATAAAATATAATGGGAGGACCTGGCTCATCAGTGATGAACCCTCCAAGCGGTTTCGCCAATTTAATCCACCAGAACACTTTTAGAGTTCTAATACTGAATTGTATGAGTCTACTTATATATTCAACACTGAGAGTTGGAATCTTGGTTACGGTATTTAAGTAAACTATGGACATAAGCTTTTAGAATAGTTTAATTCATGTGTATTTATATATAATTCTACTGTCTTATATCCAGAGTTTGCCTAAATACCATAAGAATGGAGTAAAATGAATCAATATCGATTTAAATCGGCGCATATTTTGAGCATAGGATTGATTTATTATTCAAATTTATCTTTTCCTCAGAAATGGAGCCACTTGCCACTCACTATATTGTCCCGCGTATAAAAATTAGGCAAGACAAACAAGAGAATGACAATGTATTGTTACGACGCTTCTTAGCCGTCGTTGTTTACGTACAAGGTTTCTAAATAACAAGGGAGGTTCTATGTAGATACAGCGACGTACTGTATCACCAGTAGTTGCTAGTAGAGATTAGATGTCTACAATGTCCGTCACCAGAAGGATCTTCCTCGCCAACAGCCGTCCAGGTCGGACAAGTTTCTCTGGCACCTTCTTACAGGATCGTGCACACAGCCATACTTGCGGAGACAACTTGTCGTGTCTTCTGTCACTGCCGATGTCACCAGACTGTCTGTTCTCCCCCCACTGGAATACTATCCTGGCGTCTGTCCCCTCCCACATGGACCATCCCCCCGCAACTGGAGTCCACCAATATTCCCCCAACTTTACCCTGGGATCTTGGTTAGCTTCTAATACAGTAAGATTGGGATTACCCCTATAAGCGTATGTCCACAGTTCACTAAACACCCCTAAGCTGCCTACCAAAGAAAATACAGGGTGTATCCCAAACCAATCCAATACAATAGTAGAGCGGTCTAGAGATTGATTTGGCGAAACCGCTGAAAGGGTTCACTACTGATGAACCAAGCCCTCTCATTTAATAACTCATATCATTGCAGTAAGGTCTGTAGAGATAATATTTGATGATATTATTGAAAAGAAAGACATTGCGAGTAAATTTATTTGTACAAAATTTTAACGATAGATGGCAATTAAATTTATAAATATTATAATATGTTGATCTATAACTTCAACTAAACCTCCACGTGAAAGATTTTACAGAATCCTTTAATAGTTTTGATGGAGGAGTGAAAAACGAACATAGATTTAACATATCATTTATATATAGGTAGTTACAATTTCCCTCGCCTTGAATTATAAGCTGGAAATGGTTTATGTGACATATAGGCAATTAAAACAACGATTCCCATTTATATATATTTTTTTGATTTTTTCAATATCAGAATTTCTGACATGACATGATTTTTGCTCGAGAGTTAAACATTTCCGTATCCATCTTGCAGCCTTTTTACATTTTAAAAACATCTTTTAAAATGAATCTCCGATTGATGTTTTTATTAATGTTACAACTTTGAGATAGCTGTATAACTATTATTATCCTGTTTTCTCAACGTAATTCGTGGATATTTTCCTTTAAGTCTCTATTATCGTTGATGGATTTCCTTGATGTGTTCTGCATCTTGACAAGGAATTCTGCCCCAAACATAATTTTTTTTACAGATGGGGGTCCGTGAAAGGGTGGTCTAAACCGTTGATTTTCGACCGCTACGACCCAGGATCGAATCCGGCATTGGCCACTTTTTTTTCTAATAAAAAAGCTCCAATGGCCCCCGATTCTTGCAAAATTCCAACTCCACCAGCGAGTGCAAGTAACCAAACGGGGTTCTGGCACATTTGTAAGTGCAAAAGTCGAACTGTTTTTCACATATGTAGATATGTGGTGCACTTACAGTAAAAGCAGTCGCTAACTACTCACCATGATCATCATGGCCTCTACCACGTGTACTAGGGATAAATAAAAAAAAACATGTTTACAGTGGAAGAGGATACACAGAACCTACCTCGATAGAAATTACAACAAACAGCATGATACATTTGAACTGGTGTGTGTGAGACTTTTTGAACCAAACAATTTAGACACGATTTCTGTCGATCCAGTTCACCAAAACCACGTACCTCTATTGCCTTATAACACTTTTTAAAACATACAGATATTTTGTAGTGGGTTTATTATACTATATATTTTGTGGTGATGATGATAGATAATAATAATTGATTGTTATATAATTGTATGGTTCTAAATTTTAAAATATTAAATATATAATAGCCTGATTATTTGATACAACCCTTGTATTTAGGACTTTATATTATGATGCATTAGCGCGCCATATGATGAGCCAGGCCCTCCCATAATTTTTTCCATTGCAGTATGGGCAGTAGAAATTGTTTAAATTTTAAAAGAATCTTACGCGTCTATAATAGTTTCGCATTTTGATATTTAGAACTTTGTTGGTAAAAATCATTTTAAATTAATTTATTATTGTCCATCATATACTAATGTATATACGTATAAGCAGTCGTGATGATCTGGAAAATGGGGTAAAAAAATTGTGTACTTACAATATAAGTAGTCACAACCCTCTACCCACTATGATTATCATGGCCTGTACCATGTGTATATGCGAGAATATATTTACATAAATTCTTCATATACGATATATATCACTTAAATCCACATATTCCACTGAGATTTGTCAGGAAGAGGTCACCATTCAGCAATGGTCACCAGCTATCCAAGCCCGCAGAGTTCCAAGAGTCTGTTCCTAATCCATTCAGGAACATAGTATTTGTGTGTAGTCCATACTGTTCTCTAGGTAATGTTCCATCCTTGTCTGCTATGAATATAAAATTTAAATTTTTTAAAATTATATATTTCACACTCAAATAATAAATATATTTTCTTTTACCAGACTAATGACATAAACCATGACAGGGTTACTCCCCAAGTATATATCGAATATACTTCTCCGGAAGAAGTTTGGCGAATTGTTATTGGAATAATAAATTATTTTAATGAACAAAATAGGCTTTATTTTAAATAACCAAATAGGTATTCAACATCCTTTTAGTCTTACAATTTCACATATACATTTATTAAATGGAGACCACAATACCATAGAGACCACCGCATAAAGACATGGTTAAACTTGTTTCGTCACTTGAGGCGGGCACTTATCAGAGACTTTGCTTGACTTGACCGGCATGAAAGAGTCTCTGATTAGAGGCCACCTCTAGGAGACACTGAGTTAATCCATGTCTTTAGTCTATGGTTTCTCGTGAAGAACTCTTTTGTATTCGACATTCGGAGAACAATATTATCATTCCCCAAGTTTTCACTGGATCTATGTGGGTTTTACAAGGCAGTTAATAAAATGGCATCGTTACTATTACTTTGAATTGAGTGAATGTGTATATATGTATATATATATATATTATTTAATTTTTGTTGTTGTTGTTGTTGTTCACTTCTTTATCTCTTTCTTACTTTGCTTCTTGGATCCTGCAGTCGAGTCTTTTGTAAGATTTTGGGTCTTAATAGGGGCTTTTGTTGTTATGTTGTATATATGTATGTATATGTATATATCATACTTACATAATCTTTCTTTTTCTTCTTCTGTATATTCCCCACTTTCACAGGCCTATCTCTCTTGTAATCTCGGGGATAATCCTCTATAAGACCAGTGTGTCTTAATAAAGGCTTTTGTGTGTGTGTGTGTATTATCATTCCCCAATAGATTTAAGTATTATGTGTTGGCTCAGGTTGCGATCATTTTGAACGGAAACTCCTGTACAAAGACTTAGCAGCATCTATAAATAAAGAGATGGTTGAAGTATATTTTAAGACGCGGGTCGCTAGAAAATAAAAAAGGATGTGTAGATAAGCAGCTCGTGTAATGAAGCTATTGGAGGTAATTCAGCCTTATCAGCTGGGGAACAAAGGACGTTGCGGGACATTGTCACATGCAAATGTCCTTCTTCAGCCATGGTAGGTCCGTCCCTCTTCTCTCTGCTTAACGGCTTGTGGACACAAAGGTCTGAGTGGCCATGATCCTAGGGTGTGTCTTTGGTCTTAGAGATCTACTGTTTCACCTCGACAGACTTCAGACCCAACCTAGATATCTACACTTGACGTCTCATGATAGTTCCTAGCCTCCTCTAGACTAGATCTTATCTACATTCTATCATAACACAGGCTATCTAGATATATTCATTTGACGTCCCCGTAAGTTCCTGGCCTTCTCTAGACTAGCTCCTATTTACATTCTAACATAATAAAGGCAGCCTGGAGAGCACGAGATCCGAATGGGATCAAATTGACAAAGAGATGCTTAGCTGGTAAAGTGGTTAGACCAAACATATGGCCAAATATAGATGGAAATTTACGATTCCATAGCCCGAAACCATGGTCTCCATCAGGTGGGCGCTTCTCTGGTGTTGTGGTTTTGTCACCGGCTCTTGGCCGCTCGTTTGCGGCGACAATCAATTAAAAAAAAAAAACAATAATTAGTAGTATTGACAGAAATTTATATTATTACAAGTGAAATAGAGGAATATACAACAATGTATTCTACATAATTATCAGGCATCTTTATAGTTTTATACATTAAAATGGGTCAAAGGTAGAGAGGATTGTCTAAAGTCGGAATATAAAGTCTTAGGGGTTAATCAATTTATTCATTCACCCAGTTGTTCAGTGGTAGCTACCGGATTCATTAAGTTATTTATAACATCATTCGCAGCTTTATAAAATTTAAAATATTCAAAAGTAAAGCTTAGGTCAGCCAGCGCAGTATTTAGCCAGTTATACATTTGTTGAGAGTTGGGACATAAGGGAATCACCCAAAAATTCTTCTCTTCATTCCAACATGAGAAGGCAGTAGAATGTTATATGTGTAATTTCATCTTGTATTACACTTTTGCCTAAATCACAAGTTGTGGGGCAATCAAGATTCCAACATTTTGAGCAATTTACAGGAAAATAATATCCACAAAAGTCTAAGTTGTCCTATGAAACGTTTAATTTTCAACGGCAACGTAATATTGAAGTATATGTTTCAGTTATTGTTGAATTATTTAGATATATTTAAATTACTATAGTGAATGGAAGTTGAAAAATTCTATATCCTCAAACTTTGGTGGCGCTCCGGTTCTTTCTTCATCTTCCAAATCAAAATTTCCACTTTTCAACCGTGCAAACCACTTCTGACACGTTCGTTCAGCTAGAGGATGGTCACCATAAACTACGATGACTTTTAGCAGTTTTTTTATTCATATTGAAGTCATTTCATTTGATAGTTGTATCGAAATTTGTGTTTTTAAAAAGAAACACAAAAATATTTACTCTTATAATGATCTAACTTTGATATTTTCACAGATAGATGGCGGTGAATGGTATTTAGTGAATGTAAGAAGAAATGTCCAAGTTCCAGAAGTAATGCTTATAACTTTTACCCCAAACGAAAGCGCCTGCAGCCGGCCGATGGTTGTTGCCTTTGTTGAGTAGCATACTTAATATATTTTAAACTAGAACTGATTATTACAGAATTTGAAGACATCCTTCCCTAAGCTGAAATTTTTGTGCGTGGATGGTTTGCTAATGGCTTATGCTGAAATTATGCCCAAATGGCCTCTCTTTTGTGAATTTCTGTTTGTGTAAGAGCATTGCTCGATGCACATAAGTATTTATTTATACTGTTCTCTAAACTTATATCCATATATATTCGTTAAAGACCTTAATCAAAAATGATTTCCAGTCCCGTGTGAATAGTTCAATATACTATTAGATGCATGGCCGCAATATCACAACGTTCTGATGGATAAAACTGGGATGGTTCATATATTTTACATCAGATTAATTCCAGTAGGAATATGTTTTATTTATTAAAGGAAAGAAATCGCGAAAAAAGGGGGTATCATTTCTTGTACTTATATACAACAACAACAAAAAGCTTTATTAAGACCTTTTAATCTTATGCAGATTCTCCAAAGCGAAGAATTGTAGGGTATATACAGGAATAACAGTAATTGTACCACAAAGTAATAATCAATGTTTTTATTATTATCTATTATAAGCTAATCACATTTAATGGTATATAATACGAAATTTGTATATATATATACGAAAACTTAATTAAGACTTCTGTGTAAATTGGAGGAAAAGAAATTTCTCATAAATGGATTTACCACGGGTCTCTGCACAAATGAAGAAGAAGAAGAAGAAAAAAAAGTAAAAGTTAAACACATTTAATATTAACACAAAGCTATAACGCGCCATCTATACATATAAAATAAAAGGATTTAAAAGCGCGAATGTTTCTTTTATACATAAAACGAACTTCTACTGTCCTTACTGCGATGAAAAAATATATTGGGAGGGTTCACCACTGATGAGCCAAGCCCTCCCAATATATTTTTTCATCGCAGTAAGGACAGTAGAAGTTCGTTTTATGTATAAAAGAAACATTCGCGCTTTTAAATCCTTTTATTTTACATTTAATATTAATAATGAAATTTATATTTAAAAAAATCCTAGTTAAGGTATTTGATCTCATAAACAGATTTGTATTGTACTTATATATACAGGTTGACCTATTTGCCCAAAGTTGTCACATATACACCCAAACCTGAATACGCAGCGATGAATGCCTCAATAGAGACACACATTTTAAAAGAGATAAAATAGAGTCGATATAAAGCAACATTTCCAAGAATAAAAAAAAAAAAACTATAAAAAGATGTGTATGCTGTTCGATCATATTTCACTCAGTCAGAGAATTAATTATCAAATGTGTTGCATAGCATCATCCTTCGATAAAAGCTGTGTCAGCAGCTGGAAATCCCGGGCAGCGAACGAAGTGGATTTCTAAGGATTTCTTGTTTCACGTGCAAGTACCATAACTTGTCCTTGTTTATCTCCACAGTGTCTTAATGAATAGCTGACATGGTGACAAGATTCTCTAGTTGATCCAACACTAGGTATACATGTTTCCATTTTTTCTTTATGAAGTCCAGTATAAACACCTACTTGTAACCTATGTAAATAATATGTTATTAGAGTATTTATATAGCCTTATATTGGGGAAATGGAATCTATTTATAGTAAAATATAGTAAAGAAATCTATTTATAGTAAAGTTATATAGTTAAGAAAAAAGGCATCCCCTTATCGTACAACTAAAACTTTCTAAACGTTTTATTTAAAAAAAGAAAAAAAAATGCATTATATATAAGTAGTTTACATTTATTCTTACAATACAGATCCTAATGCACCTAATAACATAATGGTTGCCTCCACATTTTATCAATAAAATAAAATAATTCCTTTTAAATTGTTAGTAAAAGTCATTTTTCAAAGTCATAATTAGGCGGAGTTTTTACTTATGTTAGTTCTCTGAATTATGTATTAAAGAAAGAGATGTCTTATTGAACCTGTATTTTGTTAAATATTTCTTAATAGCGAGATAGCATTCAACCAGCACGTATCATTCATCCACCACGCACGTATATTTTCAAAAAATTTTGATTTTTCAAACATAAATAATGTAGTGTATATTTCTCTCATTATAGGTATTTAAACTATGTATATAATAACGTATATATAAAAATGTATTTAATATTAAATTGTTAAAGTGATAATCCTGTTGAAGGACTTACAAGTCCGAAAGCTTGAAAATAAAAGTTGTACAAAAAACTTGACCTTGGAAACTTCATTTATTGTTAAATATTTCTTAAGTTTGATTTTATTTAGTTTAACGAAATGTGTGATAATACACAGCGCTGTTTTGCTTTCTACTTTCATTTCCGATTTACATATTGCTGCATCATGTGCATATTTTATTTGCCCATATAAATGTTTTTGGTCATTGTAACTATTAGTTACTAGTGAATATACCTGGCTTCGCCCGGTTTGTTTGTACCGAGTGAAAGTCTGCCTAACGAATATTTGTTAAACAATATCGCAGAGTTAGCATCCACTCCCTACGGAATCCATACAATTGTTACTCTTCTCGAACAAAACCACTGAGAAATTTTACATGTAGGTAACTGAGTATTGTTACACCAGTTTGCATCTTTGAAGGGTAATCAATCTTGAATGCCTCTTTATTGGTATTGTATGTTTCCCCCAAGCTAGTTTCCATAATAAAGGTAAAACGACATTTGAAAATTATCCCGCATGTGTTTCTTTTGAACGAAAAATCGAAATTTATTTTAAGGAGAAGTAACGATTATTTCTAACCTTAAGGATGAAGTATGAAATAATGAATTGTGAAGAGTAATGATAAACGGAAAAATAAAGTGTCCGGGGATGGGAATCGAATCCACAGTGTTCCGCTTACCGGGCAAATGCCATGTCCACTAGGCTACCCTGGACATATTTTTCCGTTCGTAAATATTATATAAAGTAGTTTATAATACAATATAATGCGGTTTATGATTGTAGAACGACATTTGAAAATATTATCCCTAATTTATCGTTAAAAGTTTCTATGTTTATTTATTTGTTGTCTTCCTCGTAGTCTTCGAGTCGTAACTCTTGCCTAAATTGTTCTGTTCTCACGGGCGTATCTTCAAAGTGGTATGAAGTTCCAGTGTGTATGTGTGTGTTATAAATATACATAATAATAAAAAATAAATACTCTCTGTCATATTATATGATACCATGATCAATAAACCGGGTAGTTGGCGCACTGCACTCCAAGAACCTGGGTTATAAATATCTAATCAATGAAAAAAGTCAATTTATAATATAATCTAAATCAATATTATAATTTTGATGACAGTAAGGTTATATAAATCATGATGCAGCCATATTAGATTAACATATAAGCTATTCTCTAAGAATGAAAATAGACAATAAACAAACCATTTTTCATATTCTGGAGTTTTAAAATTATTAAATACTGTCTGTACATGACCCAGCTTCACCCGGCTTCTTCTCTAATGAATGTTTGTCTGGCGAATTTTGCTTTAACAAATGTTATTTATTTTATAATTATATTATAATCACTCTAATTAGTGATCATGAAGATTCCAATTGATTTTTGTTAATATTATATACAGTTAAACCTGTCTATAGCGCCTCCCTCTCTATAGCGCCCGATTTTAAATACGTAGTACGATGCGATTTACTTTAAAAGTGACCTGTCTATAACTCCCCCTCTCTATAGCACCCTATTTTGGTGAGTCCCAAGAAGGGGCGCTATAGACAGGTTTAACTATATTATTATTATCATGATCATTTTGTGATTCGTTTCAAATTTTTAAAAATCATTTCACTTTTTAGAGAGATAATAAGAGAGAGATAATATTAAATACTATTTATTGAAGCATTATTCATTGGGCAACATTCACTCAGTATTACTGAGTCAGTAAGAACACGGGCGAAGCCGAGTCATAATAGCTAGTTAATACAAAATAATTGATATTTTCTGAAACTTTATTTCTGGGTAAATATCCACTACAGTAGAACCCAGACGTATACGATACGACGACAAAGCTGCTCTTCACGCTGCAAGAAATAGGAAGTTAAAGTACTGTGGACAGGGTTCCAAGACTCCGTAGGAATCCTTGGCAGAAGCACTTATATCAGTATCAACAAGATTTGCAAGCTGTGAGTCACAGCTCCCATAGGGCTTTTACCTTTGAAATAAAATAAGAGACGAACTCTTTTTAGAACATATTCATCATTACATCTATTAAAAACAAGAAATGGGATTGTTATCAAGATAAAATAAAGACTGAACTCTTTAACAGAGCACAAAATCACTTTGTCTGTTATAAAACAATGCCAAGTGAATAATGGGTTTGCAGTTATACTAAATAAATTAGTTTATGGAGCACAATCAATCTGGCGGCTATAAACACAGCTCCCATAGGGAAGTAGAAATGTACCCAAATATTTAATACATTTTTATATTTATATCTTACTACTCTGTAAACTTTTTTGCTGCTTTTTTACCCCTCGTTCTGGCCTTCTTTTATCTCTCTCTCTCTTTTTTTTTTCTTTCCAATTTTTTTTTCTCGATCTTCTCTTTCTTTTAGTCTCTTTTTTATTCTTCTTTAAAATTTATAGTGTTTCAGGTAATAAATTTGACTACTATGCGATTGATCTTATTTGATCGGATTTTGTCCGAAGTGATGATAAACGAGGAGTTTTGAGAATTATATATTCTATGACGATGACTCAGGCCTTGTTGGAAATGATGCTTTGAGAATGAATATCTGATGAATGCTTGAGCATCGCAATGAAATTGCTTGATGTTCGCGTTCAATGAAGATATTATACCAACTGATACTATGTAAACTTCCCTTATTGTTTCTCTAGTATTTTAGAAATTTTAGTATGTGACTTAAGTAAATTGCTGTGTCATCTTGAAGTTTGTCTTTCCTCATTTTTTATATGTAACAATTACATTATTACTATCACCATCATTTTGATTTCCATTTTAACATACAAAATTATATTGTCAATTTATTTTACTATAGAATCTTGGAAGTTATAATAATAATTAATCATATTTCATATATATCTAATAAATCACATATTCCTAGTTAATTTTCTTACTGCTACTCTTTTTGTGTTATTTTTCTTGCTTCCCTCTTTCTCTTTTTTTTCTTTCTTTTTCTTCTGTCTATATCGTTGTTTCCTTTGTCTCACTGCTTTGTTCTTATGCATACCTCTGGTGAATCCTGTATAGGGTCAGTGACCCTAAATAAAGGCTTCGTTGTTGTTGTATATTCCTAGTTAATTTCATAATCTAAATTAACCTATCACAATAGTTCTCTTAATTGTTTTGCATTTGTTTATTATAGTTACTATACAAAAATATTCCTCATTTACATCTAATTGTATATAAATTTTGAATAATTATAATATTAAAAACAGGTATGTAAATATTATATATGCATGTTTATAACCAGTTGATCCATCTAGATTCATTCATTAGTTCTTATTCCTGTAAAAAGGTCGTTAATACCCGAAAGCTTGAAAAGTAAACATTAAATATAAGATACTCATCCTTGGTGATTTTATTGTTCTTTTTCTATTATTGTCGAAGGATTTTAAATCGATATAAATCATATTTGTTTAAACATTATTCATTGGGCAAATATTCACTCAGGGAGAACTCGGGCGAAGCAATGTTATATACTATTGTAACAAATATTATTAAACTTAAAACAGTATTTTATTATATATATATGCCTTCTCTCTCAACAGGAAAAAATTCACTCGGATAAAACCTGGGCATTACTAGCCCTGTTCATACGTTTTGTTAGGCATATTTTAATCAAATGGGCCCTGGTTCTATTTTATTTAAAATATCTCTGAAAATATTCCAAATGATTGAATAGTAGTAACATCGCGAGTGAGCAAGATGATATAATGCTGAAATCTATATAAAACACTTTCATATAACTTGTATAAAAATAGGGTGTAGTTTTAGATGTCATTACATATATTGTTAAAATTTATAAAACTTTATGTAAACATTATTTCCTGATGATCCTATTTCGCATTATATTTACTTTAAGTAGAGTTAAAATATATTATTGAGAAAAACATATACTCTCACATTTACTTTACCAAGATAAAACTCCTCAATAAGTCTCAGAACTGGGTGTCATTCTAGACCTGTTCGTAAAATGGGCTGATGTTCTAATATTGTTATAAGAAAGCATCATTTTGCAAAGCATATGTAATGACATATGAAACTACACCCTGTTTTTTATACAAGATATATGAAAGTGTTTTATATAGATTTTAGCATTATACCAACTTGCTTACTCGCGATGTTACTACTAATCAATTATTTGGAATATTGGAATAAGCATCACATTTTCTGACTCCAAAAACAATTATTCTGATATTTGAATATTTTCCAATTTTAGGGTCAAATTTCATTAATATCTATCCATCATTTTTCTATCACAAATATGTAATTTTGATATAAAGCATAACACTTGTTCCATCCATATTTCCAATTTTTTTTCCAAATCCATATTCTTATTTTCCATAGGATCATTCAAATAATAATCTGTATATATTTATCATGTGTATATAATCTTTCTCCATTTTTACCCCTTTGTATATTTCCGACTTTCATAGGTTTCTTCGTCTTGTAACCCCAAGGAGAATCCTCTGTAAGACCTGTGTGTCTTAATAAAGGTTTTTGTTTGTGTGTGTGTGTGTATAAAGCATAACACGTCATCTATATATAGAACATAAAAGCATTAAAGTAAGAATATTTATTTTACACCTTAGTCCCTATTTCTGCTCCGCGCTTATGGAATTGAAGACTTGAGGCGATGGCGTCGACCTTTCATATTAAATCTTACTTTTCCTTAAATTGTATACTACTACTGTATACTATACTATTGTATACTACTATTCAACTATATAATTGTATATAGTTGCGGAACTACTGGTTTCCTGTGCTGCTCTTTTCCTGTTATTGCACCTTGTACGGAGAATCTGTATAAGACTAACGTCTTAATAAAGGCTTTGTGTGTGTGTGTGTGTTTTACACATTAATCAAACTTCTACTGTTCTTACTGCGATGAAAAACTATTGGTAGGGCTTGGCTAATCAATGGTGAATCTTCCCAGAGTTTCGCCAATTTAATCCACCAGCCCGTTTCTTAGAGAGCTCTAATATTGTATTGGACGATTCTACTTATATATTCTACACTGAATGGTGGAATCTGAAAATGGTATTCAAGCAAACTATGAAGTTTTTAGGAGAGTAGAATCACATATAAATATTTGCATCGAAGCAATGCTCTTCCGCAAACAATACGAAAAAGCCAGTTAGACATAAATTAATATAAAGCTATAAAGCGCCATCAACAAGGGTGGATGAATAAAAAACGATCAAATGTAAAAGAAAAGTGCAAACTAAAATACAATTTTATTTTTAATCCTCTACATAACCCCCTCCCTTTTCTATACACTTCTTCCAAAGGTCAGGTAGCTTGTGAATTCCTTTTAAGAAAAAATCGTGTGTGTGTTGGGCAAGCCATCCATGCACCGCATTTTTAACCTCATCATCAGTCTTGAAAGATATGCCCATTAAAAATCCTTTTAAGTGTCCAAATAAATAATAATCACTGGGGGCTAAATCAGGAGAGTAAGGTGGATGGATTAGAACTTTAAATTTTAATTTATTGATGGTTTCAATGGTGAGATTTGTCACGTGGGGCCGAGAATTATCATGCTGTAGGCACACATCTTTGCTCAGCAAACCACGTCGTTTGGAACGAATTTTTGGCTTTAAATTTTTTTTTCAAGAAGCTCAGAATAAACTATGCTATTAACTGTTTGGCCTTTAGGAATATAATCTTCTAAGAAGCAACCTCTACTGTCCTAAAAATAGTAAGAGTAATTTTCCAGTAGAAGCTGTTATCCTTGGTTTCTTTTGTATTGGTGAACACTTGTGATGCCGTTTTGCACTTGATCTTTTAGAGTCAGGAATGTGATGGTGTATCCATGATTCATCTCCAGCCACTATTCTATCAATAAAACCTTCATTCTCAATTTCATAACGTTCCAAAAGCTCTTTACAAGCGTTAAGACGTTTTTCCTTCATTTCCTTTGTGAGCATCCGAGGCATCCATCTTGTGTAATTTTTTCTGTACTTTAAATGTTTTGCGGTGATTTTTGGACACTACCATAAGTAAGGTTAAGTTCGGCAGAAATAACTCTAATGCTAATGTGACGATCGTTCTGTATTATCTCGTCAATGGCCCAGGTGGTTGCATCATCACTAACCTTGACCGGGGCGCCAGGTCGCGATGCGTCATCCAAACTTTCTATGCCGCTTTTGAATTTTCTAACCCATTCAAAAATTCGATTTTGAGATAAACATTTATCACCGTAAACAGCTTTCATTCTTGAGTAAATTTCAAATGGCTTACTCCTTAATGATAAAGAAAACGTATTACTGCTCGCATTTCATACTTAATGCAACTGTTTTTTTTCGGTCGCCATTTTTATTTGAAAAAAAAATGTTGCCAGATGGTTTCTTTTCTTGAGAATTTTTAAAATATAACAACAGAGTTCAATTTAAAGGTGTATATCTATATACATTTGTTTTCTTCTTTGCTTTTTTTTCTATTAAACTTATCGTTTTTATTGATATACCCTTGTATATGCATAAAATGAAAACATTAAAGCATGAATGTTTCTTTTACACATTAAACAAACTTCTATTGTTCTTACTGTGATGAATCGTCCAATACAGTATTAGAGCTCTAAGAAGCGGTCTGGTAGATTAAATTGATGAAACACCCCTGGGAAGGTTTACCACTAATGAGTTAAGTCCTACCAATATTTTTTTCATCGTTGTAAGGACAGTAGAATTTTGTTTAATGTGACGCATTCGTTCTTTAATACCTTCATTTCTAATTTTGATATTGGTATAATTTGAATAGTCTTTGTATATCTTATATTTTAAATTACTTCTTCATCTAAGTATCTTCAACATTTATTATTTAGATAGAAGCCTGAGAGAGACAATAAGCTGCCACAATAAAGTCGAACGTACGCAGCGTTGGATGGACCTCGAGGGTTGTGTGCGCTGAGATTGAGTGCCCCCATTGTTGTTGTTGTCGTGTCCAAAGAAGAGCCTCAGATGTCTCCATGCATCTCTATCACAGTAGTCGCAATGTCCACTATCTTGGGTGTGTAAAGCTGCTGCTCGCTTGTTATTACGGTCGCACTATGCTTTGTTGCTGCTTGACAGCCTTCCTGCTCGCCTCTTCCTCTGATCACTCTTTGGAACGACCTCAACGTTCTTTCGGGGTGTCCTTGGACATATATCTTATTTACATGGCGATATAATTTTCTTGGGAGTTTTAAGATTTTATATAAAACTTTTTTTTTCTTTCTCTATTTCTCGCCATTCGGACGTCTGCCAAGTCCCATATATTCAAGCATTTCTTGGGTCTGGAGATACGTAGGGTCCAAGAAGATTCCCTTCTGGTCTGAAGAAGGACCCTATCAAGGTGATGGAGCCTTTCCCGCTCATGAATCATTGTATATATTCCTTTTTTTTAAATATAACATTGTCTATCTATCAATCATAGTGTTTCAATTGTCAAATTTGCCTGCTGTAGATTTCAAATAGTGATATTCAGCCACGTTTCTAGGCTTTCACTACTTGGTGCGTGCGCTCTCATAGACCTGATTTATTTATTTTCTATTTTATTGCTGTGTTCAGCTCCCATTTCCAACTGTAGACCACCTTTCCACCAGCCTTCCAATACCAAAGATAGTCACCCCCTAGGAATGTAAAAGTTTGGAGCATCTCTAGAGAATCTTCCAAGAATCTGCGTCACTTCACCAATTAAACTTCCACTCGCCTTGTGAATAAAACATAAATATCGAGGACCTTTGTTCGTTCCAGGAGAATTTAACCAAATGATTAATAAATTATATTTTATTGAAATGTTTAAATCTATTTTTCTTGAAAATTCAATATTAATCACTATATCGAATTTTCAAAATAAATTTGTGTGAATTCATTTTTAAACATTTTGAAATATAATTTTTTATGCGCGTTTATTATTGTTTAACATTTAACAGTTAAATAAACTTTAAATATATTTTAAAAAAATAATATATATTTTAAAACAGATTAAAAATATAAAATATTTGATTCATTATAATTGTATATATTTTTTAAAATAGCATACTTTGTTCGATCTCTTATTTCAGAGAACTTGAGTTTATAACCAGATAAAAATAATTGAAAATTAGAAAAAAATCCTTATTTTGAAAAGAAAATAACATACTTAGAAAATTTAGCGATATCAAAAAGAGTCTGACTTATAATTTTGAAAGGTATTTTGCAAAAGAGGAAATTTAAACTTGAGATCAAGACAATTGCAAAATGAGTTCCGAAAGTAGTGAAAACAATTCCCGCTACAACAGGCATCGAATTGAAAGGAAGAACGTCCACATTACGAACGCCAAACAAGATGGCGGAAAGAAAAAAAGACAGCCAAGAATCCAAAGTCGTGCCAGTACCAGAAACCCATCGCCTCAATTGAGGCCAAGACCACCGCCTCAACAAACTGAAAGAAAAGATCAACGGCCGTTTATTCCACAGGGATCAATAAGACAAACCCGTATTCCCAGAAGAGAGCCTGATTATCGGCCAAGAAATGTGTCTAGTTTTCAAAGATATATTCCTCGAAGAAGACAAACTCAGACAAATGGCAGACACCATAATCTAAGTTGGGTAGAGCAGCCAATCAGACCGCAACCTCGAGTAAATGGAATTTCACATCAAAGAAATTACAGAGAAGACATGGATTCTGAGTTTAGAGATTTCCATAGAGAATATGAGCATAACCCACGCTATCCCCCTCGGTATAGCCCAGATCACGCTAGAAACGTTAGATCTCCAAGAAGGAGGCATCGACTAAATCACGAAGCTAGCCATCGCCAACGTGCACTGCCGAGATTCCCCAGAGATTATGGAATACGAAATAATTCTCCATCCGACCTTTATCGTGGCGAACATCGCAGAGACGAGGGTCGTTCTGTGAGATCTGAGAGACGCAAGCGTCACCATTCTCCTTCTGTAAATGCAAGCTATTCACGAGATAAACGCCAGAGCCCAAGTCCCAAAAGAATGCGCCATCAAAGTTCTAAATCTCGTGGTTCATCTGAGCATAGAATTCTAGATATGGCTGCATCAAGTGCGCAGGCACATGTCAGTCAAATTGCACCACAATATGCACTTACCGTTTATCCCAACGAAATCTATTACAACTCAATTTCAACACAACACGGAACACCCTACTACCCACCTTGTCAGTCAATCCAGATCCTCGCTTCGCAAGCATTTACTACAGCGAGCGTTCAACCACCCGTATGTCAGATCACTGGGCTAGAAACATCGGCTCTGACAGTCCCATCTGTCACAACTCTCAATAACGTAGAGCCATCTGTTGTTGTTGATCCTGTAATACAAACTCGGCTCCACGAACTAAAAAGCCATCTCATCAACCTAGAAGACATAAGAGACGATATCGTCAAATTCTGTACAAACATCAATGGTTCTAAATATATACAGGATAAACTAGAAAATGGAACCCCTCAAGAAAAACAAATTATATTTGAAGAAGTTCAAAGCCACGCCGTTACGATTGCAAACGATAAATTCGGGAACTACGTATTCCAGAAGACATTGGAGAAAATGCCTCCATCACAACAAGAACAGACTATTTCATCGTTAATCTCGCACGTTCCTTCCTTGGCTTGCAGCAAATTTGGATGTCGAGTTATCCAGAAGGCTCTGGAATTGGGCAATATCATTCTGCAAATTCAGATTGGCCAAGAACTTAATGCTAATTTAATAATGTATTCCAAACATCAAGAGGCCACATACACTATCCAGAAAATGCTTGATATTATCGATATGAAGTACCTTCATTTCTTAGTGAGTTCTTTCACAGGCCACATCATGGAGTTGAGCGTACATCCTAACGGCTGTCGTATAGTGCAACAGCTACTTCAGAAATGCACAGATGAACAGAAGATCCCGTTACTACAAGAATTCCATTCCTGTTCACTTTGCCTTATACAAAATCAGTTCGGGAATTATGTGGTGCAGAAAGTTCTGGAACATGGCACGGAAGAAGATAAGCACAGGATTTTCAAGGTCGTCCTGGAAAATTTATTCAATTTCTCGATTCACAAGTTTGCAAGCAACGTTGTGGAAAAATGCCTGAAATGTGCATCGAATGAAGTAAAAAAATTGTTCGTAGAAGAACTCTGTCATGGCGAAAGTGTAATACAACTGGCCAGAGACATGTATGGCAATTATATTGTTAAGACAATGTTGGAAATACAAGACATTGGCCAACGAGAATTCATCTTGGAAGTACTTCGTCCCTACATCAACGATCTCAGCCAATATCGTTATAGCAAGGCCTTAGCAAGTCTTTTGGTGGAGAGACTCCAAATCCCCGTTTAACCATATTTCTCCTTGGACTATAGCATTTTTTAAAATAATACCTTCATATACATTTTTGTTTATATCTTAATTTGTAAAATCAATGTTTCCGAAAATGAGTAAACTGTAAATACATAAGGTCTAATATTATAATTTTAATAAATTAATATATATTTTAAATGTTTTTTTTTTTTAGACTTGTGTGTGGGGTTTATATTAATAACTACATAGGAATTCTGTTTTATATAAGGAAAAAAACTTATAATTGGAAATCAGAGAAGCGTCCAGGGATGATTATAGCCTCTAATTGATTATATGACACCCACAATTGTATTAAAATAGTTTATAAACGTAGCATAACTATAAATACGACTGATAATTTCTAAGTATGCTACACAGGGTTCCTTTGAAATTTTCTCATTCAAAAACGATTTTGTTCAACCCATGAAATTTTCTGAGAACGAGAGAGTTCTCTTTTTCGAAAAGTCTGCAATCTTTTGCAAATCCGAGGGTTTTTCTCTGGCATATTAATTTTTCAAATACTAATAATTGTGAGCTAAAGGTTTTTTTTTAAAGTTTCTTTTAAATAAGAAAAAAACTCGACCTCTCACTCGCGATTGATGTTCTAAGCGTTGTACAAAAACGTTATTTTAAAAGAGGAAATCCCTGTATTTATATGGATTTAATTAACATTTTAAAATATATTATACAAACCGAATGACCTGGCTTTACTTGTGTTCTTCCCAGAGTGAAGGTCAAACGCATATAGTTTCAATAAAAGGTAATTATTATTAGATACATACAGTAGAACTACCTTCCTTGTAAAGGACACGTATTTGCAAAGACAAATTTTAGAGAGAGGTGTCCACTTACCGCAGAATTCTAAATAGTAAGAATGTTAATTTTGCAAATGAAAACTGTTCTTTATAGAGAGGTGTCCTCTCATTGAGGTTCTACTGTATGAATTATATTTCTTAATATATATAAGTAAACGTATAAGAATCAATAACAAGTCTCCAAGGATAAGGGTCTTCTTTAGCTATTGAACAGCTAAGATTCATTCGATATTCCTGTAGAAGGGTCATTATTCCCGAAAGCTCGATGTGTTGGTAATAAAAGAAGACACGTTGAGACTTGTTGTAGATTGTGATCAAAGGATTCTAACCATTTAAACATATGTATAAGTATGTTTATTTGTTCCTTACACTCTTCCTCAATATTGAACCAATCTGGCTGAGACATTTTAACAGATTATTGTAACAAAGTATTTATTATTTTATTAGCAGAGTATTATTTTTTATGTTTATATTTTGCTGTACACTTCCCTCTTTTACTTTTCTTTTGTTTATCACTCATAGTTTGTTCTTGCCTAAAATAAATTGCTGTCTCATCCCAAAGTTGGTCTTCCCTAATTTTCCACGTGGCAATATATTTGTCACATTTTCTGTTTACTCATACGATATGTAGAACAAGGAAGTTTGATAAGCTGATAAAATAGTCGGAATTAGAAGATATAAACGCAAAACCCTTTTTATCAAGACTCAGTCTTCTTATACACTAGCCGAATGACCCGGGCAACGCCCGTGTTTTACCCGATTGAATGTTTTGATTCAAATACTATTTGTTACAATTATAAATGGCGCCTTAAATAAATGCATATATTAGTTAACAACTATAGCCTTTATCTGTCTATGTACTGTTGGCTTCCGTAGGCGTCTCTTACTGGGAAAAAGAAAGAGAGGATTCCATTTGGTTATTAACTAATATATGCATTTATTTAAGGAGCGACCCGCCCCAACACAATAGTTACAAAGACGAAGAAGCAAGTGGGGGGGGGGGGGGGGGGGGGGCATGATGATGGGGGGGGGGGGGGGGGGGGCAAAGGTGGCGTGATCGTAGCCAACCAATAGGAGAGCGCCATTCCAAAAAAAAAGCAAACGGTGACAGAGATGAAAAATTATTAAGAACGCATGACGCTCGTAACTGTATATAGAATGGATTCCCCACCGAGTCTGCAAAGGGAGGGAATATATAATAAATAAAATACATTTTAAAAAAAAGTCTTATATAAATGCACTAAAAAATAAAATATTTTATTTTCTATCATTAAGCAATTAGATGTATCTGAGTGAAAATAAAACGGCGGGGGACGATCATCGTGAATTTCGAACTTAAGGTGATTTAATATGTAGCAACTGATTAGCTATTTTTATAAGTGTTTGCTATATTTTTACCTCTTCTCTAAATATGATCGCCCCCCGCCGCTTTCATTTTTACTCAGATACATCTAATTGCTCAATGACAGAAGATAAATATTTTACTTTTTAGTGCATTTAAATAAAAGCTTTTTATGTATTTTTATTTATTAAATATTTAGTTAGTTTTTAGTCATGGATTTACAAAACTTAGAATCAAAAGTTAATATATATATACGAAATCGCACCGAATATTTAAATATGCACATCAATGATTTTTTGGACACTAACATAAATAAGGTTAAGTTCAGCAGAAATAACTCTAATTCTAATGTGACGATCTTTCTGTATCATCTCGTCAATGGCCCAGGTGGTTGCATAATCACTAACCTTGACCGGGGCGCCAGGTCGCGGTGCGTCATCCAAACTTTCTATGCCGCTTTTGAATTTTCTAGCCCATTCAAAAATTCGATTTTGAGATAAACATTTATCACCGTAAACAGCTTTCATTCTTGAGTAAATTTCAAATGGCTTAATTAAAAATTTAACTCCTTAATGATAAAGAAAACGTATTACTGCTCGCATTTCATACTTGATGCAACTGTTTGTTTCGGTCGCCATTTTTATTGGAAAAGAAATTATTGCCAGATGGTTTTTTTCTTGAGATTTTTTAAAATATAACAACAGAGTTCAATTTAAATGTGTATACCTATATACATTTGTTTTCTTCTTTGCTTTTTTTTTCTATTAAACTTATCGTTTTTATTGATCTACCCTTGTATATGCATAAAATGAAAACATTAAAACACGAATGTTTCTTTTACACATTAAACAAACTTCTATTGTTCTTACTATGATGAATCGTCCAATACAGTATTAGAGCTCTAAGAAGCGGTCTGGTAGATTAAATTGGCTAAACACCCCTGGGAAGGTTGACCACTAGTGAGTTAAGTCTTACCAATATTTTTTCATCGTTGTAAGGACAGTAGAATTTGTTTAATGTGAAGCATTCGTTCTTTAATACCTTCATTTCTAATTTTGATATTGGTATAATTTGAATAGTCTTTGTATATCCTATATTTGAAACTGTTTCTTCACACACACACACACATCTAAGCATCTTCAACATTTATTATTTAGATAGAAGCCAGAGAGAGAGAATAAGCTGCCATAATAAAGTCGAACGTACGCAGCGATGAATGGATCTCGATTGTGCGCTGAGATTGCTTTTGGTGTCCCCATCCCAATCTTGCAACTCACCTTTCAATATTATATAATACCGTGGAGTTTGTTATTGTTGTTGTGTCCAAAGAAGAGCCTCAGATGTCTCCATGCATCTCTATCACAGCAGCAGCAATGTCCTCTATCTTGGATGTGTTTACTGTATTGTTGTCGTGTCCAATGAAGAGCCTCAGATGTCTCCATGCATCTCTATCACAGCAGCAGCAATGTCCACTATCTTGGGTGTGTAAAGCTGCTTCTCGCTTGTTATTACGGTCGCATTATGCTTTGTTGTTGCTTGATAGCCTTCCTGCTAGCCTTTTCCTCTGATCATTCTTTGGAACGATCTCAACGTTCTTTCGGTGTGTCCTTGGATAGATATCGTATTTACATGGCGATATAATTTTCTTGGGAGATTTAAGATTTTATATAAAACTTTTTTTTCTTTCTCTATTTCTCGCCATTCTGACGTCTGCCAAGTCCCGTATATTCAAGCATTTCTTGGGTCTGGAGATACGTAGGGTCCAAGAAGACTCCCTTCTGGTCTGGAGAAGGACCCTATCAAGGTGATGGAGCCTTTCCCGCTCATGAATCATTGTATATATTCTTTTTTTTAATATAACATTGACTATCTATCAATCACACTGCTTCAATTGTCAAACATAGCCTTCTGTAGACTTCAAATAGTGATATTCAGCCACGTTTCTAGGCTTTCACTACTTGGTGCGCGCGCTCTCATAGTCCTGTTTTTTTATTTTCTATTGTATTGCTGTGTTCAGCTCGCATTGCTAACTGTCGATTACCTTTCCACCAGCCTTCCAATACCAAAGATAGTCACCTACCTAGGAATGTAAAAGTTTGGAGCATCTCTATAGAATCTTCCAAGAATCTGCGTCACTTCACCAATTAAACTTCCACTCGCCTTGTGAATAAAACATAAATATCGAGGACCTTTGTTCGTTCCAGGAGAATTTAAACAAATGATTAATAAAATCTTTTTTTCTTGGATTTTCAATATTAATCAATATATCGAATTTTCAAAATAAATTAGTGTGAATTCATTTTTAAACATTTTGAAATATATTTTTTATGCGCGTTTAATATTATTTAAAATTTCACACAGTTAAATAAACTTTAAATATATTTAAAAAATAAAAATAATATATATTTTGAAACAGATTAATAATATAAAATATTTGATTCATTATAATTGTATTCATTTTTTAAAATAGCATACTTTGTTCGATCTCTCATTTAGAATAACCTGCGTTTATAACCAAATAAAAATAATTAAAAATTAGAAAAAAATCCTTATTTTGAAAAGAAAATAACATACTTAGAAAATTTAGCGATATCAAAAAGAGTCTGACTTATAATTTTGAAAGGTATTTTGCAAAAGAGGAAATTTAAACTTGAGATCAAGACAATTGCAAAATGAGTTCCGAAAGTAGTGAAAACAATTCCCGCTACAACAGGCATCGAATTGAAAGGAAGAACGTCCACATTACGAACGCCAAACAAGATGGCGGAAAGAAAAAAAGACAGCCAAGAATCCAAAGTCGTGCCAGTACCAGAAACCCATCGCCTCAATTGAGGCCAAGACCACCGCCTCAACAAACTGAAAGAAAAGATCAACGGCCGTTTATTCCACAGGGATCAATAAGACAAACCCGTATTCCCAGAAGAGAGCCTGATTATCGGCCAAGAAATGTGTCTAGATTTCAAAGATATATTCCTCGAAGAAGACAAACTCAGACAAATGGCAGACACCATAATCTAAGTTGGGTAGAGCAGCCAATCAGACCGCAACCTCGAGTAAATGGAATTTCACATCAAAGAAATTACAGAGAAGACATGGATTCTGAGTTTAGAGATTTCCATAGAGAATATGAGCATAACCCACGCTATCCCCCTCGGTATAGCCCAGATCACGCTAGAAACGTTAGATCTCCAAGAAGGAGGCATCGACTAAATCACGAAGCTAGCCATCGCCAACGTGCACTGCCGAGATTCCCCAGAGATTATGGAATACGAAATAATTCTCCATCCGACCTTTATCGTAGCGAACATCGCAGAGACGAGGGTCGTTCTGTGAGATCTGAGAGACGCAAGCGTCACCATTCTCCTTCTGTAAATGCAAGCTATTCACGAGATAAACGCCAGAGCCCAAGTCCCAAAAGAATGCGCCATCAAAGTTCTAAATCTCGTGGTTCATCTGAGCATAGAATTCTAGATATGGCTGCATCAAGTGCGCAGGCACATGTCAGTCAAATTGCACCACAATATGCACTTACCGTTTATCCCAACGAAATCTATTACAACTCAATTTCAACACAACACGGAACACCCTACTACCCACCTTGTCAGTCAATCCAGATCCTCGCTTCGCAAGCATTTACTACAGCGAGCGTTCAACCACCCGTATGTCAGATCACTGGGCTAGAAACATCGGCTCTGACAGCCCCATCTGTCACAACTCTCAATAACGTAGAGCCATCTGTTGTTGTTGATCCTGTAATACAAACTCGGCTCCACGAACTAAAAAGCCATCTCATCGACCTAGAAGACATAAGAGACGATATCGTCAAATTCTGTACAAACATCAATGGTTCTAAATATATACAGGATAAGCTAGAAAATGGAACCCCTCAAGAAAAACAAATTATATTTGAAGAAGTTCAAAGCCACGCCGTTACGATTGCAAACGATAAATTCGGGAACTACGTATTCCAGAAGACATTGGAGAAAATGCCTCCATCACAACAAGAACAGACTATTTCATCGTTAATCTCGCACGTTCCTTCCTTGGCTTGCAGCAAATTTGGATGTCGAGTTATCCAGAAGGCTCTGGAATTGGGCAATATCATTCTGCAAATTCAGATTGGCCAAGAACTTAATGCTAATTTAATAATGTATTCCAAACATCAAGAGGCCACATACACTATCCAGAAAATGCTTGATATTATCGATATGAAGTACCTTCATTTCTTAGTGAGTTCTTTCACAGGCCACATCATGGAGTTGAGCGTACATCCTAACGGCTGTCGTATAGTGCAACAGCTACTTCAGAAATGCACAGATGAACAGAAGATCCCGTTACTACAAGAATTCCATTCCTGTTCACTTTGCCTTATACAAAATCAGTTCGGGAATTATGTGGTGCAGAAAGTTCTGGAACATGGCACGGAAGAAGATAAGCACAGGATTTTCAAGGTCGTCCTGGAAAATTTATTCAATTTCTCGATTCACAAGTTTGCAAGCAACGTTGTGGAAAAATGCCTGAAATGTGCATCGAATGAAGTAAAAAAATTGTTCGTAGAAGAACTCTGTCATGGCGAAAGTGTAATACAACTGGCCAGAGACATGTATGGCAATTATATTGTTAAGACAATGTTGGAAATACAAGACATTGGCCAACGAGAATTCATCTTGGAAGTACTTCGTCCCTACATCAACGATCTCAGCCAATATCGTTATAGCAAGGCCTTAGCAAGTCTTTTGGTGGAGAGACTCCAAATCCCCGTTTAACCATATTTCTCCTTGGACTATAGCATTTTAAAAAATAATAACTTCATATACATTTTTGTTTATAGCTTAATTTGTAAAATCAATGTTTCCGAAAATGAGTAAACTGTAAATACATAAAAGGTCTAATATTATAATTTTAATAAATTAATATATATTTTAAATGTTTTTTTTAGACTTGTGTGTGGGGTTTATATTAATAACTACATAGGAATTCTGTTTTATATAAGGAAAAAAACTTATAATTGGAAATCAGAGAAGCGTCCAGGGATGATTATAGCCTCTAACTGATTATATGACACCCACAATTGTATTAAAATAGTTTATAATCATAGCATAACTATAAATACGACGGATAATTTCTAAGTATGCTACACAGGGTTCCTTTGAAATTTTCTCATTCAAAAACGATTTTGTTCAACCCATGAAATTTTATTTATTTTCCCTATATATACGATATTCGGAAACTTTATTAATTTAATTTTCTGAGAACGAGAGAGTTCTCTTTTTCGAAAAGTCTGTAATCTTTTGCAAATCCGAGGTTTTTTTCTGGCATATTAATTTTTCAAATACTAATAATTGTGCGCTAAAGTTTTTTTTATTTTTAAAGTTTCTTTTAAATAAGAAAAAAAAACTCGACCTCTCACTCGCGATTGATGTTCTAAGCGTTGTACAAAAACTTTATTTTAAAAGAGGAAATCTCTATATATATATGGAATCAATTATCATTTTAAAATATATTATACTAACCGAATGACCTGGCTTTACTTGTGTTCTTCCAGAGTGAAGGTCAAACGCATATATTGTTTCAATAAAAGGTAATTATTATTAGATACATACAGTAGAACTACCTTCGTTGTAAAGGACACGTATTTGCAAAGACAAATTTTAGAGAGAGGTGTCCTCTTACCGGAGAATTCTAAATAGTAAAAATGTTAATTTTGCAAATGAAAACTGTTCTTTTTAGAGAGGTGTTCTCTCATTGAAGTTCTACTGTATGAATTATATTTCTTAATATATATAAGTAAACGTATAAGAATCAATAACAAGTCTCCAAGGATAAGGGTCTTCTTTAGCTATTGAACAGCTAAGATTCATTCGATATTGCTGTAGAAGGGTCATTATTCCCGAAAGCTCGATGTGTTGGTAATAAAAGAAGACACGTTGAGACTTGTTGTAGATTGTGATCAAAGGATTCTAACCATTTAAACATATGTATAAGTATGTTTATTTGTTCCTTACACTCTTCCTCAATATTGAACCAATCTGGCTGAGACATTTTAACAGAATATATTTGTCACATTTTCTGTTTACTCATACGATATGTAGAACAAACAAGTTTGATAAACTGATAAAATAGTCGGAATTAGAAGATATACACGCAAACCCTTTTTTATCAAGACTCAGTCTTCTTATATATGGATTCCCCACCGAGTCTGCAAAGGAGGGGAATATATAATAAATAAAAATACATTTTTAAAAAAGTCTTATATAAATGCACTAAAAAGTAAAAAATAAATAAAATATTTTATCTTCTATCATTGAGCAATTAGATGTATCTAAGTGAAAATAAAAGCAGCGGGGGACGATCACCATGGATTTCGAACCTAATGTGATTTAATATGTAGCAACTGATTAGCGATTTTTATAAGTGTTTGCTGTATTTTTACCTCTTCTCTAAATATGATCGCCCCCCGCCGTTTTCATTTTTACTCAGATACATCTAATTGATCAATGACAGAAGATAAAATATTTTACTTTTTTTGTGGATTTAAATAAAAGCTTTTTTAATGTATTTTTATTTATTAATTATTTAGTTAGTTTTTAGTCATGGATTTACAAAACTTATAATCAAAAGTTAATATATATACGAAATCGCACCGAATATTTAAATATGCACATCAATGATTTTTTTGGACACTAACATAACTAAAGTTAAGTTCAGCAGAAATAACTCTAATTCTAATGTGACGATCTTTCTGTATCATCTCGTCAATGGCCCAGGTGGTTGCATCATCACTAACCTTAACCGGGGTGCCAGGTCGCGATGCGTCATCCAAACTTTCTATGCCGCTTTTGAATTTTCTAACCCATTCAAAAATTCGATTTTGAGATAAACATTTATCACCGTAAACAGCTTTCATTCTTGAGTAAATTTCAAATGCCTTAAATCCTTAATGATAAAGAAAACGTATTACTGCTCGCATTTCATACTTGATGCAACGGGTTTTTTTTCGGTCGCCATTTTTATTGGGAAAAAAAATGTTGCCAGATGGTTTCTTAATTTTTTTTAAATATAACAACAGAGCTCAATTTTAATGTGTATACCTATATACATTTGTTTTCTTCTTTGCTTTTTTTCTATTAAACTTATCGTTTTTATTGATCTACCCTTGTATATATAGGAAATTAAAATATTAAAGCACGAACGTTACTTTTACATATTAAACAAACTTCTATTGTTCTTACTGTGATGAATCGTCCAATACAGTATTAGAGCTCTAAGAAGCGGTCTGGTAAATTAAATTGGCGAAACCCCTGGGAAGGTTCACCACTGATGAGTTAAGTCCTACCAATATTTTTTCATCGCTGTAAGGACAGTAGAATTTTGTTTAATGTGATGCATTCGTTCTTTAATGCCTTCATTTCTAATTTTGATATTGTTATATTTTGAATAGTCTTTGTATATCCTATATTTGAAACTGTTTCTTCACACACACACACACACACACACACATCTAAGCATCTTCAACATTTATTATTTAGATAGAAGCCTGAGAGAAACAATAAGCTGCCACAATAAAGTCGAACGTACGCAGCGATGAATGGATCTCGAGGGTTGTGTGCGCTGAGATTGCTTGTGGTGTCCCCTTCCCAATCTTGCAACTCACCTTTCAATATTATATAATACCGTGGAGTTTGTTATTGTTGTTGTCGTGTCCAAAGAAGAGCCTCAGATGTCTCCATGCATCTCTATCACAGCAGCAGCAATGTCCACTATCTTGGATGTGTTTACTGTATTGTTGTCGTGTCCAAGGAAGAGACTCAGATGTCTCCATGCATCTCTATCACAGCAGCAGCAATGTCCACTATCTTGGGTGTGTAAAGCTGCTTCTCGCTTGTTATTACTGTCGCACTATGCTTTGTTGCTGCTTGACAGCCTTCCTGCTTGCCTCTTCCTCTGATCACTCTTTGAAACGACCTGAACGTTCTTTCGGAGTGTCCTTGGATAGATATCGTATTTACATGTCGATATAATTTTCTTGGGAGTTTTAAGATTTTATATAAGACTTTTTTTTCTTTCTCTATTTCTCGCCATTCTGACGTCTGCCAAGTCCCATATATTCAAGCATTTCTTGGGTCTGGAGATACGTAGAGTCCAAGAAGACTCCCTTCTGGTCTGAAGAAGGACCCTATCAAGGTGATGGAGCCTTTCCCGCTCATGAATCATTGTATATATTTCTTTTTTTAAATATAACATTGTCTATCTATCAATAATAGTGTTTCAATTGTCAAATTTGCCTGCTGTAGACTTCAAATAGTGATATTCAGCCACGTTTCTAGGCTTTCACTACTTGGTGCGTGCGCTCTCATAGACCTGTTTTATTTATTTTCTATTTTATTGCTGTGTTCAGCTCCCATTTCCAACTGTAACCCACCTTTCCACCAGCCTTCCAATACCAAAGATAGTCACCCACCTAGGAATGTAAAAGTTTGGAGCATCTCTAGAGAATCTTCCAAGAATCTGCGTCACTTCACCAATTAAACTTCCACTCGCCTTGTGAATAAAACATAAATATCGAGGACCTTTGTTCGCTCCAGGAGAATTTAAACAAATGATTAATAAAATATATTTTTTTTGGATTTTCAATATTAATCACTATATCGAATTTTCAAAATAAATTTGTGTGAATTCATTTTTAAACATCTATATATATATAAATGAATGTATGTGTGTGTGTGTGTGTGGTCTGTTTGTCCTTTATGCCTGACCAAACCACTCATTGGAACGCCATGAAACTTTGGGAAGTTATTTAGTATAGTACTGGGAAGGTTTCTAGCAAATAAAATTTTTGAAATAACTTTTCGCTTTAAAATAATCAAGATAAATATTCTAATTTATCTGTTATAATTCAACAATCTGCTCTAAATATTATCATGATGATACGATGATTTTGTAATGTAGAAAATTAGGAAAGACAAAATTCAGGATGACACGGCAATTTATTTGAGACAAGAATAATGATACAATTACAAGGCAAAGATACTATTCCTTTAACTTCCAATTACCGAGGGAACCAATTAATATTTATTTTATTCAAATTATCGAGTATTTTTCAAGGGACCGGGAAAAAATGTTCACTTTATTGAGAGATTCGTTAGACAAACCTTTACTCGGGTAAAACCCGGGCGAAGCCGGGTACGTCCGCTAGTTTTGAAATATATTTTTTTATGCGCGTTTTTTATTGTTTAACATTTCACAGTTAAATAAACTTAAAATATATTTTAAAAAATAAAAATAATATATATTTTACAACAGATTAAAAATATAAAATATTTGATTCATTATAATTGTATATATTTTTTAAAATAGCATACTTTGTTCGATCTCTTATTTCAGAGAACTTGAGTTTATAACCAGATAAAAATAATTGAAAATTAGAAAAAAATCCTTATTTTGGAAAGAAAATAACATACTTAGAAAATTTAGCGATATCAAAAAGAGTCTGACTTATAATTTTGAAAGGTATTTTGCAAAAGAGGAAATTTAAACTTGAGATCAAGACAATTGCAAAATGAGTTCCAAAAGTAGTGAAAACAATTCCCGCTACAACAGGCATCGAATTGAAAGGAAGAACGTCCACATTACGAACGCCAAACAAGATGGCGGAAAGAAAAAAAGACAGCCAAGAATCCAAAGTCGTGCCAGTACCAGAAACCCATCGCCTCAATTGAGGCCAAGACCACCACCTCATCAAATTGAAAGAGAAGATCAACGGCCGTTTATTCCACAGGGATCAATAAGACAAACCCGTATTCACAGAAGAGAGCCTGATTATCGGCCAAGAAATGTGTCTAGATTTCAAAGATATATTCCTCGAAGAAGACAAACTCAGACAAATGGCAGACATCATAATCTAAGGTGGGTAGAGCAGCCAAGTAGACCTCAACCTCGAGAAAATGGAATTTCACATCAAAGAAATTACAGAGAAGACTCGGATTCTCAGTTTAGAGATTTCCATAGAGAATATGAGCATAACCCACGCTATCCCCCTCAGTATAGCCCAACTCACACTAGAAACGTTAGATCTCCAAGAAGGAGGCATCGACTAAATCACGAAGCTAGCCATCGCCAACGTGCAATGCCGAGATTCCCCAGAGATTATGGAATACGAAATAATTCTCCATCCGACCTTTATCGTAGTGAACATCGCAGAGACGAGGGTCGTTCTGTGAGATCTGAGAGACGTAAGCGTCACCATTCTCCTTCTGTAAATGCAAGCTATTAACGAGATAAACGCCAGAGCCCAAGTCCCAAAAGAATGCGCCATCAAAGTTCTAAATCTCGTGGTTCATCTGAGCACAGAATTCTAGATATGGCTGCATCAAGTGCGCAGGCACATGTCAGTCAAATTGCACCACAATATGCACTTACCGTTTATCCCAACGAAATCTATTACAACTCAATTTCAACACAACACGGAACACCCTACTACCCACCTTGTCAGTCAATCCAGATCCTCGCTTCGCAAGCATTTACTACAGCGAGCGTTCAACCACCCGTATGTCAGATCACTGGGCTAGAAACATCAGCTCTGACAGTCCCATATGTCACAACTCTCAATAACGTAGAGCCATCTGTTGTTGTTGATCCTGTAATACAAACTCGGCTCCACGAACTAAAAAGCCACCTCATCAACCTAGAAGACATAAGAGACGATATCGTCAAATTCTGTACAAACATCAATGGTTCTAAATATATACAGGATAAACTAGAAAATGGAACCCCTCAAGAAAAACAAATTATATTTGAAGAAGTTCAAAGCCACGCCGTTACGATTGCAAACGATAAATTTGGGAACTACGTATTCCAGAAGACATTGGAGAAAATGTCTCCATCACAACAAGAACAGACTATTTCATCGTTAATCTCGCACGTTCCTTCCTTGGCTTGCAACAAATTTGGATGTCGAGTTATCCAGAAGGCTCTGGAATTGGGCAATTACATTCTGCAACTTCAAATTGGCCAAGAACTTTATGCTAATTTAATAATGTATTCCAAACATCAAGAGGCCACATACACTATCCAGAAAATGCTTGATATTATCGATATGAAGTACCTTCATTTCTTAGTGAGTTCTTTCACAGGCCACATCATGGAGTTGAGCGTACATCCTAACGGCTGTCGTATAGTGCAACAGCTACTTCAGAAATGCACAGATGAACAGAAGATCCCGTTACTACAAGAATTCCATTCCTGTTCACTTTGCCTTATACAAAATCAGTTCGGGAATTATGTGGTTCAGAAAGTTCTGGAACATGGCACGGAAGAAGATAAGCACAGGATTTTCAAGGTCGTCCTGGAAAATTTATTCAATTTCTCGATTCACAAGTTTGCAAGCAACGTTGTGGAAAAATGCCTGAAATGTGCTTCGAATGAAGTAAAAAGATTGTTTATAGAAGAACTCTGTCATGGCGAAAGTGTAATACAACTGGCCAGAGACATGTATGGCAATTATATTGTTAAGACAATGTTGGAAATACAAGACATTGGCCAACGAGAATTCATCTTGGAAGTACTTCGTCCCTATATCAACGATCTCAGCCAATATCGTTATAGCAAGGCCTTAGCAAGTCTTTTGGTGGAGAGACTCCAAATCCCCGTTTAACCATATTTATCCTTGGACTATAGCATTTTTTAAAATAATACCTTCATATACATTTTTGTTTATAGCTTAATTTGTAAAATCAATGTTTCCGAAAATGAGTAAACTGTAAATACATAAAAGGTCTAATATTATAATTTTAATAAATTAATATATATTTTAAATGTTTTTTTTAGACTTGTGTGTGGGGTTTATATTAATAACTACATAGGAATTCTGTTTTATATAAGAAAAAAAACTAATAATTGGAAATCAGAGAAGCGTCCAGGGATGATTATAGCCTCTAACTGATTATATGGCACCCACATATTGTATTAAAATAGTTTATAATCGTAGCATAAATACGACGGATAATTTCTAAGTATGCTACACAGGGTTCCTTTGAAATTTTCTCATTCAAAAACGATTTTGTTCAACCCATGAAATTTCATTTTTTTCCCCTATATATACGATATTCGGAGAAACTTTATTATTTTATTTTTTTCTGAGAACGAGAGAGTTCTCTTTTTCGAAAAGTCTGCAATCTTTTGCAAATCCGAGGTTTTTTTCTGGCATATTAATTTTTTAAATACTAATAATTGTGCGCTAAAGAGTTTTTAAAAGTTTCTTTTAAATAAGAAAAAAAACTCGACCTCTCACTCGCGATTGATGTTCTAAGCGTTGTACAAAAACGTTATTTTAAAAGAGGAAATCTCTGTATATATATGGAATCAATTATCATTTTAAAATATATTATACTAACCGAATGACCTGGCTTTACTTGTGTTCTTCCCAGAGTGAAGGTCAAACGCATATAGTTTCAATAAAAGGTAATTATTATTAGATACATACAGTAGAACTACCTTCCTGTAAAGGACACGTATTTGCAAAGACAAATTTTAGAGAGAGGTGTCCTCTTATCGGAGAATTCTAAATAGTAAAAATGTTAATTTTGCAAATGAAAATTGTTCTTTATAGAGAGGTGTCCTCTCATTGAGGTTCTACTGTATGAATTATATTTCTTAATATGTATAAGTAAACGTATAAGAATCAACAACAAGTCTCCAAGGATAAGGGTCTTCTTTTAGCTATTGAACAGCTAAGATTCATTTCATGTTTGATATTGCTGTAGAAGGGTCATTATTCCCGAAAGCTCGATGTGCTAGTAATAAAAGAAGACACGTTGAGACTTGTTGTAGATTGTGATCAAAGGATTCTAACTGTTTGAACGTATGTTTATGTATTTATTTGTTCCTTACACTCTTCCTCAATATTGAACCAATCTGGCTGAGACATTTTAACAGAATATATTTATCACATTTTCTATTTACTCATACGATATGTAGAACAAACAAGTTTGATAAACTGATAAAATAGTCGGAATTAAAATATATACATACACGCAAAACCCTTTTTATCAAGACTCAGTCTTCTTATACATGGATTCCCCACCGAGTCTGCAAAGGGAGGGAATATATAATAAATAAAAATACATTTTTAAAAAGTCTTATATAAATGCACTAAAAAGTAAAAAAAAAAAAAATTTATCTTCTATCATTGAGCAATTATATGTATCTGAGTGAAAATAAAAGCAGCGGGGAACGATCATCATGAATTTCGAACCTAATGTGATTTAATATGTAGCAACTGATTAGCGATTTTTATAAATGTTTGTTGTTTTTACCTCTTCTCTAAATTAATCGCCCCCCGCCGCTTTCATTTTTACTCAGATACATCTAATTGATCAATGACAGAAGATAAAATATTTTACTTTTTTAGTGGATTTAAATAAAACTTTTTAATGTATTTTTTATTTATTAATTATTTAGTTAGTTTTTATAGTCGTGGATTTACAAAACTTAGAAAAGTTAATATATATACGATATCGCACCGAATATTTAAATATGCACATCAATGATTTTTTTGGACACTAACATAACTAAGGTTAAGTTCAGCAGAAATAACTCTAATTCTAATGTGACGATCTTTCTGTATCATCTCGTCAATGGCCCAGGTGGTTGCATAATCACTAACCTTAACCGTGGTGCCAGGTCGCGGTGCGTCATCCAAACTTTCTATGCCGCTTTTGAATTTTCTAGCCCATTCAAAAATTCGATTTTGAGAAAAACATTTATCACCGTAAACAGCTTTCATTCTTGAGTAAATTTCAAATATCTTACTCCTTAATGATAAAGAAAACGTATTACTGCTCGCATTTCATACTTGATGCAACTGTTTGTTTCGGTCGCCATTTTTATTGGAAAAGAAATTATTGCCAGATGGTTTTTTTCTTGAGATTTTTTAAAATATAACAACAGAGTTCAATTTAAATGTGTATACCTATATACATTTGTTTTCTTCTTTGCTTTTTTTTTCTATTAAACTTATCGTTTTTATTGATCTACCCTTGTATATACAGGAAATGAAAATATTAAAGCACGAATGTTTCTTTTACACATTAAACAAACTTCTATTCTTCTTACTATGATGAATCGTCCAATACAGTATTAGAGCTCTAAGAAGCGGTCTGGTAGATTAAAAATTGGCGAAACCCCTGGGAAGGTTTACCACTAATGAGTTAAGTCCTACCAATATTTTTTCATCGTTGTAAGGACAGTAGAATTTTGTTTAATGTGATGCATTCGTTCTTTAATGCCTTCATTTCTAATTTTGATATAATTTGAATAGGCTTTGTATATCTTATATTTAAAATTACTTCTTCATCTAAGCATCTTCAACATTTATTATTTAGATAGAAGCCAGAGAGAGAGACAATAAGCTGCCACAATAAAGTCGAACGTACGCAGCGATGAATGGATCTCGATGGTTGTGTGCGCTGAGATTGCTTGTGGTGTCCCCTTCCCAATCTTGCAACTCACCTTTCAATATTATATAATACCGTGGAGTTTGTTATTGTTGTTGTCGTGTCCAAAGAAGAGCCTCAGATGTCTCCATGCATCTCTATCACAGCAGCAGCAATGTCCACTATCTTGGGTGTGTAAAGCTGCTTCTCGCTTGTTATTACGGTCGCATTATGCTTTGTTGTTGCTTGACAGCCTTCCTGCTCGCCTCTTCCTCTGATTACTCTTTGGAACGATCTCAACGTTCTTTCGGGTTGTCCTTGGACATATATCTTATTTACATGGCGATATAATTTTCTTGGGAGATATAAGATTTTATATAAGACTATTTTTTTTCTTTCTCTATTTCTCGTCATTCTGACGTCTGCCAAGTCCCATATATTCAAGCATTTCTTGGGTCTGGAGATACGTAGAGTCCAAGAAGACTCCCTTCTGGTCTGAAGAAGGACCCTATCAAGGTGATGGAGCCTTTCCCGCTCATGAATCATTGTATATATTCCTTTAAATTCTTTTAAATATAACATTGACTATCTATCAATCATACTGCTTCAATTGTCAAAATTTGCCTGCTGTAGACTTCAAATAGCGATATTCAGCCACGTTTCTAGGCTTTCACTACTTGGTGCGCGCGCTCTCATAGACCTGTTTTATTTATTTTCTATTTTATTGCTGTGTTCAGCTCCCATTTCCAACTGTAACCCACCTTTCCACCAGCCTTCCAATACCAAAGATAGTCACCCACCTAGGAATGTAAATGTTTGGAGCATCTCTAGAGAATCTTCCAAGAATCTGCGTCACTTCACCAATTAAACTTCCACTCGCCTTGTGAATAAAACATAAATATCGAGGACCTTTGTTCGCTCCAGGAGAATTTAAACAAATGATTAATAAAATCTTTTTTTTCTTGGATTTTCAATATTAATCACTATATCGAATTTTCAAAATAAATTTGTGTGAATTCATTTTTAAACATTTTGAAATATAATTTTTTATGCGCGTTTATTATTGTTTAACATTTAACAGTTAAATAAACTTTAAATATATTTTTAAAAAATAATATATATTTTAAAACAGATTAAAAATATAAAATATTTGATTCATTATAATTGTATATATTTTTTAAAATGGCATACTTTGTTCGATCTCTTATTTCAGAGAACTTGAGTTTATAACCAGATAAAAATAATTGAAAATTAGAAAAAAATCCTTATTTTGAAAAGAAAATAACATACTTAGAAAATTTAGCGATATCAAAAAGAGTCTGACTTATAATTTTGAAAGGTATTTTGCAAAAGAGGAAATTTAAACTTGAGATCAAGACAATTGCAAAATGAGTTCCGAAAGTAGTGAAAACAATTCCCGCTACAACAGGCATCGAATTGAAAGGAAGAACTTCCACATTACGAACGCCAAACAAGATGGCGGAAAGAAAAAAAGACAGCCAAGAATCCAAAGTCGTGCCAGTACCAGAAACCCATCGCCTCAATTGAGGCCAAGACCACCGCCTCAACAAACTGAAAGAAAAGATCAACGGCCGTTTATTCCACAGGGATCAATAAGACAAACCCGTATTCCCAGAAGAGAGCCTGATTATCGGCCAAGAAATGTGTCTAGTTTTCAAAGATATATTCCTCGAAGAAGACAAACTCAGACAAATGGCAGACACCATAATCTAAGTTGGGAAGAGCAGCCAATCAGACCGCAACCTCGAGTAAATGGAATTAAACATCAAAGAAATTACAGAGAAGACATGGATTCTGAGTTTAGAGATTTCCATAGAGAATATGAGCATAACCCACGTTATTCCCCTCGGTATAGCCCAACTCACGCTAGAAACGTTAGATCTCCAAGAAGGAGGCATCGACTAAATCACGAAGCTAGCCATCGCCAACGTGCACTGCCGAGATTCCCCAGAGATTATGGAATACGAAATAATTCTCCATCCGACCTTTATCGTGGCGAACATCGCAGAGACGAGGGTCGTTCTGTGAGATCTGAGAGACGCAAGCGTCACCATTCTCCTTCTGTAAATGCAAGCTATTCACGAGATAAACGCCAGAGCCCAAGTCCCAAAAGAATGCGCCATCAAAGTTCTAAATCTCGTGGTTCATCTGAGCATAGAATTCTAGATATGGCTGCATCAAGTGCGCAGGCACATGTCAGTCAAATTGCACCACAATATGCACTTACCGTTTATCCCAACGAAATCTATTACAACTCAATTTCAACACAACACGGAACACCCTACTACCCACCTTGTCAGTCAATCCAGATCCTCGCTTCGCAAGCATTTACTACAGCGAGCGTTCAACCACCCGTATGTCAGATCACTGGGCTAGAAACATCGGCTCTGACATTCCCATCTGTCACAACTCTCAATAACGTAGAGCCATCTGTTGTTGTTGATCCTGTAATACAAACTCGGCTCCACGAACTAAAAAGCCATCTCATCAACCTAGAAGACATAAGAGACGATATCGTCAAATTCTGTACAAACATCAATGGTTCTAAATATATACAGGATAAACTAGAAAATGGAACCCCTCAAGAAAAACAAATTATATTTGAAGAAGTTCAAAGCCACGCCGTTACGATTGCAAACGATAAATTCGGGAACTACGTATTCCAGAAGACATTGGAGAAAATGCCTCCATCACAACAAGAACAGACTATTTCATCGTTAATCTCGCACGTTCCTTCCTTGGCTTGCAGCAAATTTGGATGTCGAGTTATCCAGAAGGCTCTGGAATTGGGCAATATCATTCTGCAAATTCAGATTGGCCAAGAACTTAATGCTAATTTAATAATGTATTCCAAACATCAAGAGGCCACATACACTATCCAGAAAATGCTTGATATTATCGATATGAAGTACCTTCATTTCTTAGTGAGTTCTTTCACAGGCCACATCATGGAGTTGAGCGTACATCCTAACGGCTGTCGTATAGTGCAACAGCTACTTCAGAAATGCACAGATGAACAGAAGATCCCGTTACTACAAGAATTCCATTCCTGTTCACTTTGCCTTATACAAAATCAGTTCGGGAATTATGTGGTTCAGAAAGTTCTGGAACATGGCACGGAAGAAGATAAGCACAGGATTTTCAAGGTCGTCCTGGAAAATTTATTCAATTTCTCGATTCACAAGTTTGCAAGCAACGTTGTGGAAAAATGCCTGAAATGTGCTTCGAATGAAGTAAAAAGATTGTTTATAGAAGAACTCTGTCATGGCGAAAGTGTAATACAACTGGCCAGAGACATGTATGGCAATTATATTGTTAAAACAATGTTGGAAATACAAGACATTGGCCAACGAGAATTCATCTTGGAAGTACTTCGTCCCTATATCAACGATCTCAGCCAATATCGTTATAGCAAGGCCTTAGCAAGTCTTTTGGTGGAGAGACTCCAAATCCCCGTTTAACCATATTTCTCCTTGTACTATAGCATTTTTAAAAATAATACCTTCATATACATTTTTTGTTTATAGCTTAATTTGTAAAATCAATGTTTCCGAAAATGAGTAAACTGTAAATACATAAGGTCTAATATTATAATATCAATAAATTAATATATATTTTAAATGTTTTTTTTTAGACTTGTGTTCGGGGTTTATATTAATAACTACATAGGAATTCTGTTTTATATAAGGAAAAAAACTTATAATTGGAAATCAGAGAAGCGTCCAGGGATGATTATAGCCTCTAATTGATTATATGACACCCACAATTGTATTAAAATAGTTTATAATCATAGCATAACTATAAATACGACGGATAATTTCTAAGTATGCTACACAGGGTTCCTTTGAAATTTTCTCATTCAAAAACGATTTTGTTCAACCCAAGAAATTTCATTTATTTTCCCTATATATACCATATTCGGAGAGAAACTTTATTATTTTAATTTTCTGAGAACGAGAGAGTTCTCTTTTTCGAAAAGTCTGTAATATTTTGCAAATCCGAGGGTTTTTTTTCTGGCATATTAATTTTTTAAATACTAATAATTGTGCTCTAAAGGGTTTTTAAAGTTTCTTTTAAATAAGAAAAAAAACCCGACCTCTCACTCGCGATTGATGTTCTAAGCGTTGTACAAAAACGTTATTTTAAAAGAGGAAATCTCTGTATATATATGGAATCAATTATCATTTTAAAATATATTATGCTAACCGAATGACATGGCTTTACTTGTGTTCTTCCAGAGTGAAGGTCAAACGCATATTGTTTCAATAAAAGGTAATTATTATTAGATACATACAGTAGAACTACCTCCTTGTAAAGGATACGTAATTGTAAAGCCAAAGTTTAGTGAGAGGTGTCCTCTTACGGGGAATTCTAAATAGTAAAAATGTTAATTTTGCAAATGAAAACTGTTCTTTATAGAGAGGTGTCCTCTCATTGAGGTTCTACTGTATGAATTATATTTCTTAATATATATAAGTAAACGTATAAGAATCAATAGCAATTCTCCAAGGATAAGGGTCTTCTTTTAGCTATTGAACAGCTAAGATTCATTTCATATTCGATATTGCTGTAGAAGGGTCATTATTCCCGAAAGTTCGATGTGCTAGTAATAAAAGAAGACACGTTGAGACTTGTTGTAGATTGTGATCAAAGGATTCTAACTATTTAAACGTATGTATAAGTATATGTTTATTTGTTCCTTACACTCTTCCTCAATATTGAACCAATCTGGATGAGACATTTTAACAGGATATATTTGTCACATTTTCTGTTTACTCATACGATATGTAGAAGTTTGATAAACTGATAAAATAGTCGGAATTAAAAGATATACACGCAAAACCCTTTTTATCAAGACTCAGTCTTCTTATACATGGATTCCCCACCGAGTCTGCAAAGGGAGGGAATATATAATAAATAAAAATACATTTTTAAAAAAGTCTTATATAAATGCACTAAAAAGTAAAAAAAAAAAATTTTATCTTCTATCATTGAGCAATTATATGTATCTGAGTGAAAATAAAAGCAGCGGGGAACGATCATCATGAATTTCGAACCTAATGTGATTTAATATGTAGCAACTGATTAGCGATTTTTATAAGTTTGTTATATTTTTACCTCTTCTCTAAATATGATCGCCCCCCGCCGCTTTCATTTTTACTCAGATACATCTAATTGATCAATGACAGAAGATAAAATATTTTACCTTTTTAGTGGATTTAAATAAAACTTTTTAATGTATTTTTTAAATAGTTATAAAACGAAGAGAAAATTTTTTATTTTTACTATACATGGGCTACAAGCTTTCGGGCTTCACGCCCTTCGACGGGTACAACATATTGAGAGAAAATAACGCTATATATAGTATCGATATGTGAGGAATCTGCATACATAACCATATACGAGTTAACTATATCAGATTAAGTTATGGAAATAAGGCTTTTTTATAGAAATATTTGACGAAAGTAGGATGTGATGCTAATTAAAAATTAAAATGAAAAACTAAAAATATTTTGACAGATTTAACATAACTAAGACTATTGCAATCCATAGAAGAACATATGATCATCTATGGATGTCAAACAACTTAAACCAATGTGATGTTATATTAAAAAACACCAACAGTGAGGAACTATGGCATGGCCCGCCATCAGCGCGATCATCGGACAAAGGAAATTTTTTTTTTTTTTTTTTTTTTTTTTTTTTTTTTTTTTCCTTTGTCCGATGATCGCGCTGATGGCGGGCCATGCCATAGTTCCTCACTGTTGGTGTTTTTTAATATAACATCACATTGGTTTAAGTTGTTTGACATCCATAGATGATCATATGTTCTTCTATGGATTGCAATAGTCTTAGTTATGTTAAATCTGTCAAAATATTTTTAGTTTTTCATTTTAATTTTTAATTAGCATCACATCCTACTTTCGTCAAATATTTCTATAAAAAAGCCTTATTTCCATAACTTAATCTGATATAGTTAACTCGTATATGGTTATGTATGCAGATTCCTCACATATCGATACTATATATAGCGTTATTTTCTCTCAATATGTTGTACCCGTCGAAGGGCGTGAAGCCCGAAAGCTTGTAGCCCATGTATAGTAAAAATAAAAAATTTTCTCTTCGTTTTATAACTATTTACAATTCTATAAGAGAAATTTTCATGATTCATGTATTTTTTATTTATTAATTATTTAGTTAGTTTTTATAGTCGTGGATTTACAAAACTTAGAATCAAAAGTTAATATATATACGAAATCGCACCGAATATTTAAATATGCACATCATTACCTCCCAATATATATATTAATATCTACATATAAAACCATTCACACATTATGATATTAGAATATACAGGGTGATCCAAAAGTCCCGCACAACTTTAAAAATTAATAACTCCTCGAATATTTACGCTAGAGCAATGCGGTAAACACCATTGTGTTCAGGATTCAATGGGATTTTTTATGGCAAATAATGAATAATTCGAAATTGATTTTAGTTACAATTTTATTCGCCAGATGGCGCACTACCAGAATCAGAGATTCAGCGGCCAAATTGTTTAATAAATTGAAATATATAACTGATCGACACGTATTTTTCCTTTTTGAATACCAGAAAAGAACCCTAATAACATCAAATAACAAATTAATAAAACACCACTTCGCCAAAAGTATGAAGAATTGGTTAACAATTTTTAAATACAATCAGAGATATGTAAAATAGGTAAATGCAAATTCAAACATGTAGCAAAAAAAAAATGATATTTTAGATACGGCTTGTGTTTCCGAAGATAATACATTTCTAATATTTTTTAAATTCAACTCTCTCTCAGTATCGATTATATTCATTTTAATTCATTTGAAAAATATGTATCTATCTCTGATAATTTATTTTACTCTGGAATGCCGTTGTTGTTGTCGTGTCCAATAAAGAGCCTCAGATGTATCCATGCATCTCCATCACAGCAGCAGCAATGTCCACTATCTTGGGTGTGTAAAGCTGCTGCTCTGGGTCTATGTCAAATTTCTGCAAGGCTGCGGCCATTGCTGGCTATGAGAATATGTGGGTAGGTGTAAGTTCCACACCAGGACAATTGTTGCATGCCCTATAGGTTATTGTGCCATCTGGGTGTATTGTCATTCCTTTATAGTGTTTTGTTCTAAGTCTTGTTATAGTTTTTGTCATTTTTCTCTCAGAGTTTATTTCGCATTTTGATATTTTCTTATTTATTGTTTAATTATCTTGTATTTTGACAAAGAATCAGCGTCAAATAATGACATTTGTTCTTTCCTTTGGCTCAACTTTCTGGCTTCCTTTTCCAATTCAGATGCCATTTCATTACCCCCGATCCCAGCATGGGCAGGGATCCATTGTAGAATGCAGTTATTCTCCAATGGTTCCAGTTGGGTAAGTAACGAGTGTATTTTCCGTGTGATTTTAGTATTGCCCTTCTGAATTGCTTCTAGAGCGAATATGGAGTCGCTGTATATTAAATTTCCTTCTGCTTGATGCAGGGATGGTTGGCTAAGGCATACATCAAGGGCTTTCCAGATAGCCGTCAGTTCACAAGTGAAGTTTGACGAAATCTGTCCTGCTCCTTCTTTGATTTTGATGTGCGTTCCATCTTGCAGTATTAAGTTAATTCCGGCCCCTCCATAACTCAGGGTAAGGTCTGAAGATCCATCTGTATATGCTGTTAAAGGGGGTGGCCTAGCATTTTTAATCAATAATTTGTACTATGAGGACATAGCCGTTAATATTTCAAACACATTAGACCTCGAAGCCCAAGATATCAAAGTCTACCTCAATCAAAACAAAGCCATCAACATATACAATATGTATCACCCTCCAAACAATACACTTATTGACGATGGAACAATGGCTCAATTTCTTACAGGCAACTCTTATTGTAGGTGACCTTAATGCCAAACATCAACTATGGGGATGTTCCACGCCAAACCCAAGAGGCAAAATACTTTCAAACATATTTGACGACAATGCCATCATGTGCTTAAATGATGGAAATCCTACCCATCATTCATACAGCTATAATACTGCACAAGCCCTTGATATAAGTTTTTACTATCCTGACATTTTCCACAAATGCAAATAGCAAATATTAAAAAGTATTGTAAGTGATCATTTGCCTAATTTGATAGAAATTAGCACCAAGACCAAACCCAGCTCAATTAAGAAAAAATCTGGAACTTCAAAAAGGCTAATTGGATATCTTTCGAAAACACCATTATTAAAGCAGCCACAGTTTCAATACCAAGAGGTAATATTAAGAAATGGATTCCAAATTATACACACCAGGCAAAAAATATTCAAACACTTATAACTAAAGGAAATGAACTACAAAAAGGAGCACCCAAAACCAAACAAATTGTAGAACTGAACTGAACATTGTGAATGCAAAAATAAAAAGATTATACGTAAATGTGAAAAGGGAAAAATGGAAACAAACTTGTGAAAACCTGAACCCAAGAAACCCAAATACAAAACTTTGGAATTTGGCAAAACATATTGACAGATCCCAGTCACAAACCGAAAAAACTAATATGATTAAGAATACAGATGGTACACCAGCAACTAATGACAAAATTGCTGCCAATCTTTCAGGTAATTCATATCAAATAAGTAGTAAAATCAAGGTTGAAACAAAGGCCCGAAGAATTATTCATGACTGTAAAAATGTCACCAGCACTCATAATATTTTCCATGAAAAAAATCAATATGAAAGAGCTAGCTTATGCATTAGAAAACACTGACCTAAACAAGACTCCTGGGCCAGATGGAATCCATGGCCGAATGATATCAAACTTGGTAAAAATTGGCAAACAAAGACTTCTAATATTTTCAATAACTCCTGGAAAACTGGAAAATTGCCTCAAGACTGTAAAATGCCACAATAATTCCCATTTAAAAACTTGACAAATCTGCTGATGACCCAAAAAACTACCGACCTATCTCCCTCACAAGTATTTGCTGAAATTTAATGGAAAAAATTATACTCAGACGACTCACCTACCACTCCAACACAAGAAATCTCTTACCAGAAGAATAATATGGATTTAGGAAAGGACATGGGACAATAGACCAAATCTTATTTTTCACACAAAAGGTAAAAGATGCACAAAACAGAAAAACAACTAACCACACAATAGCTGCTTTTTTAGACCTTACACAAGCTTTTGATAAGGGGTATGGAAAAACAAGTTATTTACAAAATTATACAAACATTTCAAATTTGATGGAAAAGCTATCACTTGGATGAATGATTCCCTTAAAAATAGATGCATCAGGGTCAAATATAATGGCACTCTATCTAAAACCTTCAAATTGTATCAAGGATTACCACAAGGATCAGTCCTTAGCCCAAATCTCTTCACCCTATTTATTGCAGGCATAGAAGAAAAATTTTCACATAAAACCAATATTGGACTTTTCGCTGATGACATTATTCTATGGAGCAGCAACACTAACTGGAAAAAAGATGAAAGAGATTTGAACAAGACTCTTCTCCACCTAGAAAAATTTGATAATAAACATAAATTAGAATTTAACCCCCAAAAATTAAAACCTGACTTTTTACAACCGATAAGAAACTATAAAAAATAAGACCAAATATTATTCTGAAAGAACAACAATTGCAATATAATAAACATCCTAAATATCTCGGCTACACCCTGGATCCAGACATTTAACTCCAGTAAACATATTGAAGGAGTTGTTAGAAAAGGAAGAGATCGACTAAAAATCTTGAAATGTATTTCAGGAAGAGTGGGGAGCTGAAGCAACAACACTAAAATTAACTTACACATCTCTAATAAGACCTATCTTGGAATATGGATATCAAATCTATGGTACAGCATCTGAAACAAATCTAAAATCACTGGAAAGGATACAACTAAATGCAGCTAGAATTATTACAGGTCTTCGAAATACCTGCCCTAATAATATTGTACTTTACGAGGCAGACATTATGCCCTTAAGGATAGAAGAAGCTACAATCTGCCAAAATATATAAACAAAATCAAGAGTTATGAAAACAAACACAGAACTTTCAATTACATACTTAATTGGGAATCCAATATAAGACTAAAAAAAGAAGGCCCTCTCCACCTGGCCAAAAGAAATGGATTTTTAAAATATTAAGTGGAAAAATATTTTTTAGCAGAAAAAATATCTCCATGCGAATCACTAACAAAATGTTATTTTTAATGCCACTTTAAATGAACCCACCAACAAACAATACCAAAATCCAGAATACTTAAAACAATTATCATTAGAAATAATTAATAAAATTCCTAAAAATGTAATAACTATCTATACCGATGGTAGCAGAGACGAGTTGGGACACACTGACAGTGACTCTCTCATTAAAACTACAAATAGCAATGAGAAAATAAACAGAAGAAACCCAGAATTTTGCTCAGTCTTCAGATCCGAATTTATAGCCATCTATGAAGCCTTAAAATACATCAGAAACACTAAACATCACGATATATGGATTCTTACTGATAGTAGAAGTGCCATACAACACTTTAGTCACACAAGGGAACTTAGAGACAAAGTAAGCAGGAACATAATTGGTTATCTCCAAAAACTCTCAATACCTCAAAAATTCACCTTCAATGGATACCCTTACATGTAAGCATTGAAGGCAATGAAGCTGCTGATGCGCTAGCGAAAAAATACACAAAAGAACCCTTGCTACAGAAAAATAAACTTACTTTTAAAGAAATAGAAACAGTAGCCAAAACAAAAATAAACAAGAACTGGATGATCCCACCTAAGCACAGTTGGTACACCCTAGAAGCAGATGGCCACCCAGACCTTTCGGTCCACAAGCCGGCATCCGAAGCATGCCCTTCGCTGCTATTCTGTTCAACTCATAAGCCAAGTAACGGTATCCAAGCTAGAGCTTGGACATTGTACCTGCAAACACCACCTCCCAGACAACGTGTCTGGAAGGATTTCTATACCGCTGGCCTTTAAACACAGCAAAAGAGGAAACTATTTACTGTGTCCAGCAGGGACCGCGGGGAGGCAGCCCCCGGTCGACTCTGTTCACCCACAGTTGAGGAAAAGCTCAGATGCCACGTCGTGGGCTTTCTCAAGAAGCTTGCTGTGGTTTCTCAGCAGCTTACTCTCGATCGCACCCCTCGCCCTCCTTCTCTCTTCCTGCACACCCACTACCCTTGGATAATCCAAGACGTAGTGGCGTGCATCCACATCCCTTTCTTCATAGACTCAATAAGGGTTTCTCTTAATTTTCAAATCTGTGGAGACTTGGGGAAGAGCCCATGTCCCGAACTACCCTAATGAATTTGTGGGACATTACCTTACAGAGGTACTTGGGTGTTGTTACCCAATTGAATACCTCTCTCCCTTCACACTTTTCCTCCATCTGTCCAACAATATGTCCTGGACGTGCCCCCTGATCCTCCTATAAACTTCTTTCTTGGTCACTGGGGTCCTCAGTGATCTACCTCTAAAGCATCCTGCCTTAGCGAGCCTGTCTGCGAACTCATTACCTTCGATGAGGCTGTCCCCTAACCCTCCGGAGCCGCGTTATCATCTCCAGCTCCTGGATTATTTGATGCGCGAGTTGCCCTTTCACCAGATTGATGGCGACGAGGGCCGACATACAATCTGAATAGAGGCGGTCCGGGCTGAAGTTCTTCTCGGCACACACTCTGAGGGCTACCCTGATCGCAACCAGCTCGGCTGAAAAGACCAATTCGTCCACTCTGAGCGTTAAGCTTTCTTGGAAGATCAGCTCTCCATTAGTGAAAATCACTACTCCAGCTCCAGTATTGGCTCCAGACTTACTACCATCAGTGAAAACCTCCGTGTCAATCCCTGTCGGCCCTCCAGGACTCCAATTCCACTTTGGCAACCACTGCGGAGGCTTCCTTGGGTCCCTCTTCCATTCCAGGGCACCCGCTTCAAGTCCCAGGGCATCTTCCCTGTTCTCCCAGATCTTCTGTCTGATGGTCTCCTCCTCTAGTTTCAATCCCAGGGGAATAAGCCCAGCGAGGACCAAAAAGGCTTCACTGCTGGTAGTGCGATATCCCCCTGTGATTCTGAGTGCCGCTGTCCTCTGCACGCTCTTTAGAGTTTTTGCCACCTTCTGATCCCTGTTATAGCAGGATTGGCTCGACACAGGAGAGGCAGAGGTTCCTAAAAATAGTACCCTCCTTCTCCCCCCCCCCTATTGAGAGCCAACCAGGACAGGCCTGCACAACGCCTCCCTGCCTCTCGTCACCATCTCCTCCGCCTGGTATTGCCAACCCATCTTGTCATCAATGACCACCCCCAGGATGGTCATCCTATTGACCAACGCTACCCTCCGTCCTTTCATCCGGATAGCCGGCTTGTGCTCCCATTTGATCCCTTTCCTTTTAGTTCTTATGTCCCTAGGCTTAAAGCTGAGGGCTTTAGTTTTGGAGACATTGAACTTAAGGCCAGAGTCATGGGCCCAGTTCGAGAGGATTTGGAGAGAAGCTTCAACACACTTATCAGCCTTCGCTCTCGAAGCAGCCTCAATGATGAGGAACTGGTCGTCAACATAGAGAACCAGCCAGGCTCCCTCAGGTAGCTCCTCCTGGAAAACAGTGTTTACCAGGATATTCCACATAATAGGTCCGCAGCAAGAGCCCTGGGGGCAACCCCTAGCACAGTTTCTTTCCAACTTCCGCCCACCAAAACTGAGGCTAATCCGTCTATCTCTCAGGAAGTCACAAACCAAGCTGCACAAATTATCAGGACAACCCATGTCCATCAAATTTCATCAGCTTGTTCCAGCTCATGGAGTTGAACGCGCCATCAATGTCCAGGGCCACGAGAAGAACCCAAGCACCCTTATTTAAGCCCATCTCAACCCCCTCTAACACCTCGTTCAGAGCCGTGGTTGTGGAGTTCCCTTCCCTAAAACCACGTTGGAAAGAGGAAAGGAGCTCATTACTCTCTAGCCAGTGCTTCAGTCGCTGAGCTAGTAGGCTATCCAGGACCATACCTAGACACACTAGTAAAGAAAGCGGACGATAATCATTAGGAGAATTACCCTTTCTACCAGACTTTTCGAGAAGTACTACTTGGGCAACCTTCCATGCCTCAGGAAAAGTACCAGTGTCCAGGCACCTATTGAAAAACCTGGCAAGAAGTGATGGGTGCATTCTTAACAGAGCTTTCACGACCGTGTTATCAATCCCTTCGGGACCAGGAGATTTCCTTTTCCCGAACTTGAAAGCCGTCAGTTTCACCTCATTCTCAGAAAAGGGCGGATCCACCAAACCACAAGTGGTCAGATAGATCTCGTCCTCTGGTTCCTCGTTTCCGAAGTGCCGATCCAAGTTGTTTTTATTTTATCTTCTGCTTTCGATCGAGTAGGTCTAGAACACATTCTCTCTGAATTTTCTCATTGTTGGTGGATGAAACAGCACCAGTGATTATTTTGGCCGCTTTTGCTTGAACACTGTCTAGTCTTACTTTTAGTGATGAGCTTGAGGGAGCCCAGACCGGTGTTGCATATTCCATTATCGGCCTTATTGAGGTGATATATGTTGTTCTGAGAATTCTGGCTTTTTTTCCCCAATTTGTTCCACATAGCCATCTCAGAATGTTTAGTTTTCTGGTAGCTCTATTTGAGGTGCTAATTATGTGTTTTGAAAATTCCAATTCCTCATCAATGGCAGTTAAAATAATTTTATTGACATCTTGTCAATACATACAAAGTGCACAGTCTGCACTATTTTAAAAAAGATAATATGCATTATATACATGTGATATCTTGGGACCTCTGGGACCAGTGTTACCTGATGCTAGAAGAACCTCGATGTCAACTCTACCGTGCAGTTGTGGTGGAAGGCGACACAGCTGGGCCAAAGGTGAAATAAGCAAATAGAGATTCAACTTAGAAGCGTCTGAACGCCAAGAAGGAATGGGACGGGGAGATTTCTGGCAGGAAAGGGTTTACCTTTTATCGGAGCGTCCGGTGGACAGGGACTGGAACGAAGACTAACTAAGGACTGACTAACTGAGGATCGGGGCCTCCTTTTATAGCTGAGCTGGGTCCGAACAGGTCACTGCTCTTTTCTGACGTAAACTGGGGGGAAGTTTTATTATCCAGGAGGGCCACGACCTTGTAAAAGTTGGGCTGGGTTTGCTAGGTCTTCTCTCCTATTTTCACCTAAGCCTGATTAGTTTTAACTTTAATTTTTTCCTGTTAGTCTCCATTCCTTCTATCTGTACAGTTGCTATACTTTATTAGATTCTTACGCGGTACAGATTGATGTTAGTTGAGGCTTTCTATTTGCAGTAAATAAGAAGTTATATACAATTACGTGGCGGAACATGTGGTAGTAGATATCTGGACTATTTACAATTCCATGGTCTTAAATCATCAGATACACTATGTACAATGAATATGGCGCCTCTGCCAGCGCTGCAGAGTTTGGTGGAGAATCGCCAGTGGGTCTCCAGCGACACCACGCATTTTGCGATCTACGATGAATACCTAGATCGCGTACTTCGTCGCGTACATCTCGGTGATGGCCTGGTCGTCGAGACCAACTGGAAAGATCCAGGACTGCAGTATCACACGTTCTTCCTTCCTTGGAAAATTCTCCATTGACCCAAACCTTTAACCTTCTTCACCTTAAGAAGTCTGCAATCCAGGTTAAGGTTTCTCCTCTTACTCCGATGTTGTGCAGATTTTCACGTAATTTCTCCCTCCACACTCGATCAAAAGCTGAGGTCATATCAAGGAATATAGCCGTGGTCTTCTTTGGCGGTTTTTCCTGGAAAGAATCTATTATTGATTGACAGAAGTAGAACAGTTGATCAGTCGTACAGCGCTGGGATCTATAGGCAGTTTGGTAGAAGTTTATTTTATTATTGTTAGTGAGCCAGACTATGAGCCTAGAGTGGATAATTCGTTCTGTTATTTTACAAAGTATGCTGGTGAGAGCAATTGGCCGATAGTTCTTGGATTCCTTGGCATCTTTGTTTGGTTTCAGTATTGGCACAGTAATTGATATCTTCCAATTCTTTGGTAGTTCACCAGTTTACCATGAAATGTTCAGTATTCGTAGGAGTTGTTTATTAGCTTTGTCTTCAAAGTGTTTAATCATTTGACCAAAGATTAGATTATCTCTTGGTGACCTCTTAGATTTTTTTATTGATGAGTTTAGCTCATTCAGTGTGAAGTCTCTCGAGAAAATATCTTGTTGATGGAAGTTTCTTGCTTGTGTTTAACTAACCGGTTTATATTATTTTTAGATTGTCTTCAATCGTATATTTGAGTATGGAAGTGCTTGAAAGATATTCAGCAATTATGTTAGTCATCTGTTTGTTCTCGTTCTCTCTGTTCTATTCATATCGGTTGGTGTTGGTTTTGATTCTGTTCTAACACTCTAATCATTTTCCAGTGTTGGCTGTCCTTTCTTGGATCCATTTTTTCGCAGAACTCTGCCATTTTCTCTTGTTTGCATATCCAAATTTCTTGTTCTATTTTGTGACTAATTTCAATGTGTTACTTTCTCTTTTCTTCTGTTTTATTTTTTTTTAAAGAAGTTCATTGATATTGTCTCTCTCTGCAATCATTGCCTTGATGTTGTGGTCCTTCCAGTAAGGTATCCACAGGTCTAACGTCTCCTTCTAGGTATCGATGCTTTTGCAGCTTTTGATATATTCGAAGAGAAGTTTTCCAAGTTTTTGTCAAGCGTTCTGTAATTCAATTTTTCGTTGCACAGTTCTTCAAGCTTTTCTGTGAATTTTTTTTCAAGTCGGCTTTCCTAAAGTTCCATGTTCTTTTATTCTGTTGGACATTCTCAATTTTGAAGTTAAGGGTTGTTAAAATTGGCCTGTGGTCACTGATTGCACCTCTCAGGATTTTCCATTGTGTTGTGGGTGCGATGTTGAAATTTATCGCTGTGATGTCTATTGCGGATTCTGTGCCTGTCGACTTGGATAGATAGGTGTTCTTTCCCTTATTTAATGGTGTAAGGTCGAGGTCGGTGACCTTTGTTATCCTGGACAGATGATCCCCAAGTTGAACTTTTGGCGTTAAAATCGCCGAGTATGATTGTGATATCCGAAGAGGCTTCACGAGCTGAAAGTTGGCGATTTTGAGATGCGTCAAGATTTGCTTCATGGGTTTTCCGGAAATTTGATATTGATGAAAACTGGCTGTCGAATGTTCTGTGGACAGATGATGCTCACTTTTCTCTAAACGGAGAATCTAACATTCAAAACAGCCGCTTTTGGGCAACAGAAAACCCTAGAATTTTTACAGAAATGCCACTTTATCAGCCTAGAGTTACAGTTTTGTGTGGGTTCACTTCTTTTATTATTGGGCCATTTTTCTTTGAAAAATCAATGGAAGAACTTTTAAAACCGTTTTTGTAACTGGTGAACGTTATGTTCATATGGGGTATTCCCATATTGCAGGGAAAAATGCACTAAGCGAAATAACATTCATGAAAGTTGGAGGACCTCCTCATATCTCCCGCGGTGCCAAACAATTGCTGAAGAATACGTTCGTTGAAAATCGTGTGATAAGTCGCCACTTTATATAGCAGTGGCCTCCAAGATCACCAGACTTGACGCCTTGCGATTTTTGTTTATGGGGGTACATTAAATCGTGTGCTTATCGATGCTGGCATACCACATTGGCCATGTTAAAGGCTTCTATTAGATGGCACGTTTTATTAATATCAACAGATATTTTTCTTAATGCTGTCCATTCTGTCATTTGTCGTCTGCAGGCGGTGATTGAGAATGAAGGGTGCCACATTGAGCAAGGATTGTGACCTAATACAAGAGAGAATGGGATAAGGGGGATAATTGGGATATGGGATAATAAATGCTGTCCTCACATCTTGACTCTTTTTTTTGTGAACAGTAATATTTTGTTTGTATTTGCTCACATATTATTTCGTGCAAACCAGAGTGTTATAACTTCTCGAATAACACTGGTGCACACAATTTTTTCCCTTATGTTTAGTTTTCGCTTTTCGCTCATTAGAAGAAATAGCATAAGGAATATTTTCTGTACACCAATAACTTTAGAAATTTTATGCAAAAAAATAATACAAAATGATTTTACTACCACGTTTTTCAACGCAAAAGGTCGATTTGAAAAATATTTTTATTTGAGGGGACACATTTTTTAAAATTGGGTACAGTATGAGAGAGAGTTGAATTAAAAATATTAGAAATTTTTTATCTTCGGAAACACAAACCGTATCTAAAATATCATTGTTTTTTTTGCTACATGTTTAAATTTGCATTTACCTATTTTACATATCTCTGATTGTATTTAAAAATTGTTAACCAATTCTTCATACTTTTGGCGAAGTGGTGTTTTATTAATTTGTTATTTGATGTTATTAGGGTTCTTTCCTGGTATTCAAAAAGGAAAAATACGTGTCGATCAGTTATATTTTTCAATTTATCAAACAATTTGGCCGCTGAATCTCTGATTTTGGTAGTGCGCCATCTGGCGAATAAAATTGTAACTAAAATCAATTTCGAATTATTCATTATTTGCCATAAAAAAATCCCATTGAATCCTGAACACAATGGTGTTTACCGCATTGCTCTAGCGCAAATATTCGCGGAGTTATTAATTTTTAAAGTTGTGCGGGACTTTTGGATCACCCTGTATATGTAATTAATACAGATTCCTTAGGCCTTCAAAATATCTCTTTAACCACTCGTGCGGTCAGTCAAAGAGACTTAAGTCTTTTGTTGAAGTGGAAGTCCAAGATATTAATAGTGTCAAGCAAATTTATTTCTAAGGATTTTTTCATTAATGACAAGTTGAGATTTATAATTCATAGGAGAGTGACCGTTTGATTTCTTTGTTATCAGAAAGCTGAGCCGATAAAGAGGAGATGATCCTCTGTTTGGTCTTCATTCTAGCAGTTAAGGTGAATCGATCCTCTTTCAAATTTTCGCGGAGTATACTTTTGCATGGCCAGTTAGGATGGTTGTTGAAGTGTACTCTTGTTAGATTCTTGGAATCATGGATATCAATATTCTTAGCGTAAATCTTCTGAGAGTGCCGGTTGTAAAATCCGTTGTATAGGTCTATCGATAGCTTCTGTGTGATCTGAGTTCTTTTATTGTGGGAAACGCTTTATGAATAGATTTTGAAAGACAGTGTAGAACTTTGGTCTGCTAGTTCATTTCCCAGAATACCGATATGACCTTTGACACAGCAGAGTTGAACATTGGGTTTATAGTAGGGTAGACTACACATGACAGAAAGAGTCAATTGGCAATCTGAAGCAATTCGGAAGTTTACACGCGGGAAAATCTGGTTAGCTTTAGTCGCCTAAAGAACTAGAGATTCTTCTTGGAAGGTTGAATATTCGTGATATCAGCCGCTCATTACTCTACAGGAACTCTGCTGCGCCTATTTTCTTCATTTTAAAGGGAATATAAAAATGTTATTCTATGTCTTATACCTGGACACCACAGTGAGGTAAAAGTTTGATATTTATTACTTTTTCTTTGTAAACTGTTTTAAGCGAGTATACAAAATTTTGCAAAATTCAATACATACTATGTGGTCTGGGATCATATCAAAAATAGAAAGGAAGCATGAAAATTAATCCATTCCTGACCACATTTTTATAGAATGTTGGCCGCTCTTTACACCATACAAACAGTGCTTTATTTGAAAGGAACTATACAATTTCTATTCTCGAATCTATTCCATGCCACGATGCTCATTTAGAAGTCTGAAATTTTGTAAACTCACATTGTTTTTAGTAATGAAACAGCCTATAAAATATCAGAATTCTACATGGTCTAGATGTATATTAAGAACTAGATCATTATCCCGTTCTACGAGAACGGGTCAAGAACGATAGTCATTTCTAAACCCCATTGTTAAAGAGCTTTACCCATATTTATATAGCTGTTAAAGGAGAAATTGGTGCTATATATCTCAGGTATTCCAGAAGGAGTTTCCAAAGTTTTCTGACACTCTTACCTACCAAGTTCTATCAATAAATTCCTCAGTGATTGAAGTACGTCAAGAAACCTCGGCAGAACTCTTCATAAAATAAATTCTCAAAATGTATTTATCATGGCATCTTCGATACGCAGGTCGACCATCATGGAACGTTATTTTGCCTCTGTTCTGTGGCCGATTCTTTCCCACATTTTCTTATATATATATGTTGTGACCTTTTAATAATTAGAAGAAAATGTTGGGAAAAATCAGCCACACAGAGGCAAAATAACATTCCATGATGGTCGACCTCAAGATGAATAAATTTGAGGATTTATTATACGAAGAACTCTGCTGATGTGTCTTGACGTACTCCAACAACTGAGGAATCATTGATAGAACTTGGTAGGTAGGAGAGTGCCAGAAACCTTTGGAAACTCCATCTGGAACACCTGAGATATAACACCAATGCGATATGTCTCCTTTAACGGCTATGCTAATATCTTTAATATCGTATGAAAGTTATTTTTTAAGAACTATTTTTTATTATTTTCTCTCTTTCAGGTTATAGTTAGTATAATATCTAGAGTATTAGTTCTCTAAATATATATTCTATTTAGCTTCCCATCAATCATTTTCTACAAAAACAACAACAAAAAAAGCTTTCTCTATAGTAAAAACAATTTTAGATTCCTACAATTTCGTTCTGTAGAATTTCCACTGTATTTTTTCTCAAGCAAGATATTTCGGAATTAAAAAAATATATATATATAAAAAATTAGTCTTCAAACTACAATAGGTTGGGCGAAAGACACACTAGTATTTATTATCAAAATAAAATAAACAAAACTACCTCCCCCACGTCAAAAATAGACGGAATGACCCTCTATTGACCATTTCTAGCGGACTCGGTTCGGTACCACAACACCAGCTTTGGATATTTCAGAACGTCCACTTAGAGATGAAGGGATTAGTGATATCTTTTTTAATTTCCGTAGACATCCAGACTCCTCCTTCTAAAATGAAAAAGCACCCCCTCGATACCTAAAGATGATTTAAAAAAAAAACAGTATTAGTCAATGATCAAAATAATTCATAATTTTATTAATTTCTCACTGAATTTATGACTCACACAGAGAAATCATAGAGAGAGTTATTATATACATGCATATTTTATAATTTTCAAAAATTGGCACAAGGATTGAAAGAAGCATAAAAAATAAGGAGATCGAATAGCAAATTTTCACATAAAAAAGAGAGAGATAAATAAAATAAATAGTGTCCATTTATTCTGAGTCTAAATGGCTTTTCATTAGATATATTTAATAAATATATCAATTTTTGTTAATAAAAACAGCTAAATATTGATTAATTTTTATTATTTTATTTTTTATATTACCTCATAAAAATTATAGAGAAGGGGAAAAATTATTATGTATTCAAAACAGTAAATATTCGAAAGGTTTTTATTGACTTTTATATAAATATTCATAGAGCATAATTATATCATATATACTAATTTAAAAAATACATTTTTTTACAATTTCAAAGAAGATAAAAAACATTTTAAAAACTATATAAATAAAATACTTCTTATTAAAACAGATCAACTTTCTAAAAAAAAAAATGTTTATTTTTTTTAAATTTACTCTTCAAAAAATGTAAAATTGATTTTTAATTACTATTAGAGAATAGTTACAAATGAGAGAATAACAAACGTATAATTTGAAAGAGAGAGAGAGAGAGAGAAAAAAAAAAAGAAATATAAACACAACGATCAATTATCAAAAGACAAAAGAATTTAAAAACCAAACGATATTGATAAGTAATGTCAAAATGGTTGCCATAGCAATTTACTAGGCTTCGCTCATCGAGATGATGATAATAATAAATGTCTGGGGTGGAGGAAGGAGGGGGGGGGGGGGGGATGCAAAAGTTAATCAGATGTTTTAATCAGTCACTCATTAAATTGTTTGGTGGGGATGATCGTGATACAGTCATTACGTCCATATTTTAAATGTCCATACATGGCGTCCCACTCTCCAAGCCCCAAAGAATGCCCTAATAGACGCATTGGGTCGGACATTCCTTTTTTGGCGTATGAGGAGGCGCCAGTCATAAAAGGAATCGCTTTATATCCGTTGGCGCCAACTTCCCCCGAGGGTGAGCTCCCCGGCTAGAAGGAGTTAGCAAAAATAAAGGTCATTGTCTGTATATCCTGGCGCCTTTTAGGATTGTGGCAGGTCGTTATTTTTGCAAATACTTGGCATGTTTCTTTTGTTTTCTATAAGGAGATGATGAAAGCTGGCGCCTATAGGAAATGGAGTTTTCAGTCATTACCCTATAGCCGTTGGTCTTCTGTGCAATTAAAATAAAATTAATTCTATTTGATGGTTGTCGTCTGTTACGATCGGGTATAATTTGTCGATTTAAAATGGAGATTGTCTGCTTCTTGATTTTTTTAATGAGTTTTATTGGATCGTTGTGTGTGTGTCAAATAGCAATTTCTATATAGTTGATATTGTAAAATCTCGGAAGAAATGTTTATTAGCAGAGTTTACTCAATGTTTATTTTTCTTATTTTTAATTAGCAATTTTATGTTTATATTTAATATTCAATATATCACCGTTTGATATCAAAAATTTTTACATGCATTTTTTTTAAATTGCTATTTTAGAAATTGCGCGTAATGTTCTCCAATATTCTTTTGATATATTTTGTAAAATTTGAATAGCACGAATATTTTTAATGATTAATGCATTTTATTTTATATATAGAGTATAACCTCTAGGAGAGGACACTTCTCTATAAAGGAACGTTCCCATTGCCAAAATTACCATTTTTACTATTTAGGAACTCTCCAGTAAGAAGACACCTCTCCCTAAAGGACACTTTTGTTCTGCAACTTAGTGTCCCTTACAGAGAGTTTCCCACTGTATGTAAAAAAATGCCTTTTTTTTTTTTGCATTTAACTTTTGAGTAAAAACAAAGAAATTTAGGGTTTTGATTTTTATAATATATTCTCAAATTTATTGACATATTGTGGCTACATTTTATTGAGTGAACACAAATACATAAATAAATAAAATATTAATAATACAATATTTACAATGATATCATTATATATAAATCAATATATCTACTAATCTATACAATCTATACTTAGCGCCTTTAAACTACTTTTTAAATTTAAAAACGAGACTAATATTGTTGAGGAATATCTTCATATTTATTTATAGTACTAGTTCCAATTTCTCTCGTAATACCCATCCCTCTAAAATACTCTTTCCTTTTATAAATTTTATATTCCTGTGAAATATCTCGATAGCATTCCATTCCGGCCTATGTCCCGTATATAACACTTATTCCTCAATTATGCTTAAAGCCCTTCTCTCCATTAAACCCTGTTGGTGTTCCTTTTAATTCTGATCTCGGTGATTTCTCTTACATAAATTTTGTCGCATTCTGTGCATTTAATCCTATAAAAATTGAATACCTAGTTTTGATATTTGAATTCTATCCTTCATTATGTTATAGTTAAAATCCATTTTGGGTGGGAGCCTTGAATCCTGACACAATGGACCGTGAAAGAACTTCTAGTGGATCTTTGGAGCTCTTTGAAGAGAAGTGCAGCAACATCTTTTTTCAAACTTCATTCTTCTTTTATCAATGGCTTTATATTTTATTAAAATAAGAACCTCCAGGGAAAAGTTTCCTTTCAAAATATTTTTTATTTAAAAATCTCTCAAGCTTTCGGGCAAGGATATTTTCTCCCGTAGAAGGACTTTCTTGACCGAAAGCTTGAGATATTTTTAAATAAAAAATATTTGAAGAAAAAAACTTTTCCCTGGATGCTTAATGTTCTTGTTTCAATATGGATTCAAGGGATTATTTTATCGGCTTTATATTTTATTTATTTAATAAATTTTGATATTTAAAGTTGTATCTTCTCAAAATTCTTCATATTATGTTATGGAGAAGGCTTGTGAGTTTATCATTATAATCACGACTGTCATGCCTCCTTTATCTGCCTTAGTAATAACCATGCTCTCTCATCATTTTTTAATTTCTTGATATCCTTCCATTCTGAGCATTTTTCTCTCTCTAACTCAACTTTTTTTCGATTTTTATTATCCTCGATATAACATTCGTGATTTTATTTCTTATAAAAACGCTATCATTTTCATTAAAATGTTAAATTCCATTTGCCTCAAGTTGGGAAGTCCCGAAGATGTGCTCGATCAGCGGACATGGAGAATAGACGAATCCGTGGGTGGCTTAGTCCGCTCGTGGCTGGAGGGGGGCGACGTTGGCGGAAGAGATTGTCCCAGAAGACATTACTCCACTGTAGTCGAGATGGGTTGGCTTGCATTCATCTCGTACACTTGGGCTTACGGATCTATCTCCAATGGAATTTGGCACCTGCTTTCATTGCTCATCCTGTCGACTAGAATAAGGGGTCCTGTGGCGATCTGCGACACAATCGTGATAGGTGGCAAGTGGTAAGGACTCACACAGGAGGCAGTATTCAGTAGCAAGAACCCTTGAGGAATGGGTCGGAGAGGAAAGAGAAGGTCCGATGACTACCCTGGGAACAACCGGCTAGGAGACTTCCGACAAACTTCCATTTTATTTTTAAAACTACATTTAGAAGTTTATACTCTTTCTTTAAATCATATTCAAACTTCTTTGTTTATTGCTCTAGTTGTCCATTTCATCTTGAGGATACTTCTAGCATGCATCATATCAAAAGGGATTAGTTTCCGCTCCATTCTTTTCTGTCAATATCCAAGCTTCACATCCAAACAGAAAAACTACCCAAACATTTACACATTATTTTCTTTAGTTCCATATTTAAATCTATTCTCCCACAGCATATCTTTTTTAAAATAAAATAAAAACTAACATACACAAAAAGCATTTATTTAAAAAAAAATCATATAGTATTTCTTATTCATGGATTCACCACAAAATCTGCCAAGAAAAAAAAGATAAAAAATAAGTAAAAGCTATTTAAATTCAATGATAATAATGCAGATGCCATATATACACGAAAACTAAATTAAGAAAGTTAATCTCATACACAGAATTGTACTAGCCGAATGACCCGGGCAACGCCCGTGTTTTACCTGATTGAATGTTTTTATTCAAATACTATTTGTTACAATTATAAATTGGCGCCTTATATAAATGCATATATTAGTTAATAACTATAGCCTATGTGCTTTATCTGTCGATGTACTGTTGGCTTCCGTAGGCGTCTCTTACTGGAAAAAAGAAAGAGAGGATTTCATTTAGTTATTAACTAATATATGCATTTATTTAAGGAGCGACCTGCTCCAACACAATAGTTATAAAAACGAAAAAGCGAGTGAGGGGGGGGGGGGGCATGATGGGGGGGGGGGGGGGGAGCAAAGGTGGCGTGATCGTAGCCAACCAATAGGAGAGCGCCATTCCAATAAAAAAGCAAACGGTGACAGAGATGAAAACTGAAGAATTAAGAGATGAAGAACGCATGACGCTCGTAACTGTATATTGGATGATATTTCTAGGGAAGACAAAAAGATATAAATTTAAAATATATAAAAGAATGAAACACCACGGGTATTAACATAGGTTTAATCCAAAAAGTATATTTTGTCTTTGTACAAGTCTGACCTCGACTTATAGCCATATCAAGTCGAATGGTTGCTCTGTTCATGTATAACTTTTATAAAGCAGTAAAGCAGAAAAAAGAACTCAGTTTTATCGTTTTCTCCTCCTATTCACGATGGTGATTAATCATCTCGGAGATATCGTGGCAAGCCGGCAATGAGAGACTGGTGTCTTAATAAAGGCTTTGTGTGACCTCGACTTATGAGAGACTTATGCCCTCGTCCCTTTTAAGGTGAGGGTGCTTTTATTAGATCAAGACTATGAGAGACATTTCACAACGGTTCTAAATGTAGAACTATGTGTTGATATAAGAGGAGGATGTCAAAGCGGCTCGAATGATTTTTGCTGGAAATTGAGAGCTACTGGTTTGAGTTTTTTTTTTTTATATCAAAGAAACATAAAAAAAATGTTGGACTCGGATAACAATTCCTTAAATATAATGATGATATATGCAAAGTAAACATATTTAATTAATATATACATATTTACCCAATATTCTGGCACGTTTATATTTATGCCTACAGATGATGCAAGCCATTGACAACTTTTAGTTTCACGATTAGAGAATGTCTTTTTTTATATTATTTATTTTGTGCTTTGCCAGTAATAATAAAAAAAACATAAAAAAAACAATGAGTAGTTCAAATGTCTTTTAACTTTTATTATAGAAAAGAAAAATACGACAAACAATATCCAACCTAAGAGAATGTATATATCATTGTTAATCGTTCTGTTTGTATAATCAGATTTGTTATTGAGGCTTTGAGATGAATTATCCATTTATAAAATCGTCTATATGTCTTAATAAAAAGGTCTGTGTGTATACACAGCAGCGTTAAAAGTGAGTGAAGATAAATGTCTTTAGAATTCACTTTGATGAAAAAGGAAAATCGAACATCGTGAAAGGAATCGTACTAGGTTAATGAGCTTTTTGGGGCTTCATTAGCCTCGTTAGAAGGTTAATGCTGAGAGAGGAAAGCTACGGGAAACCACCTTGGTGATAACCCCCATGAATAAACTCCAATGGAGGTCAAAGAACCAGCGTGTCGCATGGCGTAGTCAATGGGAACGGCAGAGGATAGAGTAAGGAAGCTTTTAAAATGTGGATTTGGAGAATTATGGAGAGAGATATTAAGATGAGTTGACAGGGGATCAAGAATGAGGAATTCTTGGGAAGATTGGGAGAGAAAAGAGGTCTGTGTTGAAAACCATCGGAGAAAAGAGGATAAAAGACTTAGATAGGATATATATTATAAGATAAGAAATGGATTGATGAAGAAAGTGCTGGAAGGTGGGAAAGAGAACGGTAGGAGGAAGAATTGGACTGATGAACTTCAAGGGAAGCTATGAAGAAATAAAGAGAAGTGTTCAATAGATCAAGAAGCATGGCCCTCTTAGACCCCAGGACCTGTTTAAGAACAGAGAGCTTGAAAAAAGAATGAAATTTAGATGACATAATTATTCAACCCACACCTCCTATGCAGGAAATATTTAAGAATTAATCATAATACTCTAATTAATATTGAGACGTTACAGAAACAATTTTCAATTGTACATAAATTCCTTTAAAATGTTACTTTTAATTTTTCATATGTTTATTTTCAATTTCTTTTTCTCATTCATCAAAAGTCAATGATGTACATACTAAATTAGTAAAAACTCAATAAAAACGATATGTAAAAATACACATAAACAAATGGCTTATAAAAGAAAGCAGCAATAAATGAGTTTAGGCAAAATGTCTATTTCATTAACAAACATTTCACTTTTAAAATAATAAACTTTAAAATTAAAGTTTTACAAAACTAAAATTAGCGTTTTAAAAATAAAAACGTGGCATTTGGCGCAGTCGAGAAGGATACGAAGAAAAAAAAATGGCGGAAAATCCAAACAACCGGTTGCAAAAATTCAACGGCTCGAAGTCGGCAATTAGGCCTGAGTCATGGATCAAATTATATGATTTTGAAAATAATTCTTTAAAAGAAGATGAAAAAATCAAAAATCTTATGTACTACTTGACAGATTCAGCACTTGAATGGTATGCAGACGAGATTATTTCAAATCCTGCAATAAAAAGATGGGAAGTTGTAAAGGAAAAGTTGATTCAAAGATTTGGTTCATACAACGCAAATCCAATTGTCTCAGCATCACATCGAAGATTTAAACGAGAAGAATCAATAGAAAATTATTTTCAAGATAAAATTCGCCTGTTAAATCAAACCCATCTAACGAAGGAGGAAAAAATTAATTTATTAACAGACGGACTTCCAAATGATTGGAAAGATTTAATTGTGGCTGCACAGCCAACTGACGCCACAAAATGGTTTCATATCGCAGCTTCAATTGAACAAAATAGGGCTTCAATTCAGTTTAAGCCTAAAAACAAAATACATCTCGCGACAAAAAATAATGATAATAGAAAAAATGTTTGCCCATTCTGGTGTCCAATATGTTCGAAAAAGGGAATAAAAATTAAACATTGGGTCACAGATTGTGAGGAATATGATCCTAATTATAAAAAGGATAGGCCTAATCAAAACACTTCAGTGAAACAAGTATGCGGAGCCCCGGAATTGTTGAATGTAAGTACTTTGACAAATACCCCTACACAAGGAGCTTCCAAGCTTATCAACATAAGTGTTGAAGTAAATGGAATTCCTGCGCAAGCATTTGTGGATACTGGAGCAACAGTATCAATAATCAATTGGCGATTGTTCAAGCGAACCCGTCTTCAACTTCAACCAAATTCAGACATTCACATCAGCCAAGCGGATGGTGTTACCAGGACATGTGGAAGCCTTCAGACCAAGGTAAGAATAGATAAACTAATTAAACCTGTAACTCTCCATGTAATGAAGAACTTTAAATATCCACTCTTGATCGGATTAGATGTTGCATCTCTTTTTAATCTTTTAATAGATGTCAGAGACAAAACAATTTACACCAAATTTGATGGATTACAAAATCCAATTCTTGTAAATCATCTAGAAGAGATAAGAGAACATGAATTAAAAAAATTACTTGAACACAATAGGAATGTATTTTCTCAGCATGCTATTGATTTGGGAAAAGTAGCTATACAACATAAGATCATCACGAAAAGTGAACAACCAATTTCTCTTAGACCCTATCGTCGTCCTCTAAAAGAGTATGAAGAGATAGCTGAACAAGTTAAAGAACTTCTCGAACACAAGTTAATAAGAACTTCAGATTCTCCTTGGGCATTTCCTGTTGTCATGGTTCCCAAGAAGGATGGAAATAAAAGGATGTGCATTGATTACAGACGTCTTAATGAGATCACACTGGATGACAGGCAACCCCTACCTCACATACAGGACATGTTTGATCGATTGCATGGATCCAGATTCTTCTCTACCCTTGATGTTGCATGGGGTTATTGGCAGATCGAAATGGACCCGCAATCTATTCAAAAAACTGCATTCGTCACAAACGATGGTCATTATGTGTTTTTAGTGATGCCCTTTGGTTTAAAAAATGCTGCTTCAACGTTTCAAAGGATAATCCAACATATTCTAGGTGAATTATTATGGAAAGGAACTTGCTCTTTCCAAGATGACATATTGGTGTACACGAAAACATGGCAAGAGCACATAGAGCTTCTTAGTAAAGTTTTTGACAAATTAAGACAGTACAACATGAAATTAAAATTGTCGAAATGTATTTTTGGAAGAACTGAAGTAAAATACCTCGGACATATCATCAGTCACAATCAATTAAAACCTGATCCAGGAAAAGTAAAATCTATTCAAGACTTTCCAAGACCTGATACTGTAAAGAAAGTTCGTCAGTTCATGGGATTGGCAAATTATTACAGAAAATTTGTGAAGGACTTTTCTAAAATTTCATTCCCCTTGGTTCGACTCACTCGGAAGAATCAGCCCTTCATCTGGAATGAGGAAGTAGAGGAGTCGTTCGCTAAACTTAAAATGGCACTATCTACAAAACCTGTCCTTGCTATTTACAACCCGGACTACCCCTCTAAAGTTTATACAGATGCCTCCAAATATGGAATTGGAGCAATCCTAACACAAATTGGTCCAGACAATGAGGAACATGTAATTGCCTATTACTCCAAAACACTGCAACCACACCAAGAGAATTATTCTGCTTATGAGATGGAATGCCTAGCCGTAATACAAGCAACTGATCACTTTCATGTATACATAGAAAACCAACCATTTGAAATCATCACTGATCATGCGGCGCTCCAATGGCTTTTCACCATGAAGAAACCGAAACCTAAGTATTTTAGATGGATTCTTAGTTTATCCTCGAAATCATGTAACATCGTTCATCGTTCTGGAAAGCAACAAACTCATGTTGACGCCTTATCAAGACTCCCAGTTGTTAACATTGCAACTCAAGAACTTCAAGAACACCAACAAAATTCAGATTTGAGTTTCTTGAAAAATTCCCACACTCACGACGGTGTGGTAATGATCAAACAAAAAGGAGTTTTTAAAGCAGTTGTCCCAAACTCGCTTACCAAAAAAATATTGGAAGAATATCACGATTCATTGAGTCACCCATCAATAACCAAAACATGCAAACTTATAACTCAATGTTATTGGTGGAAAGGAATAACAACTGATATCAAGAATTATGTTCGATCTTGTAAATCTTGTCAACTAGTGAAGGTCAGACATGAACTAACTTTAGGAGAAATGATCACTCCAACGTCAAATATCCAACCATTACAAATGATCGGTTGTGACACTATTGTACTGGGAACAGCAGCAGCTAACACAAAGCATAAATTCATTCAAGTTTTTGTTGATCACGCAACTCGTTATCTATGGGCATATCCCACAATAACAAACACTGCTCAAGCTGTCACTCAATGTCTTGATAAGATAATCAAATCAGTTAATTCGATCAATACTATCTTAACAGATAATGGCAAAAATTTTATATCAAAAGAGTTCAACAAATTTCTTTCTTTACAAGGAATTAAACACACATATACTTCGCCTTATCATCCTCAGTGCAATGGCATTTGTGAGAAATTAAATGATACGATAATGACAAAACTGAGAATAGCTGTTCTAGAGAAACCTAGATGTAAATGGAGCTCATTGTTACCGCAAGTTGTCAAAAATTATAATTCCACACCACATGACGTGACTGGTTTTTCACCGCTTTTCTTAATGTATGGAATCGGTAATGTACCCGAATTTGCCGACCAAACTCCCATTACAATTGAAGAAGCCAGGAAGAAAGCTAGCCTGCGGACAGAACAAAGTAGAAGTAAGTGGAAGATTAAACACGATAGCCATCACCCCAAGTATGTCTTTAAAGAAGGAGCCTTAGTCATAAGAAAAATTGCCTTCAACGACCCTCGTCTCATCAAGACATCACCAAAATATGAAGGACCATTTGTCATTCAAAAAAAGATATCTGATGTAACCTACGATATCTCTCTGAAAGACCAAAAGCAAGCAAGACGCGTTCACATATCTCAACTTCGACCATTTATTACCCGAGAATAAATGCTTCAAGAAGGGGAATATGAGACGTTACAGAAACAATTTTCAATTGTACATAAATTCCTTTAAAATGTTACTTTTAATTTTTCATATGTTTATTTTCAATTTCTTTTTCTCATTCATCAAAAGTCAATGATGTACATACTAAATTAGTAAAAACTCAATAAAAACGATATGTAAAAATACACATAAACAAATGGCTTATAAAAGAAAGCAGCAATAAATGAGTTTAGGCAAAATGTCTATTTCATTAACAAACATTTCACTTTTAAAATAATAAACTTTAAAATTAAAGTTTTACAAAACTAAAATTAGCGTTTTAAAAATAAAAACGTGGCAATATATGCAATAAATCATCGAACCAAACATATTCCTAGCCCATATGTAACCTCAACATTAACAGAGAATTAACAACAACAATTTCAAGAATCAGAACAGGACATTTTAAAGGAATGAAGATAAACCCAGACATGACTAGATCCTACAGGAACTGCAATAACTGTCACAACACCCAACTCACTCCGGACCATATATACAGTTGCCCAGCCATCCTTGCAGCCCTCATAAGACATCAATCCAGAAGAGGACATCCATACGGACAAGACACCTCAGTTGGCCAGTATTGTGATCAGGGTGCACGGACCGATCTGATCTGTTCAATGGACAAGACACCACCACCAAACATATCGTACAAATTCCATATTAACCAGATATATTTACTTTACGGCATTCGGGTTTCACTTTCCAACAGTGCATTTCGATATAAAACAACTTTATTGACATCGAGCCAATTTACAAAAAAAAAAAAAAGGTATCATTGTCTATATGACATCACTAATGGTCAGCCATATTACCAAATAGACAACTGGCCCATAACATTGTCTATGTGACACGTTTCAGCAGAACTCTTTATAAGATGTACCCAATGTTAGTTGGTATATTGGCAAGCTTTGCTCCAGAAATTCTTTAAACTTCCGGAGAAAGGTGAAGATGCCCGCGACCTTTCTGAAATGTCACCAAGGTAAAGGGGGGGATGAAGGGACAGAGGTTTTGCGACATCCTGTAGGAAGTGTCGAAGCGGAAATGTCACGAGGCCAACTTCCACACGACATAAAGAATGGCCCCAGTCTCTTTCTTTTGCTTAATTATAGTGTTGTCCCTTGCGGAAGATTTGTGCCGAGTTTTGTCTTAATTTGTGTAAGAACTAAGCTGAAGGAGATTTTCCCCCCTTTTGGAAGTTGTGGGCTGCATAACTAGGCTCATAGAGCATGCATTTAATTCCGCTTTTATCATAAATACCATGCAAATACTAAATTCTAGATGTGAATTCGAGAAACTGAGTTAATACTCTCTGAACGAAAGTTCATAAATGTATTACGAATTTCTTGTAAATCATAGATTGTGAGATGGACTAGGGTGTTCTTGGCAAGATGATTTTGCTGCCAATACTCTTACATTTCCAAATAATTGATTGTGTTGTGGACTGGGTTCTTCTTAGCTAGATAACAATTGCCTTAATAATCTTGAATTTACATTTTTGATGAATTCCTTGTAAATAATTTATTGTTTTGTGGACTGGGGATTCTCCTTAGCGAAATGATATTTGCCCCAATACTTTTGCATTTCCCCCTTTAACGAATTCTGTGCAAATAATTTATTGTGTGCAGGATTGAGATATTTTAAGAGGATCTTTGGCCTCAAAATCTTGTATTTAACTCTTTGAGTAAGCCTCGTAAAATGATCGAGTGGTGGTGTACTGGGTTGTTCTCGGCAATAAAATGTTTTACCTACACAATCTCTTGCATTTACCTCTTTTACGAATTTTCTGTAAAAAAAAAAAAAAAAAAAAAAAGGACAAGCAAACGTTAACGACACAAAATCAGGGGGAAATGTGGGAAAAGGATCTCCACAATATTAACATTTTTACATTTGCCTCTTCTACGAAATTATTGTAACTAAAGATGAAGCAACAATTAAACAGAAATCCATACATCCTGTTCCAATGCATTTATCTCTTTGAACACAATCCCTTATAAATAACTTTAACAGTATAAATTTTATTACCTAACATTTTTTTCTTCAATTTTTCTCTTACATCAGACACACAACTTTGTCTATATAAATGTATGAACTTTGTCGATTAATACATGTGAATTTGTAAATATTTAATTATAAGTTCTAATTTCGTAATAGACGCAGATATTTCAATATCGCGCCTGGTTGATTAATAAATAAAAAATAAAAAACCACACAAAGAACGATTAGACTAACTCAAATTTTCTTCCATATATATTTATAGAGAGAAAGAGAGGCATGCATAAATTTTCAATTCGAAACAAAAGAATTCGTTAAAAGACATCGCCTTTACAATATTTTCCTAATATATGATATATCTAATATATAATATCAATAATAAAAATAATATATATATTATATAAATATTGAAGAAAAACAAAAAGAACGAAGAGCAAAATTTTAAAAAACAAATAATAGAGAAACAAAATACCACCAACCGATGATTCATCTGTCCAGACGAGAATGAGGAAGTCTCCTAGAATATCCCCCCACCCCCAAATATTTGTTGCTAGCCCTCCAATATCCGTCTGCCTTTATTTTTAAATAACCGTCTGCATTGCCTCACCAATCGGCTGAGAGGAAATTCCTCAAGGTGATGTCCCATTATTCAGACAGAAGAGCTAAAATTAGAAAATATTACCAAACGATCACTAACGAGTTTTCCCTCCAAATATTTTCTCGCCCGGATTTTTTCTCGATTTACGCATCTTCCCTTTTCTCAATATTTATTGTTTCTATTGGAAAACCCTGCGTTTTTTACTGCTTCCCAAATTTCCAATCACCACTATTTTAAACTGTAACTTTTAACGACAGATCCGTATATTTGGCAAGTCTACAAAGATTCTGAAATAGGCTATTTTAAAATGGAGCAACATGTATACGGATTAACCTATTTTTATAATGAGCCATAAAAAAAATTAAGGCAAAAGCTTTAGTTTCATCGAAGTTTCCGCGAATATAGCTCACACACCTTCCTCAAGATTGTAAAGCTAAAGAATCCAAGAGAAAAATATTTTTTAAAACTCTAAAGCCGCCTTTTTTTTTTCATTTGAGCTTCAAAACACACGCACAAAATATACAAGTCAAAAATATATAAAACAAAAAATAATAATCTTATAATTCAAACAATTTCAACATCATAAAATGCATATTAATACTTTATTATTATTTAAAATATTATATTTGATTTTATAACATTTGGCATATCTATGATATTTTAAACAATGGAAAAATATATATTCAAAGGATTATATAACAATTTTCATATACTTAAAATTATATAAACCACACACACACACAATGACTATATATTATAAACGCTGGTTGTTTTAAATGTAGAATAAAAATGAATTTAGGAGTTTTTAAAAGTATTTTTATTGTGAATTTCCTTGAAATTTTCAAAAGTAATTTTATAAATAGGGATTAGTTTCGAGATCTGGGGATGTTTTGAAATTTGAAAAGATCAAGTAAAAACTCAGCTAAAATTTGGAATGTCTTAATCAACTTGATTATTTTGGTTTGTTTTTCAATACACTGAATGAATGGTATTCTAAGAATGTTTGATGAAGAGTTTCTTCTTAAGACGAAAATATCATATTGCCACCTTTTCATTATATTGAAAATTCATATTAGAAGAAAAGGGATATAATAAAATAGAATTTTCATATTTATTATAATATATTTTAAAAAGTATAGCTTCTATATAAAAAAATAAATGAGTCATTATAAAGAGATAAATGAAGAAAAAAGGTTGAATAAACTATTATGCTTGATGATGAGATGAGTGGACTTTAGGAAAATATTAGTATTTGACCAGATAGTTGGCGTAATGCGCTTCAAGAAACTGGGTTATCTTTATATCTTTCTTATAGTATATTTTACTAAATATTTGAATAAAAACTGGAAATGTATATTAATATATATTTTTAAAAATATTTTAGAATATATTTATATAAAAAAGGACGTATCTAGCTAGTATCACGTATCTGTGAAAGGGGAATTTTTTTTTCTTCACTGGTACGCCTTTTTTTTTAATACAAATATATTCAATGGGTCGCCTTTTGACTCAAATAATTTAGAATGAAAGAAATTCTCTATAACGGAGCTCTTTATAGAACGACATTTGAAAATATCCCGCATGTGTTTCTTTTGAACGAAAAAAACGAAATTTATTTTAAGGAGAAATAACGATTATTTCTAACCTTAGGGATGAAGTATGAAAGGATGAATTGTGAAGAGTAATGATAAAGGGAAAAAATAAAAGTGTCCAGGGATGGGAATATACGAATAAACGAAAAATATAGCAAGCTCTCTTCAATTTCGTTTTAAAGATTTTTCCACTCTATATACGTATTTATTGTAAAGAGAACAATAAATTGAGCAGCAGCTTTACACACCCAAGATAGTGGGCATTGCGACTGCTGTGATAGAGATGCATGGGGACATCTGAGGTTCTTCATTGGACATTACAACAACAGAACAATACACTTTAAATTTAATAATTAAAAGGTATCAGAAAGCAACGAAAAAATATGGCGACATAAAAAGAATAAATATATTAAATAAGATTATAAATGTTATTTTTACTTATAGGTATATGAAGTCATAAAAAGGAGTAGTAGAAAGCGTTCTAAATGATCTTTCTTGATAACATGCAAGAAGCCATTGGCCTTTTAACATCCTTCGTATGGCTTTAATGGCAAGAGGAGTGAATTCTGGGTCATCTAAAATTGGAGTAATTTGGTTCGAATCATTTCTCTTCCGTAGCCATATGTCTTGATAGACAAGCTTTCTGATATATAGGTAGTTGACTCTCTTTCATTTTCGATTAAATAGAAAAAGGGGGATTTTTTTTCTCAACATGGTATTAAGTTTTATGGGGTTAGAGAATCTATAGAGCAGTGTCGGGCAACCTTTTTCGAGTTGCGGCGCACTAAGCTTAATTTCTTTTTTTCGCGGCGCACCTGTGAGAATTTCGTAACAAAAATATTTTTTTCCTTTTTCAACCAACAGAATTTACGGTGTACAAAACTTATTGTGTGAATGTGTGTGTTGGATAACTGAATGCTACGACAGCTAGCGCCACACTGGACCTATCATCATCACAACTGTTTGTTTACCTTCTTCTCTATATTACAATAACTGTTCGCTACCATAACTTTGTCTTTCTTGCTAAATGGATAATAAAGATTATTATCATATAATCCTCAACGTCCTCATGCCTTCCTACAAGCTGTAAGTACCTAAATCTTACAACAATCAGATTATGAGACTGAATATTGCATGAAATTCAACTAACGAGTTAAGACAAAGAAAAAAGGCTTAGCAAAAATGGCGTCACTCCCGAGCCACGATGTAACCCTAAATAAGCTCGACGGCTATAACTACTCACTATGGTCTTTCAAAATTGAAATGCTCTTGCAAAAGGAAGATCTTTGGGAAGTTGTCACCGAAAATATTCCAGATGAACCTAAAATCGAATGGAAAAAGAAAGACTCAAAAGCTAGAGCTATCATTAATCTAAGCATCGCCGACTCACAAATAGTGCATGTCAAAAACCTACTAACAGCCAAAGCTACCTGGGACACTCTTAAAAATATCTATGAAAGAAAAACACTCTCAGGAAAAATTTATTTGCTAAGGAAACTATACAGCTTAAAACTCGAAGAAGACAAAGACATGCAGCAGCACATCACTACCATGATGGAACTAGTTGACAAACTGCGAACCATTGGCGAAACACTAAAGGACTCTCACATCACGGCTATACTGCTTTGCTCGCTTCCAAAGAGCTACTCCAATCTCATCACGATGTTGGAATCAAGGCCTGATGACGAGCTAACGCTTGAATTCACCAAGAACAAACTCCTTGATGAACTCACACGCAGAGTAGAAAGCTCGAAAGACGAAAGCACCGCAACAAAAGCCTTAAAAAGCCTCCACAGAGCTTCAAGCCAAAGGAGAGAAAAAGAGAAGAAATTCTGTTCTTTCTGCCACAAACCAAACCACTCCAAAGAAGAATGTTGGCACTATCAAAAGCGAAACAACAGCAACAAAGAGTACAAATATGAAAACTTCAGAAGAGGAAACGTACCAAAGTACACAAATCAGTCAAGTGTCACCCAAGAACAATCAACAAATCAGAGAACAACAAAAGGACCTAACCCAAAAGCTCTCAATTGCACTCAACGAGAAGCAAGTGTACACAACTGGTTCATCGACTCTGGAGCCACATCTCATATGGCGTACGACGAAAGCTTCTTCACTGAACTTAACAGAGAACAAACACAAAATGTTGTGGTTGCTAATGGCAATAAGCTGCAGGTCAAAGGGATAGGACAAGGAGAAATCAAAGTCATCACACCCCAAGGAAAGACTGACACCTTACTTCTCACAAAAGTTCTATACATCCCGGAACTAACAGACAACCTTCTGTCAGTGAGTGCGGCCACCTCCAACGGATGTAAAGTAACGTTCAACAGAGATTGGTGTACCATCGAAAGAGACAACACAGCCCTCGCGAACGGTATACTTGACAATGGAATATACCGACTCCACCTGGATGACAACCCCCAAACTCGCACATTCAAAGCAAATGTTGCAAAACAAAACCACTGCAAGAACAAAAATTGCCTCATGCTCTGGCACGACAGACTAGGACACAGAAATATAGAATCAATTAAGAAGATTCGAAATGAGAACCTAGCAAGAGGACTAAGTCTAAATAACTGTTCGCACAGCACAGACTGCGTTCAGTGCATTCAAGGAAAACTCACCGAAACCCCATTTCCAAAGAAGACAGAGTACAGAGCAACTGAAACGCTTCAACTTGTACACAGTGATATCTGCGGTCCAATACCAACAACTGATAGGCTCACTATTGTACCTAAGCGTAGTATCCAGACCAGATATCGCAGCTCCAGTCTGCATACTCAGCAGCAGAAACCAGAATCCTAGAAATTGTGACTGGAATGCAGCAAAAAGAATCGTAAGATATCTAAAAACCACTAAAGAACTCGAGCTACGCATATCTAACCAAAAACCTCCCACGCTGGAAGCATACAGCGACGCCACATGGGCAAGCGACAACACCGACAGAAAATCACTAAGCGGAAACTTGTTCCTACTGGGTTCAAACCCCATCTCATGGATGACTGGGAAACAAGGTTGCGTATCTCTCTCATCCACCGAAGCGGAACTTATCTCCGCAGCTGAAGCCTCACAAGAACTGTTATGGCTTCTCGACTTGCTAAAGGATCTCGAACTGGAACAGAAAGCTCCAATCTACTTCCACCAAGACAATCAATCATGTCTCAAGATATGTTCATCCGAAAAAGTGTCTTCTAGAACCAAGCACATCGCAACCAAGATCCATCACCTGAAGGATCTTCAGAAGAAGACAGTGATAAAAATGGTCTACTGCCCAACTGGCGACATGAAGGCGGACATTCTGACCAAGCCGCTACCAAGGCCGACATTTGAGAAGTTACGCTACAACCTCGTGATGTCTCCACATTCATGCCGGGGATTTGTTGGATAACTGAATGCTACGACAGCTAGCGCCACACTGGACCTATCATCATCACAACTGTTTGTTTACCTTCTTCTCTATATTACAATAACTGTTCGCTACCATAACTTTGTCTTTCTTGCTAAATGGATAATAAAGATTATTATCATATAATCCTCAACGTCCTCATGCCTTCCTACAAGCTGTAAGTACCTAAATCTTACAACAGTGTGTGTGTTTTACAACATGCAAAAAAAATGAAGAATTACTACAGCAATACTTTGACGAAAACTCCGAATAAATTTTTTAAATAAATTTATAAATTTTTTTTGTTTTCTTTTTTTTTAAGCTTTGTAGCTTTTAGTCTCTATTAATAAACAGCTGTGACAAAGATTGTAAATGACGGTTAAGTTTGGACATATTATTTTAAAAATTAGGTATTTTCCCGCAGTATGTATTCAACTTTATTAAATAAAGTTGTTTAACTTTATTAAATAAAGTTGTTTTCGCGGATTGTTTTTTTTTTACTTATGATTTTAAATAGGTACGTACCTATTTGCATTTTTATTTTTTAATAATGGCACGTGCCAGTTATGTACGTCAAGATTATGTACATACGTTATATGAAATATAAAATTATGCAAACTGTTGTAATTATAATACCAAAATAAGTTTTATATAAAATGAAATTTGCATTTTTTAAATTTCATTTTTTATATAAAAATTTTTGAAAAAAATTATTAAAATTGAATAAAAATTATAAAAAATATTTTTTGAAACATTATTTTTAAATTTAACCAAAGTTCTAAATACCTACAAAAATGTTCGCGGCACACCTAGAATTCTTCGCGGCACACCAGTGTGCCACGGCATAGAGGATGTACACACACGGGGGTTCTAAATATTCACTCACAAAAATTGCCGTTGAACATTATTCAATCAAATAATGATAGCAGTTTACATTAATGCTGGAATTGTCTTCTTGAAGAGAGGTCGTTACCTGATACGGCACAGTGTAGGTTTGTATCTTGGATTAAGATGATTATGGGTTTTGACGAATAGCAAATCATTTAAAGATAATGTCACACCTTTTTCATTATAATAAAAAAAGTTTCGAGAGAATGTCTTTTAATATTTGGTTATTAAAAGCTTTATCGAACACAACAAATGCTGGAAATATCTCTCAGAGTCGTGAAGGAAGGTCTTCACAAACACGCTGCATATAATGTAAACTAATATCCTCATTGAATGCTATAACGTTTTTTTTTTATATAGTAATGTTTGATAGTGGACATTGCTGCTGCTGTGATAGAGATGCATGGGGACATCTGAGGCTCTTCATTGGACACGACAACAACAACAACAGTAATGTTTGACTGCAAACTCTGACTTTTTTTAAATACTTAAGTACTCCTCAAACATTTTCCCTTCTAATTTATTAGAATTGGCAATCTTTCGAGTTAAATAACTCTTCCACAGTCGTTTCTTCCAAATATTTACACTTCAAAATATAAATACTTAGAAGAAAGGCTTCTAGAAGGATTCTTTAACTCAAAAGCTTGCCAAAATGCTAATAATTTAGAACAGAAACTTTAAATACTTACAAATATTTTCAGAAATTTCTCTCTCTCCAACGCGATAGAATGTAATTAAACCCTGACTTTTAGAGCATCATGCATATGTAATTGACTTACTAATGAGAAAAGTAGGATATTTGTATAAGTATTTTTAAAATGGTTGTGTTATCAGTGAAAGAGAGTTTTAAAAAAATCAATAGAGGTGAACAATGATTCTACATAATTCATATATTTACCCTATGTATATAATATTTCTCCATTTTTATTTCCCACTTTCATAGGTTTCTCCGTCTTGTAACCCCAAGGAGAATCCTCTGTAAGACATGTGTGTCTCAATAAAGGCTTTTGTGTGTGTGTGTGTGTGTGTGTGTGTGATTCTACATAATTCTCTTCACTCAAATTTCCCCGCTACAGAGGAATCTGGGTTACTCAATATTTTACCAGTACTCACTCTTACGAAGTAATGCGATAATATAAAAGAACAAAAAGGAGCTTAATGTGCAGAAACACCGTTTATTTCGCTAGCTTTCGAGTGTTTCTACACAAGAATCTCCTTTTTGTTCTTTTTTATTATCACAATATAGTAATGGTAATTAAAAAGTTGTTCTCTACATCATAGCGAAGTAATATTTAGACAAGCTAAGGAGACTTTTTCATAGTAAAACCCAACATATGTTGTCCTTTCCAACAGGCCATAAGTTTACGGTTCAATACTTAGCACTAACACCTAACCATTTATTCCAGAAAATCACCTTGAAGTAACAAGCAGATGGAGAAGTGCCGCCGTTCTGAATCCCGCCCAAATATGAAGTATAAGCATGTTATAGAAAAATTATTTTATTTCAAAATTATAATTTCATAGATTAAACTACTCAGTTAAATCGACGCCAGAGGTCGCGCTTTCCCTATAAAAACTTGTTGTTGATTCCCGATGGCCGGCTCAAACCTTTTGTACATTATGTAAATAAGTTTTTCAATTTTTTTTATTCTTACGCCTTAAGCCAGGCAGTACTTTTTTAAATCAAATTATGTTTTTTTCTATATTCCATAAGCTAATTAAAGCAATTACTGATCAAAGCTATTTTTATCATATTTTTAAGGTTTTCAACCACGACTGCATACCATAGCATAATCCTCAAGATAACAAAAATCAACAGAAATCTCTTTTTTTTATATATAACAAGCATGTATGCATTGAGTTTAGTTAGTTATTTATTTTGCATAATTTTATGTTATTTATATATTTTTTATTATTCGTGCAAATATTCCTCTTACTAAAGACAACGGTATTTTTTATGCGCTTCAAAGGTTTTAATCTTTAAAAAAAGAGAAACTTTTTTTTTCTTTTAAATTTGGAGCATTCATTTCTGCCAAGATGGAAGGGGTTTTGATAATTTATAATTTAAAAAGTATAGTATTTCAACACACATTCGGTAAAAATTTCAAATAAATTTATACATTCACACTTGTTTCAATATATATACATATAAATAAAAACTACAATTGCTGATTATCTTAAAATAATGTTATTTCTAAGTGTATGTGTTGTGTTTCTATCATTTAACTTCAATGTGTAAAGATGTATCAATCATTCTTTCAACGAATAAAAATAAATAAATTTGACTATTGACGCTCATTTTTTCTTGATTTTTTTTTTTATCGCACAGACGACTTTTCAGATTTCTTTAAACAAAAGTTAGGCTTAGCTGTATATTGTAATTTATCTTTTGGTCGTTGACCTGCATGATCCTCATCGCAGAGTCCTTGGGAAGTGGGACATATATTCAAGGAGATTGGAGGGGAGAGTGTGTGGGAGAGGGCTATGTAAATTAGCGCCAGTGGGAATAAATTGATGGTTCACCAGGTTGAACCACCCCGCATTTTTAAGTAAGAGGGGAAATGCCGATGACTCCCCCAATCCTCCTATTCGAGAGACTTCAGAAAACATCTGTTTATTGACCCCACTCAAGAAACCAAATCTAGGTCAAAGAGTGTTGTTGACTCACAGTGTTATCCACATTTGAACAAACGCTGGTTAAAACCACTTGGAAATGATACAATTTGGGTGTCGTTAACTTTGGAAAAGAACGTCCTTCTGTCTTCTCTAATACTCTGGCAGCCGAAACTGTCTCTCTATGTTTGTCTTTGCGGAGATAGGAAATTGTATCGTCCTTTCTAAAAAATCCCGTACGTTGCGTGCAAAAGTTTAGGAACAAGCAAAAGTATCATAAATAGATTAGTAGTACAAGATCAGTCTCTTATAAACAGATATTCGTGAGAGATACAGAGGAATAGATAAAAGGAGGGAGAAAGAAATTCTAATTTACATAGTTATATGAGAAATATGTACATACATATAGATCGTAAGGTGGAATCCTCTGGTGTATAATTAGCAGCAACACATAAAATATTATCATTTTTGAAATAAAGAAACTTATCCTCGGAATTTTATGTGTTGCTGCTAAACATACATATAGAGCTATATAATATATAATATAATAAAGATACTATATTAATAAATTAAATTTAATTGTCATCTATCGTTAAAATTTTACACAAATAAATTTACTGGCAATGCGCTTCTTTTAAATATCATCAAATATTATCTCTACAGACCTTATGTATGTTCCTCTACAGACCTATAAGCTTATGTCCATAGTTCACTAAACAACCCTAAGCTGCCTTCCATAGAAAATACAGGGTATATTTCAAACCAATCCAATACAATAGTAGAGCGGTCTAGAGATTAATTTGGCGAAACCGCTGAGAGGGTTCCCTACTGATGAGCTAAGCCCTCTCATCCAATAACTCATATCATTGCAGTAAGGTATGTAGAGATAATATTTGATGATATTTAAAAGAAGCGCATTGCCAGTAAATTTATTTGTGTAAAATTTTAAAGATATTATACTTCATATTTGGGCGGGATTCTGAACGGCGGCACTTCTCCATCTGCTTGTTATTTCAAGGTGATTTTCTGGAATAAATGGTTATATAGGTGTTAGTGCTAAGTCTTGGACCGTAAACTTGTGGCCTGTTGAAAAGGACAACATATGTTGGGTTTTACTATGAAAAAGTCTCCTTAGCTTGTCTAAGTATTACTTCGTTATAGTGAGTACTAGTAAAATATTGATCGGTTAAAGTGCTGGAGGTATTTTCACTTCCTTAGTTCCCGTAAGTTATGGGAGAAGGAAGAAAAACACTGGACTCAACAAAAACGAGTAAAAATCTATAAGTGCATATAGACTATATATACCGCTTTTAGAGAGAGGGAAAGAGATGTATAAAATAAGTTCTAGTTGTGCAGCTTTATAAAATTACATATAGACGCTAAGAAAACAATCGGTTTGTTATGACGTTGGTTAAAACCATTTGAAGTGATACAATTTGGGTGTCGTTAACTTTGGAAAAGAACGTCCTTCTGTCTTCTCTAATACTCTGGCGCAGCCGAAACTGTCTCTCTATGTCTGTCTTTGCGAAGATAGCAAATTGTATCGTCCTTTCTAAAAAAAAGCTCGTACGTGGCGTGCAAAAGTTTAGGAACAAACAGTAAAATGATATTTTTTTTTTAAATACGGAAGATTTTAAAAGGAAAAATTCACATATATATTACATATTGAGCTATTAATAATATCCCCACTGTGAAAAATATGGCACGTAGAAAACTTAAAAAGCAGTCAATCGGGAGAATGACACAATTACCAACATACAAGGTGTGTCCAATAAATAATGAGACCGGTCAAAAACAAAGAAAAAATGAAATGATAATTTTTTTAAAAGTCTATTAAAAAAAATAGAAAGCTTCAGCTACACTGCGGTATATCACATCACGTGATTTCGCGCGCAGTCGATAAATTGTAAGCTTGTAAAAAGAACGCCTTGCATAACAACTTCTAATTTGTAATGGATAGAAAATTCGAATAACGAATTTGTATTAAATTTTGCTACAAAATTGGGAAATCGGCTTCAGAAACTTTAGATTTGTTGAAATTGGCATTTGGAAATGAAAATGTAAATAAGCCCACCACATTTGGATGGTTTTCACGATTTCAAAATGGAATGGAATAGGTGAAAGATGAGAAGCGTGTTGGACGTCCAATTCTGTACAGGAACCCTGAAAAGGTGAGCCAAATTACAAATTTGATAAAAGAAAATCCACGAATAGGGTTACGTGACATTGAGGAAGAAACAGGGATATCAAAATCATTAGTTGGATCGATAATTAAAGATGACTTGCAGTTAAAGAAGACACCTTCAAAATTTGTCCCTAAAATGCTCACAATCCAACAAAAGGAGAATCGCGTTGAAGATACCAAAAAAATGCTTGAAATGGTGGAAAAAAACCCTAATTGGAAGGGAAAAGTAATAACTGGAGACGAGACATGGGTTTACGGGTATGACCCGTAAACCAAACGCCAATCCATGGAGTGGAAACGAAAAGATGAACCAAGAACGAAGAAATCCCGACTTTGCAAGTCAAAAAACAAAGTCTTATTGGTCACACGTTCTTTGACATAAAGGGAATTGTGCATTATGAATATCTAGAGGAAGGTCAAACAATCAATAAGGAGTCTTATTTAAACATTATGAGACGTGTACGTGAATCAATTCGTCTGAAAAGAAGTGAAATGTGGAGTTCCAAAAATTGGATTATCCATCATGATAATGCACCACCACACACCGCTACATTTGTACTGACTTATTTGGCCAAGCACGGCATCCAAATACTTCAACCACCTCCCTATTCCCCAGACCTAGCTCCAAATGATTTTTTTTTCTCTTTCCAAAACTCAAAATGGTTCTAAAAGGAAGGAGATTTGACACTAGAGAGTCCATCATAGCGGATTCGAAAAAGGTCTTGAAGAACATCCCGAAAGATGCCTTTTCTAAATGTTTTAAATCATGGGAGAAAAGATGGAAATTATGTATAGATGCGGGAGGGGACTATTTTGAAAAATACTAATAAATTTTTTTTTAATCATTCTATTTTTTCTTTATTTTTGACCAGTCTCATTATTTATTGGACACACCTTGTATATTAGCATAAAATAAAAAGAGAGACTCAATAAGAGAAATATGTTGAATAACAAAATGTCAAAATTGATTTTAAATAATCAAAATACTGTCATAATTTTATCAATAAAGAATAGACTCACTAACCGAAAGAGATCCCATTACGCTCCATCAATCTGGGATACAACAAGAGAGGAGAGATGAGATCTCAACATTGTACCGTTTTTTTTTTTTTAATTTATAAACACAGAACAGTTCAATATCCCCCATACACATAAAAATACATTTCAAAGAGATTACATAAACGTCATCCTATTTCTTAATCCTACATTGCTAATCTGCTAGAACATTAGCCCGTCACACATGAAACAGCCACCAAATTCGTGGATGGCTAAATGCTGAATAATATTGTCCGTGTGTGTCCTTGAATTTTTCATTATATAAACATTTCCCAAAAATAATAATAACAGCTATTTTAAAAAGAGAAAAGAAAAGAAAACTGAATAAGCTCTGCGGGGCATCAATCATCTGGGAAACAAATCATCTATGAGAGGAAGAACACATATGGGAATATGATCAACAATGTAAAAAAAAGGGGGGGGTTATGGATAACCTAACCGAGTACTACATTTGGTGATGGTACCAACTAAATTAGACAGTGATGAAAGATCATCATCAATAGATGTCTGCCACTCAAGAAGGGACTAAAGAAGAAGAAGTAAATAAGAAGAAAAAGTGGTATTTACATATTGGAGCAAGAAAGAGTGACTGAATAGGGTTGTTGACCCGCTTCTTCAAGGGCTGGTAACAAGCAAGAATCAAGGCCTCCAGCAAGGAATGACCCACAGGAGGAACAAACCACCAAGCCCTTGACCCTTAAACCACCAAGACCACTGTCGCCTCTGTGGACAGAGAAGAGGCCCCCTTGGAATCTTGGAGGGGCAAATTCTTGAGGTCAGCTGACGACTTGATGGATGGAGGAACCGACAAAATTGGAAATTACGATGGTCAAAAAGTTTTGTTTCCCTTTTTTTTCCCTGATGGGTGGAGACGCGGGGAGTGGTGTGCCTGGAATCTGGTGATGATGATAACACTCGCCGATTTTTTGCCATTATCATCATCGTTGTTGTTGTAGTATGACGATATGTATTCAGAGCCCCTCTTTAGATAAATTATATCATTTTTAAAAACCTGTATTCAATGCTTTTCACTTTATTCGCAACTATTTTTCATTTTATATATATTTTTAAAAGTATACACAAATGTTCACCTAAAAAACATATGTATTTTATGCAAATATACTTTTATTTTAAAATATTTACATAATGATGTCTAAAATTAGGGTGCCGAATGCAATAATCCTTTGAAATTAGTTAAAATTTAGTCCAAGCTCTCTGAATACTTAATTTGCATAAAAAGAAAACTGATCCTTTAAAAAATACACCTATTAAAAATTTAAAAATAAATCGTGGCAGATTATTTTTTAAATGAACCAAAAATTTATTATTTTACATATTTTTTACACAGAATCTTCTCACATTTCCTTGTTTTTTTTTTTTTTGTTTGTTTTTTTTCTTGCATGTTTTATGTTCCGAGGGTGGTGTGAACTACATTTACCGCGACCGACTCCAGGATTCCACCGCCGTGTCCAAATCAAGAATTCCCTTCAAGAAAACAATGCCTCTATAGACACTACTATGATTTTTTTAAAAAATGCTCTTCACGCCGTAAGAAAAGGGACGTAAAGCTACTAGGGACCATTTATTTCAAGACGCTGAGTGGAAAATTTGACTGAAATACGTAAAATCCACGTTAATAGCAATAAAATTTGCATGCTGCGCGTCAAAGTTCCCATAGGGAAGGAACTATGTGACAGTATTTTAATCAACAGATTACAATATTTTGCATATTCTCTTACTTAGCATCGTTCTCTCATTGCCTCTCTGTTCTTTTTATATATAGTTTTCATAATATAAGTTGGTAATTTGTTTGAATCAAGATAAATTGCTTTGTAATCCTCATGATTGCCTTCCCCTTCCTTTTCTACGTTACAATATATATCTAGATGGAAACATCAAGAAACACCTGCTGAATTTTGAACTACTACTAATAATTTTAAGATTTATTTTTCCGGACACACATTTGACTAATACCACCCTTGGTAGATATACAGCTATACAAACGTCCACATTTGTTTTATTTGGCAAATGTAAACTTACAATTCATTCGCATTTTTTTTTTAAATCCAAGTCTCCTATATCGAAGAGAATATCTTTTTTTTTGTAGCGAGCAATAACAAACCAGTTCCCAAGGACTAACATTCGATCTGAAAATTGGCGCTCCAGAGAATTGGATATATTTAAAGAATAATGATAAGAGGATGATCTTGTTTAGCCCCAGAGTTATTTTTATCCTAGTTTATAATGAGAGAAATATATTTTAAACTTTTCTAAGCTAGCTCTCCTAAATGAGATAGCTTATGGTAATTACATTGAAGAGAGGCGAGGGTTTCAGAGATCTAAAACGGGAGTTCCCAAGACTTTGTGTTCAGACAAGGATTCCTGGATCTAGACGGGTGATTCCCGAAGTTTTGGCATTCACACCCAGTTTATACAGAACAGCTAAATACACTAGTAGAGCTATCTGTCAAACTGGTTGAACCGCAGGTTTAGAGTTCACAATGAACACCAGGCACTCCCAATATTTTCTCAGCACTGTAAGAACAGTAAGGAAGCCATGTTTTAAATTTGAGGGGGGGGGGGGGTAAAAATTGCTTCTATCTCTATAATACACTTTGCCTCCTTTACTCTTTTATATAGTATCAATTTGATACACACGAGTCTTCCCGCTCATAGCTGATACCCACTTCGCAAGTAATACAAACTTTCTGCGTGTGTATATCTTTTTGAAAATATGGTAATTTGAAGATACGAATATTTAGGTGGGGGGGGGGGGGGCTCAAATTTTTGCCACTAAGTTACAACACGTAGTAGCAACCTCCAAAAGTAACCGCAAACAACATGACAAAAAAGTTGGTCAGCAGAAATGAAAATAATAATTATGTTTCACACAGAGTGGCCGGCATTAATTCCGAGAGGCGCTGACATCAGGAAGAAGTATTGGGCCACGCTGCCTCACCCAGAAATAGGCTGGCGGCACGTGATAGCGCACCAACAGGTGACCTCCCAAGGTCTACGGCGCGTGGCTCCGCATGACTTAGTAGTGGCCACGCCGCACCAAATTTTGGCCTTTTTTTATTATACCGGTATATCTTTTTCCTCATTTGTCCTGTGTCATCCACTAGAGACCGAGTTTTTCGGTTACAAATAAAATGTCTAAAATTTTCGGAAAACTAATTTTTTTTTTTTTTTTTTTAAGAAAATGTTTGAAACTATTAAAGACGCGTATGATTATTTTTAAAAATAAATAATTTCCACACAAAACAATTTTGATAACAGGTGGCGCACTAATGCATCATAAATGAAAATGTATTAAGTTAGGCGCCCATTTATATTTTCTATCTTAAATTATAAATAAATAAAGATGAAATATTTATTATATGTCCTCACACAATAATTAACCTATTGGAATGGATAGGTCTGAAAGGTGCCATTCTTAAGAGTTCGCGCGTGGAAATGCAAATTAGTCCGATAATACTAGACTAATTTGTATATTTCCTTTCAAACGCAAACTAAAGGCGGAGCCATTTCTAACCCGTAATTGTCTGCAGCATGCCCGGAGGTATTCTTCTTCTTCTTTTTTTTTTTAGTATAAACGATTGTTTTATATTTTAAGCCTTTTAATTATCAACATAATCTTCTTTTGAGTTTTCATCGTACAATAAGAAGTCTCAGGATCAATATATTAAACGTTTTAAGAAGCTTCACTCTCTTATTAAAAGATCCTCACTATTACTATATATCCTGGTTTATATAATAAGATATGTATTTGAATTAATACAATAATTACATTTATAAATTTAATTGCCATCTATCGATAAAATCTGCAAAAATTAATTTTATGGCAATATGTTTCTTTTTATCTCTACAGACCTTACTGCAATGATAAAAGTTATTGATTGAGAGGGCTTGGATCATCAATGGTGAACCCTCTCATTCAATAACCTTCAACATTGCAGTAAGGTTCTTAAAGATAAAAAGAAACACATTGCCAAAAAATTAATTGTTGCAGTTTTTATTAATACAATTATGTATGGGCAAACATACACTTGGGAATATCTAGTTAAATAATTTCCAAAACTCTAAGATATTGGAGGGGAGAGCACAAAATATATATGGCGTTGAAACTGAAATCGAAACTAAATTTCGGTGTTATCAATTTATTTTTTCAAATAAAGAAAATGTTTTTATATATGTGAGATTTTATATATATATATTAATTTAACATTTTGTTGAACACATACAATAATATTATTCTATGAAACTCCAAGAATAAGAGAGAGCAAGAGAGAGAGTAACAGAAGATAGGTTTTGTGTAAACGAAACCAAAACTAAATGTCTTTTTAATAGGTTTTATAAATAAAACATATAATTTAAATAGATATAATATTTTTATATGAACATACACTTCGACCAGTAAATCTTTTTATAAAAATATTTACTGTACAAAGTGTCTTTTTTTTCTGTTATATATGTTTGTTTGTGAAAAAAAAGTATAAATGTGATATTGCACTGTGATAAGGTGCATAAATTGAGAAAAAAAAGACATCTTCTTATCGTGTGTGCAACTGAAAGTTTCTGATACAACTTTCAGTTGCACGATAAAGAGATGCCTTTTTTTCTCGATATGTTTGTTTGTCAATGATGTCAGAGTATAAGTGCCCCAACAATACAATCTGCAGAGGAATTCGAAAAGGCATCCTTGAACAGAGCAGTGGCATAAGTCTTGCACCGACTCACGCAACACCAACCATCAATAATCCTTGACACCCAGCCCCAGATGTACGGATCGCTATATAAATAGACGAGGAGTAAAAATGATGTGTCACTTCCTACTGACAGACAAGGAGTGAAAGCGATGGAAGGAACAATTCAAGAATTAAAAAAAAAAAACCGTCCCAAATGACTTCGTAATTCGCCTGTTTACGGAACGACCGTCGAGAAAGAAAAAAAAAAACTCAAAAATTTCCAAGCGCTGAATCATCGACGGAAGAAAATACCACCGTGGGAGAAATTGTTTCCATTCTGTGCTGTAAAAACGGGGTGGAGAGGCCAAGCTACTTCGTGCAGCGCATGTACAGGCTTTACCTATCATGATTGTCTCCTTCAGCTGTTACATTTTATTATTTCAAATATAGTTACACAAATAGTTATACTTGAATAACAAATAAAAATATTTACAAATAGTTTATTTTTAGTTTTTAATTATTTGATGTATATATTTTTAATGTATATAAAATAAATTTTATGCGTGTTTGAAAATATTTTTATCCATTTTTTTATGATGATACGTTTTTTAAAAACTTTATTCGTTTAACGTCTCACACAGTGTTGTTTTCTCAGATCTTTTTCGTTTAACGTCTCAGTTTGATTTTCTTAAAAGATATTCGTTTATCGCATCAGCTTTAATTTCTATTTGCAAGAGAACCTGCCATAAGAAACCACCCAAGATACATGGATAATTCTGGTATCTCATTGAAGGTTGAATTACCTCATTGTTCATGTAACCATTGAGATATAATTTCTTTAACAAGGTGATTGACTGATTAACTTAATTCTCATTGGTTGATTGAGGTGATGCGACACGAGAAGACCAATCTGCTCGAGAGAATAAAACGTACACAACACACACAAGACATATACGTATGAAGGCAAAAAAAAAAAATCTATATACAGTTACGAGCGTCATTCCTCATCTCCTAATCAATCAGCCGTCAGTTTTCATCTCTGTCACCGTTTGCTTTTTTTTTTTTTGTAATGGCGCCCTCCTAATGGTTGGCTACGGTCACGCCACCTTTGCCCCCCCCCCACTCGCTATTTCGTCTTTGTAACTATTGTGTTGGAGCGGGTCGCTCCCTAAATAAATGCATATATTAGATAATAACCAAATGGAATCCTCTCTTTCTTTTTCCCAGTAAGAGACGCCTACGGAAGCCAACAGTACATAGACAGATAAAGCACATAGGCTATAGTTATTAACTAACATATGCAATTATTTAAGGCGCCAATTTATAATTGTAACAAATAGTATTTGAATCAAAACATTCAATCGGGTAAAACACGGGCATTGCCCGGGTCATTCGGCTAGTAGTGATATATGTGCGTCTAAATGTCTGCCCAGACTCTAGACTTGTTGTAGATACAATACACATCTCATGTAGAGGTCGGAACCATCCAACAATATTGATTTTATATATATATTTTTTTTCTAATATAAAGAACGAACACTTACAATTTTTGAGAACTCAACATCAAAAAAAAAAAATTGAAAAGCTTGGCTCATCAGTAGCATGTATATAAAGCAGAATGAACAATACACTAGTTGTTGCATACTTCACTCTGTAAAATTAAAAAAAAAATCAAAGTACAGTTCATATTTATTCTGATAGACGGCGTTCAATAACTTAGTTGTATGTTTAAGAGATGTTCTTGTACTTCACTCGATAGGAGCACAAATGTCTGACATCTATATCCCCGATACATCCCCCCCGCTAAAATATCAAAAAATGCTTTAATCATTGCACTAATAAAAATGGATTTATTAAATGGATCAAAATAATGCATTCATTTGATCTTCTTTGCGCAGAATGCTAAATTGAGAAAATTGAATAAGCCACAATCCCAGCCAATCGGATGTATCGGGATATAGTTGTCAGACATTTGTGTTCCTATAGAGTGAAGTACAAGAACATCTCTTAAACATACAACTAAGTTATTGAACGCCGTCTATCAGAATAAATATAGAAATGTACGTTGGTTTTTTATTTTACAGAGTGGAGAGAGTATGTTACTGCTCATTTTCTAGGGGATGGAGTGATTTTGGTGTGCCATGGTTTCGGGCTGTAGCTATATATGAATACATTTATTTCAACATACTGCTCATTTTCTAGGGGATGGAGTGTTAACCCTTTAATCCCCAGAGTCCGAATGCTAACTATCACTATTAGGACCACACTCATTAAAAGATTTTGGTGTGTCAGTTACTTGTGTGTTCTTATAGAGTATGGTATAAAATGTTTGGTTTTTATAATTGTACTCACTGATAAGATTGGGCTTTTGCAAGAATCAGGGGTCATTGAAAAGCAAAATTTATTCTTCAGAAAAAAAAAAAACCCCTCCAATATGGGGGATTCGATCCCGGGGGATGGCTGTGTAAAATCGGCGATTTATTTCATTCCTCCACCAATCTCCTAGTCCAAGGTAATAAGTTAGAGATGAAAAGGAAATCTATGTAAAATTATTTTATGGAAAAGGGACTGATATGTTGATGATTTTAAAACTTTATTTAAAATATATATATACATAAGGTTGTTCCAAAAGTTCGTGTTTTTCTTATTATTATAGGCGAATAATATTATTACGGAGAACACATAATACAATTACTTTATACATAATACAAAGACATTATACATAACGGCGAATAATATTGGTATTTCAATTTTTTGCAAGTGTTTACGAACTTTTGAGACAACCTTGTAGTTAAAAAATAGCCAAGTTTCCTCCACCAGCCCCTTTAGTCACCTCTCTGTAAGCAAACAATTCGACTAAAAGACTCTCTTTATTTATAGTAAAATTTAAAAAAATCAACGATTGGTTGATATTTATTCCGATAGATGGCGATATCCACCAGCAACTTTTAGTTGCACGATCAGGAGATGCCTTTTATTTTAAAGACTCTCGTTTATCTGGTTCAAATCGTTTAACATCTACGTCCCCCTATTGTGGCCTGATGATTGGCGAGAAGAAACTGCGATGGCCTTGGGAAAAGCGCCACACACGATCAAAAAGAGCTTTTATAAAAGAAGAAATGGGGTCACTAGGTTATCTCCAGAGTTTAAAAGAAAGGAATAAATATTTAAAGTGAAAGTTGTTTCTGGTGAGTCGAAGTGAAGATAGATTAGATCAAGATTAGATTTGCCTTGTTTCAAGGGCTTTTAACAAAATTATCTTGTTTTAAATATTGACTCGCGCGACACTCTCAACTCCTTTACTGCAATCCCTTTTAGCTATAGCTTCTTTATTATCATTTATGGTTACCAGAACAAAAACTCTCTAAAGATAGTTTTGAAAAATAAATATGGACTCTCTTTTTCCCGGTTATTTCTATATACTTATATTTTACGTTTGAAAGTATAAAAACATGCTCTTACTCTGCGTCTCATCTGGACTTCTTGTAGAATTTTTATATACTTCTGATATACTTTTTGTCGACTTAACACATATTTATTATTATTATTATTATAATTAGCTAAATTTTATTAATTTATTTCAACACACCAAACGCGATATCCAGGCTAGGGATAATTGCTTAGATTTACATTTTTAAAACAGAAACAGTTATAAACATATTATACAAGAAAGTATTAAAAAAAATAAAAAGAGAAACATTAGCTAAATTTATTAATTTATATAATCAAATTTGAACATTGTCTCTCCATCCTTTACGAGCAACTAGCAAGTCTTGATCGTGGGATCTTCCCCTTTCACTTCTCTTCGCTCTTCTCACCTTGGGTACCACCAGTCATAGACTCTGCAACGGTTATCTCTCAGTCTGGCTATTTACCATCTTTTTTTCTCTATTATATTGTAGGAAAGGTTCTGTTCGCTCCAGGAACCTGGGTTAATAAATTGGCTTTTCACCACTAGGTTTTCTCATTTTTCTACGTGACATTTTGGTGGAGATAATGGTTTGATTGGAGAAGGTAAACTGAAGATCGCTGAGCCCTACTTTGAGGCCATGTTGTTAACTCTGCTGCGACTGTTGTCGAAGCCAAGACTTGCCTTCAAGAAACCAATGCCTCTATAGATGAGATGACGATAAATCAGCTCTTCAAAGAATGCAACTGGGGACCAATTCTCCGAGAGAATCCTCGACAGATCCATGTCAGAAGCAACTACACAGTTTGAAAGCTGTGGATCAGAGCTTCCATAAGGAGAGGAGATGATCTATACAACAGAATTATAATTATTTTACCAACACATTATTATTATTTTTATATTTGTGGTTACACAGAGCCAATTTTTCTCGGTGATTGTTTTTGATCAAAATAAATTGACATGTCACCCTCTGTGGCGTTTGTCATTTTTCTGCGCGACATTATATTGACGATGTAACATCTCTCTGTTACCTGGAGATTTTATAAATTATCTCACAGAATGTGGCGTTAGGTTCGAATTCACCAATTCGGCATATATCCGTCTCTTCAATTGACACTTTTGTGAGTCATTATATCTATCTCTTTATAATCTTTCTCCATTTTTTTTTTACCCCTTTGTATATTTCCCACTTTCATAGGTTTCTCCGTCTTGTAACCCCAAGGAGAATCCTCTGTAAGACCTGTGTGTCTTAATAAAGGCTTTTGTGTGTGTGTATATATCTATCTCTTTATTATTGCTAATATATAATGTTTACTATTGTATTTTTTAATATGTTTAAGAGCTTATTTACATGTTAATAATATTATGTATATAAAATATTTTCAAAAACGAATCTTTTAATATTGTAGCAAATCATTTATTATTTTATTAACAGAGTACTGAAAAGCCAATTTATTTTGGTTAACCCTGGTTCCTGGAGCGAACAGAACTTTTCCTAAAATATATTAGTAAAAAAAAAAAAAGAAGGTATAAGCCAGAAAGAGAGATAAGCAGAGTCAATGACCGGTGGTACCCAAGATGAGAAGACCGGAAGAGAAGTGAAAGGGGAAGATACCACGATCAAGACTTGCTAGTTGCTCGTGAAGGATGGCGAGACAATGTTCAAAATTGATTTTATAAAATAATAAATTTATCTCAGAATAATAATAATAATAAATATGCGCTAAGTCTACAAAAAACAGAGTACATTGTTACTCTGTAAACTTCCATCATTGCTTATTTTGTATTTTATCAAATATAATTTGTTCTAGCCTTAGATAAATTTCTGTGTCATCCTGAAGTTTGTCTTTCTTAATTTTCCACGTGGCACTATTAATAATTTTTTTATTGTATTAAATATAGGGTCAAATATCTTCAGAAGCGATCTCTCAAAATATATCAACCAATCAAGAAATAAAAGTTATTAATAGAAAATAGTTTTGAAAACTTGTATTTAAATGCACTAAAAAAAAGGCAGAAGATAAGTATTTCAGCTATTTGATCCCAAATTTTAAAAATAAATATAAAATTTAGTCCATTTCCGACAACCTAGAAGTCTTAAATTTTGTACATTTTCATTGTTATCTGGATTAAGCAAGTATACAACATTTCTGACGTCTGTGTGTTATGGAAGTATAGTAAAACTTGGTCACCAAAAATGAACGGAAATATAGAAATTAGTCCAGTCCTGACCACCCGACCCCTTTTTAGAACTCCAGCCGCTCATTACGCGAGCGAAACGGCTGCGCCTATTTTCCTTCGTTTGAAAAGAAATATACGAATACTCCGGCAAAATCGTAATTAAATTAGCTTAATTAATTTAAACCTATGGGTATTGGGCTGCCTAGATACGTCAGTCTCTGTAGATATACCGATGGGCTTTGTTTGCAGGGTTTTGCGTTTCACTAAATATTTTACCTCTTCTCTCGGTATACGATGAATAATCCGCCCATCTATCATGGAGATATAGAGATACCTTCCCACCAGAACTACGCTTTAAACCAAATAGACGTTACAAAGCTGAAAATATAATTTTACTCTGTTATTGCACGTTTACTTTTTTCACTACAAAAGATTTGTTTAAAATATTGTAAAAAATATTTTCAAGTTTCGTGAAATCTCGAAATAAATATATAAAGAAAGGGTTATTGAATCATTTAACTCCAAAATATAGCTGATACCGCGTGAATATCAAGTTATAAGGAAGGGACTCGATGACCTAAGGAGGGAGCTTAAAGAAAGACAATTACCTAAATGTTAACTAGACACGGTGAGGGCTCCACGTGATATCTAGATACATAACACAGAGGGGGTTAGAGGTAGACTATACTATCTCACACCGTCATGTATTGCTACACCCCTGAACCCAACTTCCCAATTCCGACAACTCGATGAACTCGTTGAGTTCACTATTGACGACAAAGTGGGATGGAGCGGACTAGAGACTGAAGACAGAACTACTGACACTGCCAACGCTGAAAGCCGGACTTAACGTCACACGCGAGGCCTCCCATTGGAGTTTTGCGCCAGAGCCAGCAGACTAGTAATCAGTACCTAGTCCTGGGTCTGTGAAGCGAGTCAAGCTGCCGGAGAAGAATTTGAGTACCAATCCACGTTATGTGACACAGGGTTAAAATAGTGGGTCCTCCCGCCCAACGTGGAATGGTAAATGGCCACAGCCCCTGCTGTGATCACCAAAGGGGTGTAAGCGCTAAACCCTGACCCGCTGTCAATAGCTATTGTCTAACACTAGCTAGATACTGTAACAACGCCGTTACTAGAGCTGGAACACCGGGAAGTCACGGCTCTTCATCTGGAACATCTGTTACACACAGCACCATAAAATTCAGACTTTATGGTAATATAATGCTATTGTCACCGAGTCCCTTTTATATTCTTGGCATTCAAGTGGTTTGTAAGTTTTATTCTACCTGATTCTTTCAAATGAAATTTCAATTAGAAAAGAGCAAAGTTCACAAGAAGAGCTTATAACTATATCAAAGAAACTCGTTCCAACCAAACAATTAATGGAGCAGCTCTAATCAGCAATCCAAGACACCAAATTCCTCCAAGAACCTAGACTCTAGATTCAATTCTTAAAGTTATATTGGAAAAACTACGCCAGAGAGATATCTTTGAAAAACCTTTAAAACTGTTTCACACAGACAAAACAAACATTTGGGGCTAATGCTACTACTAAAAAGGCATCTGTCTAGGTTTTGTGAATATATAATTATTATTATTTAGTCTTTCTTTGAGCTTTTCCGTTACATTTCATACATGTGATTTATTGTTTTACCTAAGTATCCATAAGCTCTTATTTTTAGCTATATTTTTTATAAAGAGGTTATTTTTATATACCTAGTTAAGATTTCTAATCACACTTTTCAAAGTTATTAACAAAACTTTTCATTATTAATCTATAGCGATCTTTAACAAACAGATTAGTATAAAAGAAGTTCAACTGGCGCCTCGCTGATTTCTATAAATCCAACGAATCAGTTGGGCCAGTTCACATCACGTGATATTTAGCCAACTACGGGTTGGCTAGCTGCTGGTGTATCAAAATTTGGTCACTAAGAAGGATCAGCTTGGTCAGTTCAACTGACAAGGAGATTGTGGCGCTCATCAGTAGAGAGGCGCCACCAGAGCTGGGATTGAAACCAGAGCTCGAAAACTCTGGTTCAGTTAGAATTTATTCGGTATAGATATATCAGAGTGATCATAGAAATTCTTAATCTCTGGAAGCTTTTTCCGGGAGGAAATTGATCCATAGAAGCATAGGGCGCCTCTCCCGTCAAAATAAACGTCAAAACCTGACGCCATCATTTGATAGATTGTGAAGATACCATTAGATCCCGTGTGGATCTCATGGAATAAAGTCCGCCCTAGACTGACGAGGGCCATTAGCCCGAAACCATGGTATCTAGATGGACGCTTCTCAGTTTGCCAAAGCTGGTGTTGTGGCTTTGTCACCGACCCGAGGCCGCTAGTTGCGGCGACGGTCAATAGATGGCGTCAGGTTTTGACGTTTATTTTGACGGGAAAGGCGCCCTATGCTTCTATAGAAATTCTTACCTTCATTCTTCAACATAATGGTATTTAAATTCAAAATAAAGTTTGTAATATCCTCTTTATACATTTGCATTACACGTTATTTTTCCTTCTAAATATGCGCCAGTATTTTTTCGCTATCGTTAAATATTGATTTTTATCAAAATTTGTAACACACACACAATTTATCATATTTTTTTTCTAATCTAATGAATATATTTTAATTCAGCATCGTTCTTATTATATATATATATTGTTGTTTCGTTAATTTTATTCAATGATCATATTTATTTCTTATTTAATCATACGTAACAGAGAGATAGTTATTTGCCAACCGGACCTTTCCATGGTCAAATTTCAATAAAATATCACGATATATCAATGACTATTTTTCTTCAAATTGCTATGATATGGATTTGGATTTTTAAAAATCATTTTTGCTTCATTTAATAAGTAAAGATTTAAAATATAAGTTTTCCTTGTAATTTAGCTTATATGGATTTTTTTAAACAAATATTTATAGAAATTTAATTAATATATATACGGATGATCATAGTTATAATGGAAAAAAATTATATACTTTTTTTTTAACTCTAAAAATTAGTTTACTTCATTGTTATACTCAAAAGAGGTTTAAATTTAGTTTAAATTATAATTTTTGTTGAAATCAGCATTTTAATTTTAAGAAATATAGAATTATTTATCATGGAATAGCTCTGCCTTTGGAAAATTCTACCATTTATATATTCACCTTCTTAATATGACTGGCAAAACATTTTTTTGATATATAATGATATTTTTTATATATTACAAATAATAATAATGAAAAAACCATATATGATTGCTATGATGATTCAATTTTAATGAAAGGTGGGATATGTTCTAATAAAATTATGTTAAGGGGTAAATGTTAGCATTTTTATAAGTTGTTTTTCATATAGATTAATATATTTATATTTTTGACCAGATAACCGGGTTACTTTGCATGTATATATTTGGTTTTAGAAATGATGTAAGTTAGTTATGAAAGGGAATTAAAAGTATTAATTTCTTCGAGGTGTTGATGATTACTCTGCTCGATGATAGAATAGGAAAGTCTTAGCTCCCAACAATAAACAACTATGCTCAAGTAAGCATTTCTTTTGAGAGAAAAATCTACATCCCATTTAAAACCGCTATCATTAGATGGTACTGTAGATTCAAGTTATAAGAGAGCATTGCTATATATATCATTGCTAGTTATTAGTTTATTAAAGATATGAATACTATACATGAAATCTTAGGATAAAAGCCAGACGATAAAGGCCGGACCTCTTGAGCTCTGGGTCTTGATCTCCGGTCTCGATCCCTGAAATGAACTCTTGACTATTTTTGAAGCCTGCAGCGCTTTAGTTGTGCTTGGCGCTGCCTTGGTTCCCTCAAAACGGCGTGCACTAGCCCTCCTCTCCCCCGGGGCGCCCACGGCCTCGCCGTCGCCTCTCCAGCCCTCTCCTTGGCCCTCCTCTGCGGCGGGTTGCTCGGAGACACCTAACTATGAGTTATGCCTTAAAATGCTTACCGAAGCATGTAGAAGGCACAATAATAGTATATATATATCATATCGCCACGCTGTAATATTCAAAGAAAAACAGGGTAACGTGGTAAGATTCTTTTAATGTTAGGAATTTAAAAGAATCTTACCACGTTACCCTGTTTTTCTTTGAGTATATATATATGAAATCTCCTCTTTGTAAGTAAAGAACAAATATATATTAAGAAAAGACATCTCCTTATCGTGCAACTGAAGGTTGCTGATGTCATTGCAACTTTCAGTTGCACAATGAGGAGATGCCTTTTTTTAAAAAAAGTATCGTCATTAGGCCAGTACAATTTCACATCTGTACTATTTTTGTATATATGTAAATAGAAAAATATTTTGGAAACACACAAAATATATATTATAGAAGTAGAACTGATTGACTATCTTGAATACAAAAACCAAACATCGAATGTTATATAGTAGTGAATCCAGTTTTAAAATATATAAATGCCATGTGTGTGTGGTGAGATAATCAATTTGAAACATGTTAAATTAGCTCCAAGTTGGATTAAGTCAGGTCAAGTTAGGCTAGATGTTTGACTAGTACATCTATCCAGTGTATTCACTATGTGCTTACACTGAATGCTAGAATGTAAAACTGTGGCCATGTGACGTTGTTACTCACGTCCTTCTTGTCCATATGGAGATGGTCCGACAGTTCGTGTTCCATCTAGGTAAGTCTGTGATTGTCCAAGTCCAGCGGTGTGGAATGAACCAATCCTGCAGGTCCTCAGTATCAGGAGATCCTAGATGTGAGGATCCATTCTTCGTACATCCTAGATAAGTACTCAGAGTCCAGCGGAATTGAGCGAGTCTTTGGTCATCAGGTCCAGGATCGTCGATGGCAATAATGGCTGTAAACACGCCGAGTTTATTGTTGCAGCTGTCAACAATCTCTCAAGTGATGTCTCTATACGATCTAACACAACCCTCGCTGTCTAGAAGTTATAGACTTGAAGACTATTCAGGATGTTTCACTTTAAATGGATGAAACATTGTTGATTTGTCTATGAAGTTTGTTTCTTTGCGTTTTCCCACTTGGTTTCATATAACCCTCCTCTAAATATGATAGATTTCTTAAAAGAAGAGAGTTATTCTTTAAAAAAAGTGGTTATTATTGAGATTAACCTTGTTTGGATTCTTTTTTTCTTTTGTAATTTTAAAAGTGTAAGATGAATCGTTGCAGTAACAACAATAATACAACAAGACATGATTTATTGCTACTTCTCTGTAAGAAACACACAATCATCTTTCACTTTTATGAATTTGATGTGATTTTGTACGATATGATTTAGTATAGAGAGAGAGAGAGAGAGAGAGAGTTTACAAAAACTAAAAACTCTAACTTCAAGGAAGCCTGTAATCACAAATGCAATACTATATAAAAAAAACTTTCTGCGATTTTTAAAATTATTATCCATAGTATAAGTGGTACAGGCCATGATAATCATTGTGGGTAGTTAGCGACTGCTTTTACTGCAATTTCAACACATGTCTTTAGTTAGCGACTGCTTTTGCTGCAATTTCAACACATGTCTATAGTTAGCGACTGCTTTTACTGCAATTTCAACACATGTCTATAGTTAGCGACTGCTTTTACTGCAATTTCAACACATGTCTTTAGTTAGCGACTGCTTTTGCTGCAATTTCAACACATGTCTTTAGTTAGCGACTGCTTTTACTGCAATTTCAACACATGTCTATAGTTAGCGACTGCTTTTACTGCAATTTCAACACATGTCTTTAGTTAGCGACTGCTTTTGCTGCAATTTCAACACATGTCTATAGTTAGCGACTGCTTTTAATGCAATTTCAACACATGTCTATAGTTAGCGACTGCTTTTAATGCAATTTCAACACATGTCTTTAGTTAGCGACTGCTTTTGCTGCAATTTCAACACATGTCTATAGTTAGCGACTGCTTTTACTGCAATTTCAACACATGTCTATAGTTAGCGACTGCTTTTAATGCAATTTCAACACATGTCTTTAGTTAGCGACTGCTTTTACTGCAATTTCAACACATGTCTATAGTTAGCGACTGC